>JAFIDM010009631.1:243765220-243797763 GCA_023159025.1 Thereuonema tuberculata
TGAAAAATCACTATTTGTAACTCAAAAACACTGAAAAGTATCAATTGGAATAAAAAAAGAGTCAAGAAAGAAAGAAGCACTATTTCTATTAGGTAGAATACTGAAAAATCACTATTTGTAACTCAAAAACCATCACTATTTGTAACTCGAAAACCACTGAAAAGTATCAATAGGAATAAAAAAAAAAAAAGAGAGTCAAGAAAGAAAGAAGCACTATTTCTATTAGGTAGAATACTGAAAAATCACTATTTGTAACTCAAAAACACTGAAAAGTATCAATTGGAATAAAAAAAGAGTCAAGAAAGAAAGAAGCACTATTTCTATTAGGTAGAATACTGAAAAATCACTATTTGTAACTCAAAAACCATCACTATTTCTAACTCGAAAACCACTGAAAAGTATCAATAGGAATAAAAAAAAAAAAAGATAGTCAAGAAAGAAAGATGCACTATTTCTATTAGGTAGAATACTGCTCAGAAGTTAGACGTCTTAGCCATTAGACCACGAGGCCTACATTCTCTATAAAAAATAAAAATATATCATAGATATATGATTTACACGCTGGTTCTAAAAGCAGTCGTAGATTGAGAGAATATAGACATCAAAAATTAAATTAAAAAAAAAATTAAAAAATTTTAGTTTTAGTTTCCTTGATGTAATTTGTGTGTGTGTGTGTGTTTTTTTTTTAATAAATAAAAAAAATTTTTCCGTTACATAAGCGAGGCCTCCGGAGCGAAGCAACGGGTAGCCGACTAGTTTACATTAAATAATACATTAAAATTTTCGTTTGTAATTTTTCAGCGTCTTTAAACGTTTAAAAACGTAGGAAAAAGTGACCTTTTCTTGCTGTCTTTTCTACATAATCTATGATTTAACTCTTGCATCATGCTAAATGAAAATCTGCCCAATTTTCATACAATACAATAGTTTGTTTGTTTTTTGCATTATTTTATTAATTTAATGACAATAGCTTATACTTTTTTTTAATGCACTTAACACATTGAGTTGTGAGTAATATGTAGCTGGCATATGAAACATTTACCTATTCCTGTTTCATAGAACCGCAGCATCTCTGAGATGTGGATGCGCACTAAGTGATTCGTATAGTGATGTCATCCAGAATTCACATCCTCAGTCTTGGGAAGACCTGGACTACGATACTGAAGAGTTATGATCGTCAGATAAGTTCTGTAACATCTGTCGACAAAGCGCTTGGAAAATAGATGTCACAACTACACTTTTAGTATCTTACATACTAACTGTCATTGTCATATAATGCCACCTGGCGAACTGTCATCGCTGTTATGCAGCAAGGATGGATCTTCTTGTACCTCCGCACCAGTCGCCATATCAATGGAGGCCCTGACCGTCGAGTTTTTATCTCTATAAACGATAAACAATTATAAACAATTCCTCGTTTATTAAAGAAAGCAATCCTTATAAAACAATACATTAAAATATTTTGATATTTGTATTCATGTCCCTGACATCAAAAAAGGAAAAGAGGCGCAGTCAAAACTATTTCGTATATCAGGTACCAAACAGAGTTGCCTCGGTGCTGCCAACTGTTTAACATTTAACGTTTTAACTGTTAAACATTTGTAATATGGTCATAGTGTTCTGAGTGGAACTGCGTGTAATGTATATGCATGTATTTGCAGCAAAAGTGGTGTGGAGTGCTACATGAAATGCAAAGGGATGAAGTGAATATCTTGAGATAGATTGAGCATTAGGCAGGCATGACACGGGTGAAAATTGGGTGGTTCTGTGCTGGGAATTCCTGCTGGCTAGCAGTTTTTGGAACGTGTTCTATTTTTCTTGCAGGCTGGCTGACTGATTTGATATCGCCTGCGCTCCTGGTGGCGAATTGAAGAACTTTTAAGTCCAATCGATTTGTATCTGTTATACGAAATGACTGACTACAAAATTGATTTTCAGGAACAGAGGCCATCTTTTCCCTATGTTTTCGTGGAAGCTTCCAGAAAAAGGTACATTATTAACCAAACCCGTAACAGAATTCCGGTCTGAAAATTTGAATCGGCTAGCGCTTGAAATCTCGAAAACATATGGTCTTTTGTCGAGATTTAACGAGAAATAACGAAACTGAAAACAGAAATACAAAAAAAGATGAAAAAATGAAATTCTTTCTGTTTTAATTAATTAAAAACATTCTCTCGCCTATTCGATGTATTAAAAAGTGATTTTTATATAAATCAATATTTATTTTCGTAAATAAAACATAGGTATGACGGTAATTGCCAATTGTTAAAAGAGACCAAGCTTCAATCGATTCCGTCGATGTATCAAGTTGAGATCTCGTCAACAACGAGACCTTCACGGGATTTTCAGATGGGTGGATATATTCCTGCTGAGTAGTGTAATACACTCAAATACCTTGATGGGAAACCGGTTAAACACGCGAAGACCAGCAAATTCCTAGCCAACATCCTGCACAGAACCATCCAATTTTCACCCGAGTAATATCGGTATAATGCTCGCCTTAGAACTTCTTTATGTTGTGCACTATAAGTGTGGCAGAGACGATCGAAGATAGAATGAACAAATGAATGTACATCTGAAGATGTTGGTTTGAGAATTTGTATAAAGAAGAGCATACATGAAAATTATGAAAACAATTTGTGAAGCATTGTACTGTATGTATAAAGATAGAAAAGTCTGGGCAAAACTTATTTACAATTGGTAGTAAAAACTTTTTTTTTCTATTGCTCACAATCTCGTGTGCACAAAGGCATGATGTTATTGTTTAGCAAAAACTGTGGAAAATAAAAAGTTTTTTTTCATAAACTGAGTTCGCGAAGCAATACAAGTTTTGCTATTTCACTTGAATATTTTTCTTCTTTGTTTGTCCATTTACCTGATTGTTTGTTACATGCGCATCACTCTAAAACGGCTGAGCAGATTTCCATAACATTTGTTACGTTATTTATGGTCCACCTTAAAATATAGGTACATTTACTTTGGTCTCTATCTCTCCCATTCCTCAGAAATGATTCCCGAAATCCCTCGCTAAAACGGCTGAATCGCTTTCTCCAAAACTTTAGTCCACCTAATAATAAGAACTTTTGGTTCTTAATTTGGTCTCCACCTCCCCCGCAGTGCTGAAAATTGAGTCCTCCAGCGCTGCCTGCTCAGTATTAATCTTAGTATTAATCTTATATATCAGTAAGTAGCTCGAGAGTATAATACTACAACAAATAATATTCAATGAAAGCAAGTTTTCATTATTCTGCTGATGATTCCTAATAAGGATGAAACAGCTGTTCAGAATTCCCGTTGATGTTGGCTCAATGTGCGAAGGCATATTTATTGTCCGTTGGTGAATTACTCTCTCTATTTATAAATAATATTCAACTTACAAAAAAAAAAAAAAAATAACTAAAAATAAAATGTGATCTAAAAAGATTACAATGTACTTTATAGTACATTAGGCATTATAGTACATTGGGGTAGGCTTCATTTCTCCTGGTGAAGCAGGAGACGAATTCTCTACAATTGGCAAAAGGAATTTATTTTTTTCTTGAAATCTTTTGATTTCTTTGGACAGTAACTTACAGAATCTTATACAAATGTAAATAGTTCATCTGGTGAGATTTTCTTTTCAGCATATTTTATTTGTAATGTCAGAGCTAAATTATCTCAAGTCTGATGCACTTTTGTCTTACCAAATTAATAAAAACTTCTCTTTCTATGGTAACTTTTTTCTTTTTTTCTTTTTCCATTCCATTTCCTTCACTGATTTAATTGGTAAAAAAAAAAACCCGTAATGAACGCCCTTTCCACCGTCAACATCAAAGAAACGGAGACTTAGTCTGAATTTCGTCGTAAATCTCAGTTAATTAAAATTCATAATTAAAATTCCAATTATTTGCGGTTGTAAAGGCAAGCTGCAACACCACTGCTATTTAGCAGAACATTACGCCGAGTAAAATGTTTTTATACGTGAAAATAACAGGAATTTCAGTTTTATTCTCATTCGTTTGTCGCAGAAACAAGAGTAGTCTGTAAATATGATAACAGTAAATGTTTTTGTCATTTAAATGCGTATCACAAACACATGCATATAAATTTATTTTCAAATTCTGAAATACAAAATTTGATAAATACAAAAACAGTATCCATTTTATATTTTATAAAAAAATAAACAAAAATAAATAAATCCAGATTATTTACTGAAATTCTCAAATCGGATTTAAGTTAATCATATCAAATCGAGCGCTATTTAATGGATTAGCTAATGACGATTAAATTCATTGCTTTAAATAATAAAATATGAATTGAAATAGGATAGAAATTCATTTTTTAGATTCCAGTACTTTTCAATTGTCGTCTTCTGGTGTTAATTTCAGAACAAGGACGCATTCGGAAAAGATTTTACATAGAAAAATGAACATGGTCTGTATACCAATATGCATACCAAATTTCAAGAAGATTCATCCAGAGATTCAAAATGTATGAGTTTTTGTAAGGGGAAGGGAGACATGTACACATATAAAAAATACCGATGTACATAGATATTAAGTAAAAGCTACAAAAGTAGGCTAATAACGAACTAGTAAATAAGCAACATTGTTATTTATACGCTATATTCTACAGTGAAATATAATCTAGTACAAAATTAATTATTTTAAAATCGACCAGTGTTTCCTTGAAAGATATCCTACGCTCGATAGGAATTACAATTTACAATTTTTTAACTACTTGTAAATTTTGTTTTAAAAATTTAAAAATTAAGTAGTAATCTAATTAAGTAGTTTGAATTTAATAAAATAATTAATTTATTAAAATAATTAATTTATTAAAATAATTAATTTTAATAAAAATGTAAAAATAACGACGGATAACTGTACGATATAGATTTTATGTTAAATGTACTATATTCGTAATCACTTCGTTTTACAGTTCTCTTAATTATTTTTAAGATTGACAATAGTTTTGTTAAAGTTTCAGTTTTCGTTAACTGCTACGATATTTTTTTTAATATTATTAATAAACTTTTTATTTCGTTATTAAACAGGTTACTTTAAATATTTATTAATAACGAATGAAATAATGAAATTACATGGCGTAAAATATTCTTTATTCTTAGTTTACGTATGTTAGAATTTTTCTACGAGATAAAAAATTATAAATGAAGAAAATATATTTAGTAATTTACGGAAGAAAAAAAAAAGTAAAACAGACACGTTTGAAAGAAAACGTTTTCGCGAACCTCCATCAACTGAAACACAGAGAGAGTGATCAGGAACAACCATCCGCCATTTTACAAGTACAGTATATATTGACTAATTAGACATTTTCTACTCAAAATTTAACTCAATAATAAATTATAATCCCAGAACCAGTTGATGAAGTTATTAAACCCTTGTATCAGTATCTTTGTTATTAGTAGTGATAGTATTCTTTTTACTATTGTTATTGAGTTTTGTAGTAGTTAATATATTATCATTGAAATGCAGGTAGTTCATTCGTCCTAATTGTTGTCGTAAATCCTGATAGATGGCGCTTTCACTGTAAAACTTTGCTTGCATCGGCAGTAAAAGCACTAATCCAATAATAATTTAATTATTTAATATCTTCCGTAGATTATGACAAGTTTGAAACCTAACGCAATTTTGTGCCTCATAATTAAATAGTTTGGAAATGGGTTTGCGAGCAGATATCTAAAGATTGTGAATTATCAGTTGGATAATTGCTTTAGTTTAGGATTTCCTATTAGATTGGGATATTTTACTTTTAATGAAGTTTTTTTTGCAGAATAATTATGAGAAGATTGTAATAGAATGAGCAATGAAGAACTTTTAATTTCTAATTATTAAAGAAGATAAATACATTAGCAACAATAAATGACATGTGCTACTTTAGTTTGAAAGTGAAAATTTTTTGCCTACTTTCCTCAGAAAAGCGAGGTTCATAAAGTTTTGAAATCTGTGAATCTGTAAATCTGTGAATATGCGAATCTGTAAATCTATAAATCTGTGAATGTATAAATTTGTAAATCTGTAAAAATGGGAATATATAAATATGTAAATCAGATAAGCTTGTCAATCTGTAACTCATCGTTGTATGTATGAATTTCCTCCCTCCCCCGCCCCTAATAATTTTCAAAATGGTTGAAGATCATCTTGGAATTTGGGATTTACATTTACAGACAAAGGGTAACTTAATTTTTGGATTTGAAAGTTTTCCTGTGCAATTCCCGGTTGAGAAATTTGCGCATAGAAATTACGAAAATCCCGATAACAGCACATTGAATGAACACAATACAATGAATTTCTATAGATTGTCTAACAATGCATATTAATCCTTGTACAGTATGTTTCAGACTTCTATAGATCACTGGCATTGATGCCTGATTTCATTGAATTAGATCACCACAACAATGAATTTTAATTAACACCATCCATTGCTACGCTGGCCTAATAGAAAAAATAAAAAAGCAAACGTTAATGTCTTGTTAGCCTAACAATGGTGTACAGTAATTTGAGATACACTGCAGAATTCAATAATTGAAAGTGCTTTGATTAAATTTAACTGAAAATAATGTATCTAAGTAAATAAGATGAACTAAGTATTTCAAAACAAAAAAATCAAGAAAGTAACAATTCAATATAAAAAAACAAGAATGGATGGGACCAAATTATTCACAAGTGTATTTCACTTGTTATTCACAAGCGTATTTGAGAAGTCACAGTAAACAACAAGGTCTCCGTACGGAGGCTAGCGGAGACCTTGTTATTTACAATGACTTCTCCTGACTGATGATCGCCAACGAGCGTGAAACAGCTGTTCCAGGATGTCACTTGTGAATAATTTGGTCTCATCCATTGTTGTTTTTTTTTTTTTAACAATTCAAATGCGCAGTTTGAAGTCTTAGGCTTTAGAAAAATTAATTGAGGCCGCTCAATTAATGGCACATGGATTTTCTCACTGGTTTTTTTCATTGGTGAGTTTTTCATTGTGTAATTTTTCCTTTGAGGCACCACTGCGCTTCCGATGTAAAAATTCAATATATTCTGAAGATATTACAATTTACTAATACATGGAGATTTCTCATTGTTTTCTCAACCTCAAAAATAAGTAAATAAATAAATTAAGAAATAAATACAGTAAAATGCCAAGGCTCAATTATCCTTGGATCGGATTAACATAGTCCTCTGTTGTACATAAAACTTTCATTTTTGTTTTAAATACATTATGCAAATGGATTCGTAAAATAACAGAAGTCCTTACTGAGTTTTTTAAATAACATTGTATTATAATAATGTTGTATTATATTCAGCTTTGTATTTACACGCTACAAGAATGTTTACTTTATGTTTATGTAGGATTTTTTTTATTATTATTATTTAATTCAACAAAACGTAATTTGGATTAATTGTGTTTCTCAATTATCAGGGCTTTACCAAATAAATAAAGTAAATACATAAATAAAAATTAGGATGTAAGTTCTTTTAGAAGCTTCATTTTTTAAAAAGAATTCAAGGAGAAAAGGTTGTTGTTGAAACTGTTCCGATACTGTGAGGAAAGCAGGCTCACGTGTAATGAGGAACCTCTTGTTTAAACCTTTGACTTGGCTTTCACTGCTGTGAATAGTTTTGCTTTGTGAGATCATATTTACAGTGAGAAGCACAGTTTTTATTTGTTGAACTGAAATCGGAAACTCGTTTGTGTGTGTCTCGTTGGAGATCATAAAAGATTCCCTTCATTGATCATGCAGAACAATTTCTCAGAGTTAGATATTACTTGAACTTAGTTTTCGTCTCGGTGCCATTTTTTTTTTTCGATGCGGTATGCAAAATCAATATTATTTTCTGGAAAATAAACTATCATCACGATTTTTTTTTTTTTGCTTTATAACACAGGAAAGGAAAATAAACTGTTTGAGATCGGCTTTCATGATTTGTAGATAGTAGATCTCACGAGAAAAAGTGGGTGAAAGAGACATTATCTTTATTGGTAACTAATTTGGAAACGCAATGAAGAAGGGTTTGACAATTCGAGCGTTCGCGGCAATTGCAAAATAAAATATTGGAATAGAAATCTCACGAACTATTCCCCGGCATAAATATTTAACATTATGAATTTCAACAGTTGATTATCATTTACCAATAACTTTAAATTATCATCATAATAATTTCAGCCTTTCACAGTCACGTTAAATTTTACAAAATAAACTTACATTTCTAAAACATAATAATAAAAGCGTATTCAGAATAAAACATACGGTGACTTTTTGGTTTTATTCAAAAAATTATTATATTTAATTCTCAATATACGAATTAATACTCACAAGGGAAATGCGTGACCTCGAACGCTGAGAACCGCACGAAAATGTGCTTAGAATATAAATAGCTCATCCCAAAAACAGTGGTATGAGTCATTCTTATTAAAAACTACACGTCTTACCACGAGAGACATTTGAAGGATCACCTATTGAAGGTCCAAGAGAGGAACTTTGGTAACGCGAAGAATCAAAATATCGATATAATAGGACCAAAACCACACATATTTCAATGTTGTGACTATATTGCTGTATTTCCCACAGCTTAAAATAATTACGCTATCTGAACAACAAACTTCTCCTACTGACCTGATAGTGTTGCACACCTACTCAGTCTTCAAAGTGCAGATCTTCAAAGTGCGCTAGCAGACAAAACAGTTAAGTTTTGCATGGGAATGAGTCATACCACTGTTTTTGGGATGAGCTATTTAAATTTTAAAAAAATTTTTCGATCGGTTCTCAGCGTTCGAGGTCACACACTTCCCTTGTCAGTGTATGAAACTTTTTAATATAGTACGTTTGCTTGAAATTATTATAATGTAATCTTCAGATATTTAGTGGGTCCGGTAGCCAAGCAGCGCTTGAGGAAGGCGGGTTCAATCTCCGATTTTTCCATGCTAAATTCTCCTCCAAACGTGTGCTAGAGTCCAGCCCTCTGTAGAATTGGTACCGGGCTTCTTTTCCTGGGGTTCAGGCGGGCGAGCGTTGGGCTGATCTCAGTAGCGAGATCAGTGAAACGATGGGAGTCTGACCTCTAGCGTCCCCTTGGGCCCCAGCAGGTTATATCTACCTCAGATATTTAACTAAAAATTAATATTTCAACCAATAATTTTTAATTATTTAAATTTTTATTGTTTAATACCTTATTAATATTGCTACTATTTATTTATTATTTTTATTTCAAATTATTTTCTCTTAAATATTGTATTAAAATAATTATTATAATAAGAATTCTGCAAAAAAAAAAAAAAGAAATTTGTTTCTTTAAAATATAGTTTCCTTAAAACTTATAAATGAAAAATTAAAAATATAAAATATATATATATATATATTTATAGTGTGTGTGTGTTTATTTTTATTATTTAATACCTAAATATTGTTTAACATATATACATATTTCATCTAGATGAAAAAAAAATACATAAAAGATAGATATATAAAAAAATTGACATTTCAGTCGTTTCGATCCGATAAGTAAGGTCATTCTCAGTGAAGGGATGTCACACTCTCACTGATGATGACCTGTATTCAAGACACCGAAACGTTTTTCTGTAAACATGAATTAAATAAAAAGATTATAAATTTAGTTTTACATGATTTTTTTTTTAATATCTTCGTTATTTTTTCATGTACTAAATATTTTACTGGTTAACTTAATTCATTTAGACAATTTTATTACAGTTCTTCCACATTTAAACATATTTTTTCTTTGTTTTTCGAATAATATTTCATTCTATGCAATTTTTAACTTATTCAATAGGTTGAGAAAAGATTCTGTGTAAGATAATAATATTCATACAACTTCATTGAATATTAAATTAATTACTGTGTTTCTTTGATGAGTCTACTAAATAAATAAATAAAATTTTATAATTTTTTTATTATACAATCAGATCGTTTTGTAATTTTTATTTATCTTTTATCTTTCTTTTAAAGAAGCAGAAAATGAAAAATGATAATTTATTAATTTTAAACTGATTTAAAAGGTTCTTAGTTTTTTTTTTTTTTTTTTTTTTTTTTTTTTTTTTTAATTTTACGTGTTGAATAATAATATGCCGAAAGATGGCGTATTCAATTTCGGCATCGAAGAAAAAAAATGCCATTGACGAAACAAGAGGGGAAAATCCTTTCCATTTCTGTTAATGTCTTTTTATTTTTCCATTTGGATTCCAGTCATTTTCTCGAAGCCGAGTCATTGCGCGCGAAATCCATTAAACCAATGTCGTTTTTGTCGCAGGAGGAGAAGTGCTGGCTCATCGCATCACTTGTGACCTATTATTGAATTTAGCAGATGCAGTGGGGCAGCAAGTGGGGGATAATGGGGACAGGGCTAATGATGAAGCAGAAGACGCTATCCTAATGACATTTGGAGTGCAAGGATTAAAGAACGGAAGGGGGGGGAGGAATTTCTACCTTCCACTGGAAATTGATTTGATGGGTTGAAAAGGATTGCAATTAATGTAGACCAAATTCGTAAATGCATGTTGAATTTTAAACCGAATTACCTTTAATCCCAGTGGATTGGCCTTCCTTTTACTCTCCTCCTGTACGATCAATCACGCTAATTTTCATTTTTGTGGTAATGTAATGCGGGAACAGAATGTAAATCTCTGCAAAAGTTTCTAAAAAGCTTTATAAGGTATAATAACAATAAAATAAATAAATAAATAAACGGTTTCTATGAAAGACTGATATGAAGCTGAATGTATTTCCTAATTTAATTATTATGACCGTATGTTATAATATAATTTTTTAAAGTCGTGAAAACAAAAGAAAAGTCTATTTGTAAATTGTAATATCTGCCGCATATATACTCTATCTTTGAATTTTATTGATAAATTCAGTATATTTTTTTTCCGTTTTGGGGAAATTGTAATTTACAAAAGTTAGATTATCAAAAGTTAGTTAGTTGTCCTTAATTATGCATACCAAGTGTCAAGCAGATCCATATACTAGTTCAAAAGTTATTAGAATTGGGAGAAACACGGATTGAGTCAAGGAAAATCGACAAATAAAAATTTGGTTTGTAAAATCCGAAATTTTTGGTTTGTAAAAATTACAAATTTTCTTATCCGTTTTTCTGTCGTTCTCTTATTTCAAAACCGGAAACCTTTCCCATCAATTCCCTATTATATCTGGTCAAACGCGACTGAAGTTTGAAATTGCCTAATGCGGAATATAAAATAATTCGACTTTGATTAGTATGAGCCAATCGTACGTCAAGGTCACTTTTACGTCTTTCTACAACCTACGTTCCGGACATGATGACACGGATTACTGAAAATCTCTGTATAAACCGGAAATTTGTTCCCTTGCTTCCGGGTTTGCTTTCATTTGAAGTAGATATCAAACACTACACGAGAGAAGTACCATAAAATGGGGAGCTTGACATGTTTTGAGCATATTTTACCTTCTCCACAGGACACTAATAACTGTAGAACCTTCGCTCATATTCCATCATGACATTTGATGTCTTGGCTCTTCAGTACCCAAAAATTATTTTCCTTTCCCCCTGTTTTATTAAGTTCTTTTTGGTATCGAAGTTACCCGGCCAAGGGATAACTTCGACACGATATGCAAATAAGGTAAAAATGCGAAGTTCAGCTGCTTCAGGATAACTTCGACATAAAACAATATAAAAATGACTATAACTATTGAATGATAGGTATTACTAAACAGTCTTTGAGACCTAAATTTTCTAAATAACAAAGAAAAGTCAGGATAAATAACAACAATAACAAAATAATGTTAATAACCATAATAATGACAAATATTATTATTATTATTATTAATCAACAAAAATAGGGTAAAATGTTACAAAGAATCAACAAATCAATCAATAACCTGAAATAAACAATAAAAAGAGCTAAATTATACGTTAAAAATATAGGTGTCGAAGTTACCCCCGCTGTGGAAGTTCCTCCATATTACGGTATAAGCAGTAAAATATTGGGCAATTAAAATTAAAAAATGAAGAAGAAAAGTGAAGAAAAAAAATAGAAAACAAGGAAACTAAAAATAAAGTAAAACATTTGAAATAAGTGATTTAATCAAAAATTAGAATAATTTTAACAATGATTGAGACCAAGTGCTTACTAGGTGACATCCTAGAACAGCTGTTTCACGCTCTTTTGCGATCATCAGTTAGGAATAGTCACCAGTAAACAACGAGGTCTCGGTACGGAGGTTATTGTGAATAATCGTCGGAATCGCAGTGGCGCCTCAAAAGCAAAAAAACAACAATAAGAAACTCACTAAAAAAATATTAGTGAGAAAATTCATGTGCCAGCAGTCCGCCGGCCTCAATGAATTTTCTCGGATGTCACTTGGTAAACATTTGGTCTCACCCATTGTTGTTTATTAATAATTCAAAGCACAGATTGAATTTTCTACGCATTAAAAAATTAAAAAAATTTATTTAGTGAGTTTTTATATTGTTGTTTTTTTGTTTTTGAGGCGCCACTGCGATTCGGGTAGAATAATTTTACTTATAGATTATATTCTTATTATTTTAAGTATTGTATGAGATATATAGATATAGTGCGGAAATATCAGATGTAGTGTCTTTATGTTTCAAAGGTTAATACGACAACATATGTCAATATCAGAACTGCTCTAAAGAAATCTGAGATAGGCTTTTGTTACATTTCAACCGATCTTGACCTTATCATCTATTGACTAATTGTGAAGTTAGCTCGTTTAATGCTATTCTAATCAATAAAGGTTGTCTCAGGAGATTTAAGCTGTGTAGAAATACATTCAGAAAATGTTTGGAATTCGCAGGTGAATGTTTACTTGTGTATAAATCAAGAAAAATATAAATTATAAGTAAATTATATAAAAATGCAACTTATCTTAAATTTGCAAATAAAATTGTAAATTTGAGCGAAAGTAGGATTAAACAGTAAGTTGTTCATATACATTTGAAAGTCTAACCATAACCTACTGCATAGAAGGTCTATAAATGTAAACTCTTAGTTTATGAGAGGTCACTTTAATTTGTTTGAATATATTACTTTTCCCTCCTGCGCATTTTGAGTCTTTGCAGACTGTCTGAAGAGAACCAAATAAGCTCAAAACAGCTATCCATGGCCTCAGTTTGACTCAAAAGTGCCTTTATCATGAATTGATTCCTTTTCTTTTAACCTCTTATAGGTTCATTTTTGTTTACTTTATTTTTATTTTATTTTCTGTGTGTGTGTGTGTGTGTGTGTGTGTGTGTGTGTGTGTGTGTGTGTGTTTGTTTTTGTTAATTTTTTTGTGATGAGTTTTTAACTCAGAAAGATTTGATTTTTACATTATGATGTTATTTGTGTTTTCTTAACCTTAGTTTTTGATTTCCTATTCATAGAAACCAAAATGAACAGTATGTAAAATAAAACTTAATTGAAAATAAGTCTTTTATGAATTTCAAAATCGTAGCAAAAATGCTCTTTAAGTTAATAATGACAAATATTATAATGACTGTTTTAAAAGCACAGTGTATTTTGTAATAGCCCTGTATCTCGGTCACCAATAGCTTGAGGTCTGATTGAAATTCAAAGGCATTCGACCGTTGGTCTCAGTTATTGAATGAATTCTCCAAATAACAAAAGAACGCAACGGAGAGACTGAATGGAACACTCGAGTGATTTGTTATTGCAGTGAATGAACAGGATAGAATGGAAGAAATAATTCAATGAAATAGATTCTCGATTATTCGAATCAACCGATGGTAGCTACACGAACTTTCAAACTCCCGTCAACAATCACGAAATCCTAACAGAAATACAACAAGAAAATTTTGATAAAAACTTGTAGGTTATTTTCCTTATTTCTTTCTGTTTCTTTTTTTAAAGAACACCAAGGAAAAGTTTCCTAGTGTTTGTAAATTGTAAACACCTGCCATGTTTAAAAATTATCTTGAATTTTTTTTTTTTTTATATGAAATCCAAATCATGTGGTTACATTAATTAAATCCAATTTGAATCACAACGTCTAATTCAATTATTTGTCCTTGAAAAGTGCTTCAGTAAATTTGATTTCAATTTATTTTTTTCGAAAAGTTTTATTTATAGAAAGCAAGTTTAACGTCCGTAATCATTTATAAATGGAGAGAAATCGCCAACCGGACAATAAATATGCTTTCGCCCACGGCGAAAGCATATTTATTGTCCGGTTGGCGATTTCTCTCCAGTTTTATTTATTGTTGTATTTTCTTTAACACTAGAAGTCCATAGGTTTTAATTAATCGTCAAATACTCTTACATTGCTACAGATCTACTTATAGGCCTATATATGGGCCAATGTTTATCTGCAAAGCCTCGAACTTAAGTACAGTAGCTATAAAAGAATCTTCTAATTGATTGATTCACAAGATATTTATAAAGTATCCAATTTAAGTAAGGAACGTCTTGGATCTGGAAAATACTTGTTTGGCCTCTTGGATACTTCTTAAAATTGTTCTTTACTTTCTTAATATGATTTTAAGATGCGAGAATCTCTGCACGCGGAAATTTTTGTAACTGCTCTTTCCCAAATTAAGATAAGCTTTTCTTTCTTTATGCTTTAAAAGGTATTCAGATATTGAAAGATCAACATTGATGTTCACTACAATTTTTTTATAGTTGTGGGTCTTGGGAAATGTAAAGTCAATTCGAATGCTGACATTTGCCCCAAACAAAATGCAGACTTTTATATTATCTTTTAAAAATTTCTGTCCGTGCTATGCTAAAATTTTTGGGTCTGTTAACATTGCAATGTGTTTTGAGTTGAGGTAACAATACTTTCAAACATATTTTGCAATATAAAACATCCGAATTCCAAATATATGTCAGATATCGTAAAATTAAACCGGAAATAGTATAATCGAAATATGTTAGAGTCTAATAGTTAGACAATATTAGTTAAAAATCCACATCTATTGCTTGGGTGGCAATGTTCGGACATCACTTTCACCTCCTGATAATAATAGACACAATGAGAAGAGCTTCTCTATTTTTTTTTTTTCAAATTCGTCTGTAATACATATTTATCAGAGGCTTACGTTGATGTCACCACATTGCCAACTAAGCATTAGATGCTGAAATTTACATCATGTTGTTTTACCATTTTATTTGAAGCATGCAAAAATAGGAACTCAAATGATACTACTTACAAAAAAATGTCAAAAAAATTAATAAATATAAAACATTATTACATTACATTCTCCGCAAATATATGTTGAACTTAAAAAGAAATTTAAGTATAGTATTGAATTCTTAAAAAGATTTAATCTAGGCAAATGACACAGGAGAATACAGAACAAAAAACAAAACAAAAGCAAAAAAAAAAAACTCAATAACTTCAGATGACATACAATGCGAAATGTAACAATGCTAGATGCTTAAATCTCGTTCAAAACAGCATTAAAAAAATGCTTGCTAAATTTGTTTACAGTAGTATTTACATACATTACAAGAATTAAAAAAAAATACATGTTTTGGAACAGCCGCTAAACAGAAGTGAGCTTAACGTACATTTGAAAAATATTCAAAACTTTTCTTTCTGGAAGCTTTCAAAGAAGTTTTCGTCTTTGCTTCGAAGAAACTTAAAGTATTTTCCAGTGTTTCGGGGATTTTCTTTTCTTCACTTGAGCAATTTAATTCTAAAGAATGTGTGAAGCCATAAAAGCACAGGGGCGCAAAGGTAAGAGAAGCCAAGTTTGCTTTTAGAACGAAAGAAAGAAAAGGAAAGAAAAGGGAGAAGAAATCGTAATCCCAATCTTGAGAGCGAATTCTTTTGACCAAAGCAAATTGAAGCAGCTTTGGATCCGATGGGTTTTATATTATAAGAGTTAAGTGCTTTACAGAAGGATTTATTGATACAAAACGAAGATACAAGTCGTGTTTGTACCTGGAAATTTGTATTTATGTGAATAAGAAAGAATATATTGCCTGGAATTTCATTTTTTAAATTATTTTCATAATTTCTCTTGCTAAAAATCATAATATATGGAAGTTAACGTATTGAAAGATATTTTCAAATCAATTTACTTACTTATTATTTATTTATTTAAATTAATAGATATTAAAAAATAAAAAAATACAAAAAACGTTGTCGATTGCTCAGATGATTTTTGATGTATTAAAAATCATATGAGTATTCAAAATGGTTTTAAAGTCGTGTAAATGTATTTGTGGGCCAGTGGTATTGCCATTGTTTAAACTATCAAGGTTTAATTAGTTGTTAATTTTTCTAGAAACTTACTTTTTGTTGAAATACTTTCACGACTTCAGTTTACATATATATTTATTTCATATATTAAAGATATTATATTAAAGAAATACTTTATATTAAAGATATTATATTAAAGAAATACTTTATATTAAAGAAAAAAAGCATTATAATTAGTTATTTATGAAGATGTTATTATAATTAAATAACATTTCATGAAAAGAAGGCTTTTCACTAAAAAAAGAAAAAAAGAGTGAAACAAATTGCTTCTCTTCTATATCTCTGTCCAATTGATGTAATTATAATATATGTTCATTCAAATACTAATGATAAGTTCTTATTTGACATTGTTGAACAGTTAAGAACATTAAAAGATACAGATGGATAATGGTATTTATGTATGGTAGATCTTAAAAACAAACAAAACGGTTCTAATTTTGATTAGGTAAGAAAAGGTTTTTTAACTCTTGTATGTCACAATTTCAGGTTTTTAAGTTTTTACGATCTCAAAACCCTGAGTTCGAGTCCGAATAAGATATGTTATTAATGACTAACATTTTAAGCCAAGAGTGGTGGTGGGTTGTCTGCAAGTTCTTTTTCCAAGATGTTAAGATCCTGCGAGAGCCAATGACAACCACAGATTTTCTTTATGTAAGTAGAGCAAATAAACACTGCACCGTAGTGATATAATGGTGACCAATATTTGGGCAGGAGGAGTCAATCATTTTAACCCTCTTTCATGACTTCACCCCCTATAGTCTATGACCCTATAAAGTTTCTCATAAAGGCCTTAACACAACAGCTGTTGAAAAATATGATGCTTTTGGGAAATCAAAAATATTTTAATATTTGA
The DNA here is from genome assembly GCA_023159025.1 of Thereuonema tuberculata. Taxonomy (NCBI): domain Eukaryota; kingdom Metazoa; phylum Arthropoda; class Chilopoda; order Scutigeromorpha; family Scutigeridae; genus Thereuonema; species Thereuonema tuberculata. The sequence goes on from JAFIDM010009631.1 coordinate 243,782,290, forward strand.
AGATCATTTTACGACTGGTTTTTATTTTTTTTTTCAACAAAAATATGGGTATAGATAAATCATCATATAACTATAATTTTAAAAAAAAAATTTTAAGAATGTGCTTTTTATTTATTTATTTATTTTCTTTTACGCCACACTCAGATTTCATTTTTTCTATAAATGAAGAATATCATCATTACTATACGAGTTATTACGTTTATTATAATGTCTTTTTATTGGAATATAAAAGTAGTAGTGGTTAAAAAAAAAAAGAAATCATATAAAGTCATACCCCGTCTTACAACAATTCGCTTTCCGATTCTTCACTCACACGACATTTTTCAGTTGCCCAAAATTCCCCGAATTGTGCTTCTGCTTCGGCATTCCCATGGAGTCATTCTGCTTACAAACACTGTACGCAATACATCTCCTTGTAGTCCGCTCTGTGATTAAATGAATATTAAACTATTTATAACATTCATTTTCTTTTTTTCTTGATTAACATATAAAATAACTTAATAATGGAACATTTAAATTGGAAAGAGAAGTCTCTTGGCTCTTATTTTAGATGCTAAGAATAAAGTTATTAAACTTATTAATTCGTATGTTTACCCTTTTCACAAAAACGAATTTTTAAGACTAAACTTTGGTGAAATTGCATCCGTACAGTTTATTTTAGTTATTACATCAGATACGCACCTATAGGATAATTGCAGGGCAATATATGCATCGATAAAGAAAAAAAAAAGCAGTGCTTCCCAATCCGACGATTTTCGCTTTATTACAATGGTCTAGATCCTAACTTGTCGTAATAGCTGGATGTGTATAGAAATACTGTTCATCACGTTCCTTAACGAAGACAATAAAAATTATCTCAAATTATCTTAAATAAATTAGTATTCATGAAGTTAATAATACAGTTTATTTACTGACCTCTGTTTTATGATTTTTTTTTGCTCTCCCCCTTCTTTTCTATTTACTAAATTACGAGTATTTGATCTCTGTGTTCGCTCCATAGATATCTACTCCCTAATATGTCAACAGAAGCTTTTAAGAGTTGGTTAAGTAATGGGATCCATTTCTCATTGGACAAAAGAGATAATAAAAAAAGTAAACAAAAGAAAAAAAAGATATTAGGCCCTAAACCAGTGACCAAGGTTGCATCTTTTTGACACCCTCCCACACCAACAGGAGATTCAATGGTTTTGCACTAATGCATTTATCAGGCAAAAAAATCTTGGCATTTTGTCGGAGGATGGGCTCTTGAGAAGTGACTCACTCCAAATAATCCCCCCATGATTTCTTGTAGATCACGTGCCCAGGGGGTGTGGAGTGCTTTTATGGGGAAGGGGTGGGTTCGCGCGAAACATTAAAAGTCCACTTTGTGTTCCCTCGCATTTTCAAATCGGATACTGTGGGATTCGGGAGCACAAAAGACTTGAGTTGGATTAACTCTCTGAAGCGTTCGACAAAGAACGGCGCTTTGCATTATAGATGATCATCAGCAAACAATGCACAGGAAAATGCGGTCTCTGAGAGCAAACATGTGGATAGAGAGGAAACCGGCAACAGATAAGAAATAAACCGCATTGAAAAATAAAGTTATGCTTTTATAAATCAGTATCCAGTTCTGTCTAATAAAAGAAGAAACAAAATCACTGAACTGAAAGTCAACTTTCTTTAAGATGCTACATTATTTATTTATTTATTTATTTATTTATTTATTTATTTATTTATTTTTCATTTTTCCTCTATTCCTAAAAACAATATAACTAAAAGTGTGGGTTTTTTTTTATGTAAAACATTATATACTTCTGCAGATGGTCCTATGGTCATCTTCTGAAGAATGAGTATCAGGATTTCATTCCTGGAGGTTAAAGACTGATCCCCGGCCTCAACCAGTCCCTTTGGTCAAGAAACGCTGGGAACTTTACCTTCCCCTAAATTTCCAAGGGCCATGTAGGCCTACAATAAAATAATTTTAACTCTTTATGTTAATACAAATATACTGCCGGATATAAACATTATCTTCAGTAACCACTGCCGGAAAGTAACTTAATCCGCGTTTAGCTAATCCTAAATCCAATTAATCTTAATCACATTAAAGCAAGCACAATTGACAGTGATGATGAATAATTACTGTTGGAAATCAATAGAATCAGTTTCGTTTCTAAGGTAGTTCTATGGGAATTTCTATAATCATAAAGCGCCTATTTTTCGACATTGACGTAAACGAAAGATTTTTCGGATAAAAAGTTAAACCATTTCCTGTTCGTATGTCAAGTTTCAGAAAGATTCATTCATCGGTTCAAAAGTAATTAAGATAGAATATACATAGAGATTTACTCATTCATGAGCCTTATTACGAAAGTAGATTAAGCCACCCTCACCCGCACTCTTTTAAGTTCTCAAAAGTTAAAAAAATATTAAATTTTTGATGAAACTATAAATTGAAGAGAAAATCGAGTTACATTATAAATAATATTTTAAAAATATTTCAATCCATTTTAGTAAAATTTAACATTATGAACTTTCTATTGGAGATACGTTGGCGTACCAATTTTCAAATATCCCGTAATAGTTCCAATGAAAATTGACCTTAAGGACAGTACAACTTTAAATTTATCAGTAAACTTTAAGCTTTCTTGTGTAATTAGTATTTAATTATTGTGACAATAGCACTCGTAAAGCGGCCCCATAATATGCACAATTTTATAAACAAACTTTTATAAACACAACTTTATCGGAAGCGACCACTTTTGACCCCCAACTTCTGGTCAGGGAGTGGTCCTAGAGGTCTGATTTTTTGGACGTGGTCCCCTACTTTTTGATGCTGAACACAATGGTGAAGGTTTCGGTCCCCTATATTTTACAGGCAAGCTATAATCTAGTGGCCGCTAACATTGTTTTTATGCTGTCTGGATGGCATACTCTGTAGCGGCCAAACGGTTAGAGATATTCGAATGAAACCTTCACCATTGTGTTCAGCATCAGAAAGTATGTGACCGCGTGTTAAAAAATCAGACATCTACGACCACTCTCTGACCCCCCCTCCCCCAAGGCGTAATTTTTGTTTTAAAAACGCCTTTAAAAGACAGAAAACGGCATGGGAGGTCAGGGAGTGGTCCTAGAGGTCTGATTTTTTATACGTGGTAACCTACTTTTTGATGCTGAACACAATGGTGAAGGTTTCATTCTAATATCTCTAATCGTTTGGCCGCTACAGAGTGTGACATACAGACAGGACAAAAGCAAGAGCGCTCCCCTAGCGGTTTTACAGGCAAGCTGTAACCTTGGGGCCGCTAAAAAGGCAGTCAATAAATAAAAAATAAAATATAAAAATCCCAACTTCAGTTATTTTTTAAAAGTATATATTTTTTTCCAATGTACATAATATTAAAATCAGTTTATTATTTTTAGTTTAATGTTGAGCGTTAATATTGATTTGCTTTGATGTGTCGGCAAGGTAGTAGAGAATAATTACAGTGGTGAAATCTACTATCTTCTTTCCAAAGTAAATCCAATCATCGTTATTAAATAGTTGCGAATAAGCTTAAAGCTTCCAACGATAGCGGTCACTTTGATCTATTTGTCATTGAAATAATCCTATCTTAAAAGGAACTGAGAGAGAAACTGCAAAGTGAAAGGATATTAACTCAATTTTAAATGAACAGTGACTGAAGGAATTAATGTAGGATTAAATAAAAAGAATTTCCCAATAATGTCTGAGCATGGTTTAAAATTGTTAGTTTACCATCGTATATGTGGAAAAATGAATGGGAGAATGAATAGTATGATGGTTTTGCACACGATGAAAAGCAAAGGACTGCGGGAATAAAATACGGGAATATTTTTTTTTTTCAATCCTTCTAATGATATTAATACAAATATGTAAAACAGAAATTATTGAATATAAATTACAAAAATTAAGCCGGCTTAGTTTTTGTAATTTTTAGTTATGCTCAGCACACGTAAAATCTCATTTTATATGAAATTATTGAAGTTAAAAAAAATATGAAAAAAATCTTACATGTGAAAAAATTTAAGAAAATAATTAAAAAAACAATGAGGTATAGCATTAATAGCTATGAACTCTCCCATTAGAACAGCGCCATTATCAAGCGTTCTACAACGATCCGGCGCGGCGTTCCGAACTGACAGTGTTAAGATTATATACATTGAAGTTATTGTATTACAGAATTTAGAGAATTAATTTATAGAAGTAAGAATTTAGGTAGGGTGAAGTAGTGTGTAGAAGACTACATATAATTTAGGAGAGTGATTTTATCAAAGTACAGAAAAAAAAATGCTTCCATATACATTCATTGTGAAACAAACATTTTAGTTAAGTTTCTATATTTGCATAAATTTACTCTAATACCAAAAAAGAAAAAAAAAAAAGATGAAGAAGAATTTAAAATTATTTAACCACGCCGTTTGGGATACAGAGTTTGGATGAAATTTTGTGTAGGCATAAGCTAAAGCCCAAAATTTCATTTTAAGTTACAATAAAAATTTATAATAAAATTTTACATAATTTTTACTGGAACGCATGATTATTCTGTTATAAAATCAACATATCCGAAACCAGAGTTCAACTAAAGTTAGAAACCTTTATTAGGAAAATTAGATTGTTTATATTTTAGAACAAAGGAAGAAAGGCGAGGTTCAAAATGTAATAGGATTTACATTTACTTACAACAAACATAACAAAATAAAGCAATCCTTTCTCCAGGAACAAAAGGTAAATAAATGAGGTAATTCTTGAAAGTTTACAAAATTCGAACTTAACAGAATTTTAGAAGTAAATGAAGTTAAACAATTGAGAGTTTATTAAAATAAATAAAAGGTATTCAAGTTTTTAGAAACAACAGATAAATTACTCATGCACTTTGAAAGTAGAATATTTACTTATTAAGTTTACATATCAAAACAAATCCATTTTGTTTATAATAAGGTAACTGTGAATTCAGAGTTTATTTAATTATAACATTATCAAAAAATATTATAATTTTAATTATCTAATTGTAAGGGATCTTAAAAATTTTTAAGAGAAGAGCAAAATTTTATCAATCGTTAAATGAACTTTACAATTAAATTTGAAATCAAAATAATTGTCTCCCAGAATTTTAATGAGAACTTCTTTGATAGTTGACTTTATTATTATATTATTTGTTTAATAAGTAAAAGCTTCTTTAAAAAAAATTTATATCCGAAGCTTTTGTGAAAATATTTTAGTGATATAATTAAATCGAATCCATGGCTGTAATTTATATGTATATAAATAATACTTTATGTCTTAACTTAAAATTTCAGATAGAAGAAGGGTGGAGTATATATATGATCCAAACATTATTTAAAAATTCATCTTTCTATAATGTTTTTCATGATTTTCCACTTAAACGCCAAAGGGAGAGGATTTGGAGTCAGTCTCTTTCAAATCAGTTGTAATTAATTATTTGTAAAAAGTATCGAATAGAAATTTTAAAATTAATAATGAGAAATTGTACAATTTGTTTTGTATTGAAATATATTTTTATTACTTTATTTATGTGTAATAAAATTAAATTAGAAAAAACATAATATTACTTTTGCATAGTAGGAATCCGTTATCAGATCCTAACTACATTACTGCGCCAATGTATATATATTTTTAATCGTTGCCTTCTATCTTATGGATCCAGCTTTTATCAAAATCAAAGGAACATCATTGAATAAGTTATTATTAAGTTTTACATTAAAATTTCAGCTTCATAAATTAAATAGTTTCAGTTATCTCCCTAATTATTTATGTTTAACTCTCCGAAGCTACTTTGTCTTTTTTTATATATGAAATTGGAAAAATTAAAAAATATTAGAAATTGTTAGATCAGTACTCTAGTGGAGATATATTTCCAAACGGCTTATAAAAAAGCATGGTTCATTTTCAGATTTGACTGTAATAGCCTAAATAAATTATTTTGACGTTTTTAAAACCTAAATCCTTTATATTGAATAGATTCTGGAATTCCTAAAAGCTATAGAAATGGAGGAAGTATCCATGAATGACTCGAGAACAAAATAATAATAAAAAAAAGGACATCGAAATGCAAAATAGTTTATGTGGGAGTCAGTGAAGGGTCGGTTTCCTTTTGGAAAGTGGGGGTGGGAATGTGGCCCTTTGGTGCTGTCACACATCGAATCCATCGTTGAGACCATTCGAGGGATGTTTTATAACTTCTAGAACATTTCCTCCCCCATAAACATTCCTTTTGCGTCCGTAGCAGTGATCAGACCATATGTCGATGGGGCGGCTGATTTAAATGTTTCGAACTGGATTTTAAAGCGATTCTTCCACTACAGTTAGTGAGGCCAGTGACAACAAAAGCCTCTGGTCCACTGGCCCCAGTGCATCTGACATCACAACGCGCAATTTAATCATCAGAACGTTTCGGTTCCCGTAACGCCTAAGTGATCCTTTGTATCCATCGGTAATTCGTCTGACAATTCTAATTCGTTCGTTGCAAATTCCCTGAAATTGTCCTTTTTTTCTTTTTCCCTCTTCCCTTCAATTACTCTTAAGAGTAGATGCAAGCATTGATGTTTGCTGAGGCAGAATAAAAAGGATTGGGTTTTTTTTTTTTTTAGTTGAATTGTTAAGTTTTGAATAATTTCACCACATTATTAGGAAAGTTCTCATATTTAAAATTAATATCTCAGTAAATAAATAATTATTGTAATTAATTTATTTTTTTACATCGTCAAGGTAAAACTTTCTGAGTAGCATCAAAAATGATTTTATATACGAATAATACAGTCTTTAGCATGCAGTGGAGAGAGAGAAAAATTAGAGATGGGGGTTAAAGTATTTAAAGTTAAAGATTGTTGTGATAACTTCATTTCTTATAACAAATTCATTTGTGATAACTTCAAAAACAAAACAAACAAAAAATCACTGTTCTTATTTAAGTTGTTCTTCATTTATAAGTTGAGATTATTAGCAGGAATAATGACGAAATTTCAAACACTATATATCTTAGAAGGCTGAAATGCAGATGAATGTTCCTGAGTGCGAAACTTCTTAGTTGTTTTTATGCACATTGGACACTTAGATGAAGTACTCGTGAGCAATATCCATTGATACAGGAATCTCTTTAAAAGCGTATTTCACGATAAATTCACACCGTCCCTATGCCATCATTTAATGTATCAATAATGAATATTTTTATTGAAAGGAAAGATCAATTCATGATAAGTATTCTAAGTTTTATAAGTAACTTATTTTAGTTCCTCATCAGCAATCATCAGTGACGAAAAAGTTGCTTGCTTTGAATACTAAAACTAGAACGTGGACTTTCTTCTGTGTGTTAAAGTATAAATCTAATGCCTTTAGGAGCATCACATTTGGAATAATGAAGAATGCGATGTTATATAATCGAAATGATTTTAACTCGAATGTTACTTTTACGAACTAAAAATTTAGCCGCACATCCCTCAATCCAAACTTTGTTAAATTTGAATTTCTTCCACGTATTTGACGCCCCATTTAACTTAACATTTTGGTCGACCGCTTATTTCGCCTGAAGAACTCTGGTGCTAGAAAGTTCAATATTAACTTTCTGCACTTTACAGATCTAACTCAGCAAATTGTCTACTCTCAGATTTTCTATCCTATAATAATTTCTTTTTTTTTTCTTTTATTTTTTTACACAAATTATAAACATAACTCTTGTAAATACATATGATATAGCAATAAATCACTTTCAATAGTAGATCGCTACTAATCAATTTCTTGACTTTATTTTCACCTTTTAAAAGGTTATAATGCGTAAAATAATATAATTTGTAATTGGCTTTTTTATCAAAAAAAAAAAAAAAAAAAAAAATTGCTATGAAAGGAAGCGTTTTGAATCAAGATCCTAGGACAGCTGTTTCGAGCTAATTAGGCTTTTTTTTCAGCCAGGACTACCCAAAGACTCGAAAGGCGCTGTAAATTGAAAAGTAATGTATTCATTCATTGGCAACTAAAGTGGCCTCTCAAAAACCAAGATACGAAAAAATAAAAACAACATTATAATGTGGAAATCAAATCCTTGGGCAGCTAAACGCTCACCACAAAGATATTTGATCATAAAAAAAAACAAAAGCAAGAAAAAAAAATAATAAGTAAATAAAACATGTAAAAAAGCCTATTATATTTATTTATTTATTTATTTATTTATTTATTTATTTATTTATTTTACGTTTTATATTATTATTACGTTATTTTAGGTTATTATTAAAAATCTTACTATAGGTTATTAGAGCCTATTAAAAGTTTTTTTATGATTTTTACTTATTGTTTTTTCTTCTTGCATTTGTTGTTTTCTAATCGAATATTTTTAGTGGTGAACTTTTAGCTGTTCAATTTCATTTCCTTATTTTGATGTTATTTTTATTTATTTTATATCTTAGAGGGATCACTTTAAAATAACAAAATAAATTTAAAATAATAAATAAATCTGCGAGAAAAAATAGCAAAATCTCTTTTGTCAAAGAACAAAAAATTAATAATCCGCTTTTTTCTCAGAATTCTAAAAATTAAGAGTTTTTACAATGAGACTTCACTGCAATACATTTCATAATAAAAGCTACCCTGTTGAAGCTTCACTGCTTTACACATAGGTACCAATCTATTCACAACATTAACTTCAATGTCACATTACCTATTAACATTGTTAACTTGATATTGCATATGCCATTTTAAAAATTAAATAATTTAATAACTTTTTCAGAAAAATAATAAAAAAAATATAAATTTTATTTAATAGGAAAACTATTAAGATGTATTTTAAGCAAACATGGAATTTAAATATTTTTTATTATGGTTATTATATTATTCGAAATAATTAATCACATTAAAATTTTATTACAAAATGAACCCTTACGTATAACTCACAATCATCTAGAAATTGTAATAAGCCTATCGTAACATAACTACTCAAAAATCTTTAAAAAAATGTTAATAGCAGCACCTAAAACAAGATTTCCTTCGGCATGTATTTATTTATGATTTCCTTGTTTCCTTTCTTTTCTTTTTCTGTACCGATAAAATTCGATATAAAAATAAATAAAAAGAAATGCCATTTTTAAAATTTAAGCTGAAAATTACTTATTTGTCGAAATTTGATACAACAAAAATAATATTTTATGTAAATTTTCGCTTGAAATAATATTTGTATTACAAATACCGTTTTAATTTTAATTTAATGAAGTTAAGATACCATAAATAAATAAATGAATATATATAAATAAATGAAAAATAAAAAAGTTAAAATCAAACTATCGGAAATTAAAGTAGACTTTCCTCGTTCTTCTATTGTGAAATAAACGGGTAAAATAGCTAAATTATCGAAAGTTTAAAATTTTAAAGAAAAAAACCGGTAATTCTAATTTAAATTTTGAATAGTTTTAATTTTATCAGTTGAATCAATTTTATAAATAAATCTTTTTTTTTTTGCAAATCCTTGCATGCAAATCTTATTATCTTTTTTTTTCCAGAATATTTAAAATTCAAATTTTTTTTGATGGATTTTAACTGATTTGTTTTTTTTTTTTTTGTGGCTAATCTAAGTCCTTTCTTTACTCATCGTAATTCGAAGAGCGAAATTTATTTTTAGATACGGAGGAATACGTTTCCATTTCACTGAAGATGACGTTAGGGGTGGGTGGGGGTATTTCTGACTGATTGCGGGGATGAGATTGGTGTTGATTTAAGTGTCGATTGACTTTTTGTGTCTCATCACAGACGAGGCGTCACTCAAAAGACAAAGCAACGGAGACATTTGCCGAAGAATCAATAGTTATCGGCGGACGATCTTAATGCCATCGTAATCATGATCTGCGCATGCACACAATAGATTGGGGGTTGTCATAGAGCTTTCCCTCCATCTCCTAGGGGATCAGGTGGTTTGGAGAGCCTATCCCTCCATCTACCCCCTTTCCCTCACCAAAAACGCAGTCCTTCCCCTAATAGAGCCTCTGGAGAGAGAGAGAGAGAGGTAACAATAAAAAAAAAAAATACCCTCTTCCCAATGAAGCAGGTGACTGGGGAAGTATTAGGCGCACGTGTTCCACGAGGAATCGAACCGTATGCGCATTGGAAACGGAGCTAGATTCGACATACATAATAGCAACAGCCGGCTGAGTCGCCTGGGAAGGATCGCTCCACATCGCCTTAATGTTTATTTTGATTGGATTTAATGGTTTTGAGGTGGTGCAGGCCTGCATTTATTCATTTAATAAAAAAAGAGCGATGGCAACACCCCCTTATCGGTCATGAGAAGACCCACGCGGTCACATGGGAGTACGAACTATCAGTGCAGTGATGAATTAGGCCCTGTATAGGCATTATTAATTTTTTTTTATCTTTTTTTACATTTAACATATAGATTGGCATTACACCATCCAGTAATAGATTTCACCTCAGAATAAATGTTTCCCGGAGGTAATAAAAATTATTATGTTGTAATCTCTCATCTTTCCTTGTATCGCATTAGAATTCAAAAAAGTATCTCCAACACGAACCGTTCATTTTATTGTTAGCTCAATGGATGGATATAAAAGAACTATGTTATTCATCTTGTCTTGAAAGCAGATACTTTTTTCAGGAACTACCGGTACTCTTTTACAGATTTTTCAAATTTACATGGAATTACTAAAAATAATTTTAAAATTCTCAAAAACATTTATTTTTATCAATATTAAAATGTTTATCTTGAAACTCAACTTTTTGAGAATTAAAAAAAGGGGGCATTAGTAGACTAATTCCAATTTTACTTGAAATAAATCAAAATTAAAAAAAATAAAATAATGTGTGCATTTTCTTTTTCTTTTTTTTAAGAGTTTTAGATATTTTTTAATCTTGTCACTTTGATGTGATAATCAGACAAATATAAAAATTGTTTAGAAAATTACAAAACATTAAAAATATTTGAGTGGAAGCTTTAAGCCCTCTAGGGAGCTCCCTTCTTTAATAGGAGCAATGAGGTGAAGAAATTTAAATTCTAAAATTAATTTTTTAAAAGAATCCTCTCATTGAATTAACATGTATTTATGTTACAACGTATCTTAGACTAGACTACTGACAGGACTGTTTACAGGCCACTGTCATTTAATGAAACACCTTTTTAACATAAGATTGTTTCAAATTCTACTTGCAGAAGATGTGGACAAGCTGATGAAACAGCACTACACATCCTTTGTGAGTGTGAGGCGCTTGCAAGTACCAGACACAATATGCTAGGAATGGGTTTTCCTAGTCCTTCAAGCTATTTGTCACTACCCCTGCATAAAATACTGCAGATAAGTAAAATCTTAGGACTTATGCAGAATAAAATGACAATTGGGATACATAATAGGCCTTTTGAGGCTGCAGTGTAAGAGACTGCTAAAGTACCTCCCGTAGCATGTTAAGTTATGTTACAATGTATCTTATAAATTTTAAAGCAGTTTTAGATATTTTTTTACTGGTCTGATATATTTCTCAGGTCAAAATAAAAATCAAACTATCAAAAGTTATCGTTTATTAATCAACCGAGTATTAATAGCTTCATTACATGTTTTTTTTGTTTTTTTTTAATCCTTAATTTAAAGAATGAACAAAAGAGAAGCGGAGTTGTCCCTTCCCCAACATTACCTCTTCAGCTGGCTTAATCAGCTTTACTTAATATTGATGGAGATATATGCTTAACAAGTTAACTACTATTAATAATTAAATACATCCATAAGCAGGAAATCCTCTAATGGTGTAAAACCTTATAGCCTTTTGCATTCAGGTCACGAAATTATATCCTTACAAATAATTGATTTTGTGCTTGTGTGTATGTTTTTTTTTTTTTTTAAATCAAACACTATTACTAATTACAAAATATAAAAAAATATAGAAAACATCACACATGTAACAAACAATGAAAGATAATTGAGAGCAAATAAATAAGCATTTCGGCAAACTATGTTTTGTTGATGCGCTTGAGTTATAACAAACAATCTAACCAGAAAAAAAAGTAGTTTTTTTCTGTTATTAAATATGATACGCCAGAGAAAACATCATGTCTGTCTATCTTTTCAAGTTAAGAAATAGAGTACATGTTATATATGACATTAATTTAATATAGTGAAATATAATAAAATTAAAATATCATATTTTTATATGTATTGTATTTTTTTTTTTACTTATTACTACATTTTACAATATTTTTCTAAAAAAAAAAAAAAAGAGTTAAATTCATAGCTTTAAGCGAAAATTAAATCAATGAAAGTAATTAAAATTCTAATTCATATTTATCTGAAAAGTCTTTTGTAAGATTAAAGTTAAAAACACAGAAAAGTTAAACATTAATAAAATATTTAGTAAATGAAAGGAGTCAATTTTGACAAGCAAAGCTATAGTATTTCTAAAAAGTTTTGCAGTAAATATATATATATATATATCTTCTGAAAAGGATATCTGCTATCTGCTGAAAAGCAGATGGAAAAGAACGCAAGCAAGGAAGTTTTGATAGCGTAGACAGACATGAACCTAGACTGAACCTACAGATATTTCCGCTTTCACTTGACCGTCCTTCTCTTCCGCAATCCGGAACATCAGTGACTGACAAACCAGGTCATAAAACCAGTCTGAGGAAGATTCCAACACACGTTTATTCAGGGTTAAATCTAAAATTCAGATGTGACAGAACGAGATATTGGCTAGCTTTCAAGTTAGTTGCTCCCTAACCAGCTATCATTCCCCTACCTCCATCCCCAAATCTTTAAGCAATAATGAAAGAAGAAGAATAATTGTATCGTGAATTTCATTGCTCCCGGCTTTTTTTTTTTTCAAATCTTCGAGTTTTTTTATTTAAAAAAAAACAAAAAAAACTGTATTAAATTATTTCTTTACGTTGAAGGCCAGTCAGTGTTAATTGTACTAAATTTAGCTTTTTTAATGAAAAAAAAATGAAAAAAACCCAAAGCCATGACTCTTCTTTAAAGAGTACAGTCATACTTCATATACTTCAAACAATACCAGTTTCAATGGAGTGCGATTAATTACTTATTATAAAAAAGAATCATTGATACTCATCATTCAGTTCCAGATAAACCTGATTGTACAACCAATGCATAACGCATGGGGAACATTATTACAGGTTATTATTGGCTTCAGTCACTCCCACTCCGTCAGTACGAATTATTATCTAAAAAGAAAGCTCAGAAACAAAGAATTACTACTGTATCATACATCAACCGGTTATTCATAGAAGTTGTAGATAGAGTAATATGCAACGTCTTTATTAATTTGGATTGGAAATTATAATCAAAAGAGGATTATGTTAAGTAAATGGAAATCCAAATGAAAATCATGAGTCTCTACATAAAGTTGAAAGAAAACGTCGAAGAAGGAGAGGAAATTTCAAAGCAAGTGGAGATTAGTTTATTTCTTATTAAAGCCTGTGTAGGCCTTCATAATTGCTAGCAAAAGTGCAAGTGCAGATGTGTTAATCAGATTGAAGAAATACAGATAAGGAAAAAAAACAAAAAACCTGTTTCATACTGTACACGAAACCATAGCGACCAGTAGACGTTTCATTTTCATCCACTTTCTGAGAGACAAGAAGGGATTGCAGATCGGAACGCGCCTCGTATTTTTCCTCACCTCTGTAAATCATAAGCGTTCCAATACGGTATCTCTCGTGTATGTACGACGTATACATTCGGCTGTAGAGGTGACGGACGGACAGAACCATATTAAAAGCTCATTCCTTTACACGTTATGTACAGGAATCGCTAAAAATGCCAGAATTTCATGCTTCCAATAAGCTTTTTTGTACCAATTGCAATAAAACCCATTAATTTCATACTTCAAACAGTGATCTTTTTTGAAATGAATTACTCGCTCTGTTCTGGTTATTACTGTTCTTTCTTGCTGCGCTTTCTGTCACTTTTCAGTAAAAAGAATTTCTCACCGATCTAACAGAACTGGGGATATTCCGATCTTGTCATAGAGAGCGATATAATTTGTCGCTCATAACATTCAAATCCAAAAAAAAAAAAAAAAAAAAAGGACCCCCCTCAACTTCAACCAAAACATAAATAAATAAATAAATAAATAAATAAATAAATAAATAAATAAATAAATTGAAACTTTTCTGTGTTTTAAAATTAGTGGTTGGTTGGGGGGGGGGGGGTGCAAGCATTCCTATGAAGATTCCTCATCCTATCATATAAAAAAAGAAAAACGTCCTAGATTACTTTCGTCATTCACTCCCATCTTCTTGATTAAAAGATGAGGCAGCAAAGAAGATAGAGATTTCTGCCAACAATAGTTTAACGGAAATCGGAAAGCCAGTCCGACTGTTGTTACCTTTAAACTATTGACTGTTACGAGACAAAAATTATTTTCTATTTTTCTTTATTAGTCACTTAGTTTATTCTATCATAAAACTTCGAAACTTTAAAACTATTTTTTTATTTTTTTCTACATTACAGAAGATATGAGGAGATGCTATTCAGTGTGCACAACTATCAATACATTGCGAGTGATAATTTTAATTACTAAATCTTGTACTTATTAACAAAATTGAAAACCAGAATTTGTGATACTAATTTTTGTGGTTCTTTAAATCCAGACAATAAAAAACAAAACAAAAAAGAACGAGATATTTTTACTTTTTCGTCTGAAGAGGAAGGCAGAGGTGTTGGGAAGCATACAAATCAAACTTTACTCAAATATAATATAGTACATAAACACTGAAATGGTGTTTATCTGCCTAACACCGAATTCCTTTGCCAAATGGATATGTAATAAAATTTAAAGTCCATCCTCCGAACAAAATGTAACATTAAAATTTATAAAAAAAAATTAATTTCGTAAATGGATAAATAATACAATTTAGCCTCATCCTACCGAAAAAAATGTACGATAACTTTAAGCATAAGTTTTGTAATATCATATCTAATTCATAAGTAGCAATTTTTGTAATATTGCAGGGAAAAAACAACAAATCTTACTTTCTGTAGAGATAATCCATTGTAGTAAGTTCTATATTTTTGTTGTTGTTGAACTTGAAATGTTTTCCGTTTTTTTTCTTAATTTGTTCTTCTTATATCAAAGTCCCCAAGCGACAATTTTTATCGATTGAAACTTAATGTTCTGCGGAGTAATAATGATATTTGTATTGATTCCTGTCAATTAATGCACTCCCCTATCACAATTGCATTACATGGTGACTTTGATCTGCTCTTATATTATTACACATCCATATCTCTTGATTGACTGCCATACTTTTCCATTTTACAAACCAATATGTAAAAGTGGTTTCAGTCAAAGAATGTTATTTGTCGCATAATTTTCTCTTCTTTGTCTTACTAGATTCTTTTAACGTCAGATTTCATATCGTAGGAGATTCATGCATTGCCAAGCATTTGGGAATCATTGGAATAAGGACATTAGTGCAGGCACCTTCATAATAATAATAATAATAATAATAATAA
>JAFIDM010009631.1:243802763-243817996 GCA_023159025.1 Thereuonema tuberculata
GGCGAAGGCATATTTATTTGTCCGGTTGGCGTTTTTCCCTCCATTGATAAACCTTGTTCAGTTACTTTTTGATGTTCCTAAATCTTGCTCCCTCTGGTGTGATTTGCGAGAATTACAAGCTTCGACAAAGTAATTCCTTTTTTTTTTCCTCCAGTAAAGTTTTTTAATTCAAGTTAAACAATTCAGTTAAAAATCGTAAAGGCGATTAATTTCATTATTAAGCAATTCAATTTTAAATCAATTTAAAATAGTAATTGAATTGAACTTTCAATTGAATAATAATAATAATAAATTCTTAGAAAGTAAACAATGCTTCAGAATAAAAAATTTCTAATTCTAATATGAATATTTCAATTATGATAATCAAGTTTCTAGTCGTTTGTACTGGCATCTCAAATTACGTTTGTATTAATCACAAAAATCAAGTTATATGTGCTGATGATTTTATCAACATCACGAAGTTTACGATTGTTTTTTTTTTTAATAAAAAAGTACCGTAAATAAAATAAATTAGTACAAAAATTTTTTTTTTTTTTTTTTTTTCTGAGAAATAAGTAAACAAACGAAGGCACAACGTTACAAGATAGGATTCACACCCTGAGTTGTTCCTTTTTTTCTGTCAACTTGTTTTAAATAGATGTTTTTAGGGAAAAAAAGTAAGAACTGCATAGAAAACAGATTTTTCTGGTTACTCTTAATTTCCCTGTAATCTTAATTACATACATATTACGTTGTAAAATTAGGATAGCGATAATGAATGCAACATTGTTAGTTACAGATCGTTTGAACAAATTAATAAAATTCACAATTTTGTTTTTAATTGCATTTTTTTATTGAAACTATTGTTTCCTACTTATTGTTTTATTTTCAATACTGTTATAATTTAACTTATATCATAAACAAATTAAATTAGGGTGTAATTATGATTTATTAAATACTATTACTACTACTGATACTACTAATAATAATAATACTAAAGGAGAACAATGTAATGACTACTTTTTTTTTTTTTCCTCTAATGACCTTATGGATGGCTTGAATAATTATTACCCATAACTTTTTTTATTATCTTATTCAAGCATAGATAACATGGCGTTAGTAGCTGAGGAGGGACTGAAAATCAGTATTGATTAAAACAGGTGGATTTTCACTGAGTGAAGTAATCAGTCCTCGCGCGTCGCTTGTGTGGTTTTTTTATATTTACACAATAAAAAGTAATTACATATAAACAGCGTATTCAATGGCATTTTATTCAATTATTCATTCGTTTACTTGACACAGAGAAAAGATAACGACAAATACATTCATTACAGACGTGGTTATATGAAAAACAGGTGGACCACAACGTATTTATTTGACCACATTTGAATTTTATAATGTTGTTGTAGCGGATTTATATCTACTTTATAATCTGAAAAGTTTATAGGAAATAAAAGATTACTAATGAAATCTAAATAAGTATTTTTTTCTCTGTTTATTTATTTTAAAAAATATAACGAAAATAAATAAAAACTATTGTTTAAAAAAATAATGTTGGAAATTAAATAGATATGCCTAATCAATAAAATAGAAATAAAAATAAAATAAATAAATAATAATAACAAATACGTAATGAGTACAAGAAATAATGGTCGTAGTATTTTTTAAATAATAATAATAATAATAATTTTTATTAGCGTAGTACAATCCCATTACGAAATGTTCCTCTCAACGGGTTGTGACAATTAAATTTATGATAAAAAAAAATTCAAATTAAATAATACAATATTTTGTATTATTTATAAGTATATAAGTGCGATTATGTCATGAAGATAAAAAAAATAAAATTTGCAAATATATGTTATTAATTTATTGCAATAAGTTATTCTTAGAAAATAATTTAAATTGTTAAGATGTGACTACAAAGACAAAACTAATGTAACAATGTTAATTAACCTGATTAAATAAATTTTATACATATTTTATTAAAATACAGTAATACACGCTGGAAATACCTTAAGAAAATAACTTAGTTTATTTCATTTATGGCACTAATTTATAAAATAACAATATAAAAACCATTACTTTTTTTTTAGGTATTTCAATAAGCCATTTTTACATTTTTTTTTTATATTTTTTGAAAATAATAATAATAAAATTGAATCAAAAGAACATTTTAGTGAAAATGTAAACCTATGGATACAAGAGAAAAGACAGACATATTACACAGAATTAGATATTAAGAAGTTTATTAAAAATATAAAAGATATGTGATATAAAGATTTTATATCCGTTAGAAATCCCGATTTCTAAAAAATTAATTACGATTTGATATTAAGTCTCACGTATTCCTTTTTTGCTCAATTTATCTAAATATCTAAAATTAATGTCAGTGTTTAAAATAGGTTATTTACAAGTTTTGCACTCAGTTGTGATTAATTTAAACAGGCTCTTAAAGAAAATAAAGAAAATATTTCAAAATAAGTATTTCGTAGTATTTCAAAATATTTAAACAAATTTCAAAATTTATACCAATAAATTTAATACTATTTTAATATCCGTTAAGTATTAGAAACATCAACTTGTGAGCACAGGGGTGTTTTATTCATATTATTGGGTTGTTTTTGTTTTTTTTTCTCTTTAAGTACGGATATTCAATGAAAGATAAGAAAGATAAGAAAAAGATTTGAATGAAATATTAACCAATCAGGCAATCAGTTACAATTATTTAAATCCAAAGAAATATCATTTCGTTATCTGGATAAAAGCTAATCAGAAGCAAAAGATATCTTTCATTTTACAGCTTTTTTAATTTCTGGGGAAAAAAATGAAAGTTATTTGCTTTTGATTTAAAATCAAATAAATTAAATTTTTCAATTATTACTGGAGCTGATTGTCTTGGAGTTTTTCTTTTTTTTTTTTTTTTTGTAAGTTTGCAAAAGAGCAATACTTTAGTATCTTGGCACTGTGTAATATCTTTCTGTGTAAAACTTTTTTTTACTGGAGCTCAATCGGTTTGTTGACCATAGATCTACAAAATAGATTGGGAATCTACTGAGCACCTCTGAATTAATGTAATTGAACTTCTTTTTAAAGGACTGCTTCCGGGGTCTTAATTAATAAACAAAATAACAATAAGTTCAGAAAAAGTAAGGCTAAAGTCCCATAAAAATAATAAATCAATATAAATAACAACGGAGCTTTGAAATTGGACAGATAGATGGCGCTGCTAATACTGGTCGTTTTTTCAAAAAAATATGGCAGCTCTTCAAATAAAAAAGAAACGACTGTTCATTCATACTTTTCTTCAATCTTTATTTCAGTTGAATTTTTATAAAGTAAATAAAAAAATATATTATTTTTCATCAATAAAAATCTGGTTGATAATAAGGATGAAATTAATATTATAAACACACGTTAAACCTAACAAGTAAAAATCTGGTTGAGTTTTAATTAATATAAAAAGTGTAAACAAACGCAATACATTGCATTTCTGAGTTAGTTTATATATATATCTTATTACTTTGTTTTCATGATTACTTGGGTCAAATTATTGAAATTTACTCGTTAGAATTATACAGTAAGTAATAATAATTTCTTTTTTTATTTTAGGTAAGTTCCACTCTTGTATTCCGCCTAAATAATACAATCAATTTAGAAGAGTTAATCAATGTAAAGGTAAATCATTTATTTATAATAGTAAAAAATTATTTAGAATTCATACCTTTTTATTATATAGTAGGCCTATATATAAATTATGAAATAATTTCGCTTTAATTATTTTTTAAGTTAAAAAAAATCTTAACAGAATTAACAAGCATTAATAGCCTTTTTTTCATTTAATAATTCGACCGAAAATATGACAGATTAATTACTATCAGTGTTAATCGAGCCTTAGAATAATTTTTCTATTGTAAGTGTACATATATTTCAATGTTGTTTTTAAAGTTTTTATAGTTTTATCTTACTTCTCACATTACTACAAATAAGTTTCTAAGTAATTTAAATAAAGAAATGGAATTTCTGAGTATTTAATGTTTTCCTTTCTTTACATCTTGAAATTTTATTTTTTAAAAAATAAATAAAATGGAACTACTCTAAAATTGTGGGTCGAAAGTCAATACTTAACTGTTAAAGCTTTTTCCTGAAAGAAAGTTTGTTATATAATGATATATAAACATGTATTGATTTTGCTAGTTGTAATGATTCTCATTAGAAATGCCTACATCTGCGATTCATACTTCCTGTTGTTATTGTATCAAAAATCAGAAAATTGCTAATTTGTTCATTGCTGGTCTTCCATGAATGTAACCAACGTTCTGTTTCTCCATCTCTATTTATTTCATTTTCTCATCCTCACACATCCTGTGATCGCTAGCCTCAAGAGAAATTAAAATAGCAGGAAAACCTATCAGAAACTCAAGGGATAACTTCACAGGGTCATATCTTGACTTACTAGCTTATATGTATAGAAGTTCAAATAAACTCGATTAAGCGAAAATATTATTATTATTTTTTTTCTCCTTAGTGTTGGTAGAAGAGAATGCAATAACGCAACAGTGATTTGTGGCAAATTGATTTACAACGTTCTTCTTTCGATGGAATACGATTAATCTTGTTAAACATTAATTCCTTTACAGCTGCTACGCTTCATAACTCGCAGATGTTTTATTTCATTGATATTTTTTAAGAATTCGAACGCGTGGTCTTCGTCTGTTTGCAATATGACAGATGCATAAGTCAGATGTGAGGTGTGAGGGCGTAAACGTAAGGGTAAAACGCTTTAAGCAATCCAACGACCCATGACAGAACCCACAGAAATTTGGGTGTAACGTACTCTGAAATTTGGGTGTACACCCTTCGTTATGAAGACACTCTAGGGATACCATTTTGAAAAAAAAAAAGAAAATTCTAGACTCTTAATTTATAGTTTACATCAAATTCCAAATATTCTTTTATGATTGTATGAAACACAATTGTTAAGCACCTGATCGCCAATACCCTCAATAAAAAAGTAAAAATGTTGGAAGTAAAAATTCTATTAAAAATTATTTTTAAAGTTATTTATAAACTGTCTATCTGCCAACCATTGCAGATTCCCCTTAATAATTCTTTTAGTTAAATTGCAGATGAATAGAACGAAAAGACTAGGCTAGAATAACACTGTCATCCTACACACATTCTTCTATTGCTGTATTGTATACAAACCATGTCATTCTTCATTCTTTTTTTTTTTTTTTTCTCTTTGGTCAAATACAAAATGTAATTACAATTATGAAGACTTGCAAGCCCTACACAATAATGACAATAAATCATATAGAATTTTGTTCTTAATATCCATTAATCTTCATAATCTTATTGAATCAGCCGAATTTAGGAAAACAGGGGAGTTACTTCTCCTTTTCTCTTTCATTTTTTTCTCCCCTTTATTGATATTAATGTTAAAAAAAAAACTGAAGTTTAATGGGTCTAATAAAAAATTCAAAAAGTTTCCCGCCTTTTTATGTGTTCTCCTGTAATGGTTGGAGTGAGTGCTCCCAGCACTGTTTCTGTGTTTCATTGATTCGTGGCAGATACAATTGCCCAAATACTGGGGAGACTTTTACATGTACCACCTGCGCATATGGTCTTTGGCACCTGCGCATTGGAGGACGCGTTGTTTTATCGAAAATTCACCTGCGATAAATGCGGATTATGGTTGTCTGGAAGACTGAGCACTTTAACCTTTTGACACTGAGGCTGAATCATTCGATGAATTACAGACACAAGTGAAATTAGATGAACAAATTTCATCTTCGTAAAAAGTTCTAATGTAATTACATTTATCGGATTCATATAGGATCTGTCTACTGAGCTCGTGAATGATTACTACAAATTATATTTATAGATATATTTAGAAAACAACCTGTTTAAAAAAAAAACGAAAAGAAAAGAAACTTAAAAAACAAAACAAAATAGTAATAAACTGTAGCCCGTCCAAAAACTGGAGAATTTATTTTATTATTTTTTTTTTTCTCTTGAAAAATTTTAAGGTTGGGCGGATTTCTTTTTAAAATTAAAAATAAGCTAGTAATTATCGACGTATTTTAATTGTAATAAAGTATGTCAACATTTTACACTTAACCTAACATTTTTCATATCCCGGGTTTCCTAAGCTTTTTAAATTTTGACTTTACCGTAGTTCCATATCAGGTGTATAATCTTCATGTCATGTTAATGAACTTCTCTGATTATTCTGGTTACTAATATCTAAATTGCTATTTAAATAAAATATCGTCATTTTGGTTGTATGCACAAAATTTAATTAGCTGATTATCCGTAAAGATCTGAAACTATATAAACCTATACCTTCGTTTTTGCAAAAAGTAGCTAGAGAACTAACTGCCAAAGTATTTCAATTGCAAAGTTCGAAATTTTCCGAACAGCGGACCGGCCTTTCAGAAGCTCGGATTACAACCCTCAAGGAGTGTAAATAACATGTACCAGAAAGTTAGTGAACTTGAACTTAGGAAAAAATATGGAGTGGTCCTGAGTGAAATTCTGTCAGTGCAAAATGTAAGGATAGGCTTAAAAAAAAAAAAAAAAAACTGTCAACAAATTAATTAAGTAAGGGAATTTGAATTAGTGATATTAAATGTCATAAAATGATCTGAAAATTTCAATCAGTGCTGTTAGTTAAATAGTATGTCGAAATGCAATAATATAGATCTTTTGAGATATTAAAGTACTTGGTCTTAATTCTACTAATATCTTTACGATTGTTGGAGGTGTTAGAAAACGGGAGGGGAAAAAAAAAGTTAATGATAAACGAAGGAGAAAAGAACGAGAGAATATCAATTGGGACAAAGTTTGAAATGAGTCCGAATGGTTTTGGCAGAATTCCTATTTCCCTGAGGCCAGGAGTTGGCAGCTGAGGTGGAAAATATTCAGATAGAAATAAAACAGCCTTGTTTTGTTTTTCATTATTAATATTCAATTTTGTAAGGCGTAACGAAATAGTTACTGACAGTTAAATTGTTCTTGCTTATATTCTTTAATAATGTAATTAAAAGGTGAGTATTTGAAGAATATAGGCTTTGAATAATTTCCAGTGGAGGTTAATGGAAGTTGGATGTCTGCCGGTATTCGTCTGTGTTTAGAATTTGTAAAGCCAATATATTTACTATAGTTACTTTACAAAGAGTGTAGTTAAATAAACATACAAGAACATGATTTTTAGCTACTTTCCAATAATCAGTTTGACGGTGTTCTCCCCACCATCCCAATAACTTTGAATCACTGGATGGATCTTCTTGTAACTTAGTATGAATATTCAAGGACTAAGCACGATCTACCTTTTATATTTGAAATCTTTTCCAAGTGGATCCTTGACGAGAAATTAGCACCAGAAGGCAACAAGATTCCAATAGAAAAATATTGGAATTTAAACAATGGATTTCTATCAATTTCTGTTAATGCTTCATTTTCTTAAACAACAGGAATTAATAGAAAGCAAGTTTAACGTCCGTAATTATTCATAAATGGAGAGAGAAATTCGCCAACCGGACAATAAATATGCCTTCGCACATTGAGCCAACATCAACGGGAATTCTGTACAATTGTTTCATCCTTATTAGGAATCATCAGCAGAATATACCCTTGATGTTTGGCTCAGTTGCGCGAAAGCTTTACCTAAAAGCATTCTCGATCCCGGGAATGGGCCGCCGAGATAAAAAACAATAAAATAAAAAATGATCCTGAAAGATTAATACTTTAATTAATACTTTAGAAAATCCATTGCACTCGCTTTGATACATTTAAAATTAATGAATTTAAACAATGTAAATAATTCAGATTTAATTCTTACTTCTTCATCTTCATCTTAAAAAATACTGAAAATGTGTATTACTTTTTTTTATATATAATTTGAATATATATGTAGGTTTTTCGCTTTTGTTGTTTTCATGATTAAAAAAAAATAAAGAAATTTTGCCAAATAACATTTTAAGGAAAATACGCTTTATGGTATTTAGAACTTATTGTTATGTTTAGATCTAATAGAGTTTTACCAATTCGCCAGAAGCTCTGAGAACTTAAAGAAATGAGATCATAGCGACGGACCTTCAAAGTAAAGGCAATTTAACAAATGGACTTCAATCAAAATAAAAAAATAGAAGAGCACCACTTTTATTAACAAAATACGAGTATTTGTTAAAATGAATACAAGAAAACATTAACATTCTATTATTGTTTTGCCAGAAACTTACAGAAGCTTCTGGACGAACGATTACTGATATAATCAACCACTAAAGGGACAATGAGCAGCTGTTTTTTCTAGAGAAAAAAAAAAAGAAAGGCACAAAATCTAAATTTGAGTTTCTACGTTAAAAAGAAAAACAAAAGAAAAAAGAAATGTACTCCTGTGCTGACTTAGTGGTTTCTGATGATCCAAATGGCTCTTCGGTTTTTTTTGCTTTCTCATCGCAATTAACAAATTGCAAGGACAAATATGAAGGATTTTTCTTTTTTTTTTTAGACGGATCTGATTTTTAGAGCGTGAACGTAGCGTTACCACGAGTAAAGAAGTAGAAATAAGGTGAAGATCTATGTTGAAGACTTTCTACTCTAAGGAAACTACATTTAAATAAATAGTAAATGTATGTTGTTAATAAAGAAGTTTTCAGTTTCTAATTGTACCTAATAAATATTTTTAAAAAGCTTGTCTGGTTGTCATTCATGAAATACTTCAAAATTACAGAGTAAAAATCGTTAACTTTTAGTAAAATTATTGTAGTGCTAAGATTGTCTAGAGCCTCTTAAGAGTCTATGTCTCCAATTCGATTCATTGGTGGATATTGGGAACAGATATTAGCTGAAGAAATGGAAAAATAAAATCCTGTACTGTATGTCTCGATCTTCTTTGTTAGCATCCAATTATCCTTCACGATAGAAACGAAATGAATCAACAAATCTCAGAATTTATGGAATCGGTTTTTTTTTTTTTTTTGACAATTAATTGATCAGATATTGTTGAGTTTTATTTGCTAGGTATTATAAGTGAACAGTTTCAGAAATATGAAATAAATTTACCATCATAATGTACGTAAGATCTGCGGATATTTATTTTTGCGGTTCAATCACTAAATATATCCAATTACTTAGCAATCCAGAAAAGTTAGATCCTTCGATTTCTTGTGCTATCCCCTCATTTTGATTTTCCCCTTATTTCGAAGACAGGTCTCCTGTCCTAAGGGCATTAGGCACAGAAGCAAATAAACTAAAAGGTCATATTTCTAGTTCAGTGGCTCTTGGTCGATGCTCACGAGGCTTTGAACAGAATTGTATGAATTTCCTGTAATTTTCGAAATACCGTGCATATTTACTATCACTTTTTAAATGCACCATAGCTTATTAATAATTTTAAAATATAATAAAATTAGAAAAAAATATACTGGCAGTATATATAGGTTTATCTGTTACTATAAATGTAATTTCTAAATTCTAATTTTAAAGCAGTTAGTTGTAATAATAATAATAATAATAATAATAATAATAATAATAAATGAACTTTGTGTATTATAAAACTCGAGAAACAAAGCGGGATATTGAAACATGCGCATTGAAAGATAGACATAGATATTAATATTTTATTTATAATCAGAATGTAAAAATTGCTATTTTTTTTATTTGTTTTACCTGTCCACAAATATTGTATTTATTATTTTGTTGTCATTACCATTTCGATCGTTTTATTTTAATATTTATTCTAAAAATAGATTTAGAATTTCACCAAAATGGCAATTAGTATTTTGAATATTATACAATTTTTGAATACAAAATAATTTGCATTTTCAAATAATATTCATGAATAAATTAAGATTAGTATTCTAATTGAAATTATAATAACATTCCAATGTAGGATTAGGTCTTCTGTAAGCATTTCACATCATCATAATCATCAGGAAGTATTCGACTGAGGAGGGAGAGATTAAGTTCATTTTCAAAAAATCAAGGTTCGTTTTTAACATAACAATTCACGCATCTCAAATACTTGGTCAATTATTTCTTCAAAATTACAAAAAAAAATGAAAAGTAATCTTTTCTTAATTCTATTCGATTTTACTAAAGATTCTTAAAACTCAGTACATCTCTCTATGAATGAATCTATTACTCTTCAGTAACTTCTGAGCTAGTGAATGGATCTCCTTAAAAACGTAACACGTAAATTTTCTGACAACAGACGATTTGAAAAAAATAATCAAAATGTTTCCCAAATTTTAAGGCCTTCAGTTCTTTCAGAATTTCTTGTCTGAATTAATTTCTTGGAACAAAAAATAAAAATCGGTATTTTTAAATTGTTGCTAAAATCTTAGTCCTATGTTGTTAAGGGTTGTATTTTAAAAATTAAACTTTCTAAAATTTAAATAATATAAAGGAATTCTTGGTGGTCCGAAACCCATGGGACTTTTTGAGGAAGGTGTTGCTTATGGCAGAAAGAGAGCATTGTTCTCTCAATCTGGTAAACCACTGACCTTGAAAGAAATTCTCACGCACCCTCACGTGGCGGGAAAAAGCGGCAACATCAAACCTCCGTGGTTGGCCGACCGCTCTTAATCAACGTAATTGTTATGATCGCCATTTAATAAATTCATGACCCACAAATTTATTAGCAGCAATGAACAAACTCATTAATATTAACTAAAAGAAAGAATACATTGAAATTGATTTCAAAACATTCAAAAAAATAGTTCATATTAATTACATTAAAAACAACAAAATTATTCTTTTATTTAGCTAACAATTGATACTTAATTGCTAACTTAATTATTAGGATAATTATTAATTTTAATTAAAACTTAAGCAAAAATAAGAATTAAAAAGATGTTTTCTGAACAGGAATTAAAAAAATATTTATTATAAAATAAATTTAATTTAGAATTATATATCGTTTAATTATAAAAAACGGCAAAAGATTACAAATATAAAAGTTAAAAAGAAAAAAAAAAGTAAACAATAAAGTTCGTAAGGAATTTTAAATTGAGGAAAGTTAATAATAAAAATTTAATAAATTTAAAAAGAATTGCCTTTATTTATTAATTAATTTATTTGTTTGTAGTATAATAAGAATTTCAGGCCTACAATATATAAAATTTTTATACATATAAAACCATTTAAATAAATAACTGTATTTTTCATACATAAAAAAACTTACATATTCACTCCGCTATTTTTTTCAACAGTGAACAGCGGAGTAAAAAAAATAAAAAAGCGAAGATTATTATAAGAATTTAAAAGATTTACCTAATGAATAATATAATAACATAATAAATAACATAACTACATAATAAAAGTAATAAAAACCATTCAGTATTTATTTATTTGCAAAATGAATATTTATATAAGAAGAAATTTATAATAATGCAAATGTTAATTATTACATAAAATAATGGTTTATAAATCTTTTTAAAACATTAATATGGCTTTTTCTTTTTTAAAAAACTAATAAAAATTGAATAAAGAGAATAAAGAGATATTTTAATGTTTTAATTTTTTTAAGATAATCTTTCAAAAATAAATGCAAAATAAAAATTTTAAGTTGTAATATAAAAACCTACTTATAAATATATAAATGTATATACATAAATATATAT
Source organism: Thereuonema tuberculata (assembly GCA_023159025.1). Taxonomy (NCBI): domain Eukaryota; kingdom Metazoa; phylum Arthropoda; class Chilopoda; order Scutigeromorpha; family Scutigeridae; genus Thereuonema; species Thereuonema tuberculata. The sequence continues at coordinate 243,814,373 of JAFIDM010009631.1, forward strand.
ACTTTTAAAATTGTTGAATTCAATATAAAACTATTTTCTGTTATTTTTATTTTGATTATTTCTTAACCACGAAAGCAGGATATTTATCCTTTTATATTCATTCTAAAATTAAAAGATAAAATTTTTGTTTCGCGAATCTCCTTCATTAAATCACGAAAAATATGTGAACGAGAATGAGAAATATGGTACAAGTATGTTCAGAATTTTCTCACTAGATGCCGCTGGTCGCTTTGTCTTGAGACATGCTGTAGTTCTTACCTCTCATTAGATAGAACACTGTTTTCGCTGTAATGTAGACCTAAAATGACATTAATTAACTAAAAAAATACTATAGTTAATTTACTAAATTGTTGAAGAAGTTGCTCGTGAAATAAGAGCAAACGCGTAAAAAGTTACTGTGAACTTTAAAATGTTATAGAATTTTACTAATTTTGAAAGCAGAAATGAATTAAAGAACAGAAAATTATCCAAAACAATGTAATACATCTCAATTACAAAGTCACAGAATTTTCATCTTAGAGAATTGATTTATATTAGTTTCAATTTAAAAATAATAATTTCTGATTTTAAATATAATAAATTGAACCTAATCATATTTTCTTTTAATTAATTCAAATATTTTAATAAAAATATCATTTTCATTAAATTTAGAATATTTAGAAATGTTTCCAATAGTTTCTTAAGGTTGGTGATAGTTATTTCTATTCGTATTAAATTCTGTTTCAATTTCTGATCGACAGATGTCAGTAGAGTCTGTTTCTGTTTTGAAGTTGTGTGCTTTGCTCCATATTACCCCGATTTTTCGTTATATTTGTAAGCAAATGTAATTTTTTTTTGTTGGGATCTACTTTGTAAATAGGGTCGTTCGTAGCGTTTGCGAGGCCTCCAGGCAAGTTTACTTTGCAGGGCCCTTATTAAATAAGGGTAAGTTTACTTTGCAAGGCCCGATGTGATTCTTAATTTTCTGAAATCGATATTTTTTTTTAAATTTTTCTCGTTTTAAATTTTTATTACTTTAACACAAATGCTAGTTATTTACGTATTTTTCTAAAAATTATCTACTTTTAGATTTTTTTTTTATAAAGCCTGTTTATAAAAACATATCATTTTTATTGCATTTTCTTATACAAGAACAATTACTTTGAAAATTAAAAAAATATTTTTAATTACAATCTTCTGCTAATTGTTAATTCCAGCTGTTTTAAGCTTACTTTCCAACAAGGAAGTCAGGCTTATCAAATCAATTAATCTATGTGCATGTATCCACCCTTAATAACGTGAACCGTTGGTGCCCAAAATTCTTAATGATAGACTAGGATTTTGACATAGACCACCGTTGTTGACACTCAAAAACTTTCTGAATGGGCTTCTAAAGGCCAGAAAATATGATTTTTTATTAAATGACTAATGAAGAACGGGATTAGTAGAAGGTGTAGTATCAGCTATCCCATAATATTGATTAAAGAATCAATCAATATGGATGGATTTTTCTTGAAATTTAGCATGCACATTTAAGCACAAGAGAAAATCTAACTTTTATAATAAATGAAATTGTTCTCGTTTGGATCCATGTCGAGAAATAAATTCGTGAAGATGACAAAAATTTCCATAGAAACATGAGATGAAAACGGAAACATGAGATTTCATGATTTTAAAAAGTCGAAGTAATGAAAAAAAAAAAAAAAGCAAGATGTAAGGGAAGTAGGCCTTAAGTTCTGTTAGAATTTTTTTTTTATTAATACCGGAACACTGAACTTTGAGTATTTAATATTTTTTTATTTTAATACATTTGTAACTTATCCAATAAAATGACCTATGAACAAGAAAAAAAAAGAATAATCAGAATATCGATGTAGATAGCAGGAACTGTTAACTGAAGTCTAGGAAGTTTAGTATTCTTCAACCAAAGTTACTCATCGTGCAATACCTGAAAGGGATCATCCCATTTTGTACGAGGAAATGTAATTACTTATCAATAACGTTATGTTGTCAGTTTATTTTAAAGTAAACTAGGCCATCTCCCATGTATAGATTGTTCGTTATAGATATTTGAAGAAGAGATTTATTTAGATGGACGTTGGTTGATATAGATGTTAAATGAAGATCATAGCTTATATACGATACTCCTGGCGGCGAATTGATTGTGACTATTCTTTCGAGTGAAGATAACCAAATTCTGATGACTTGTGAATCTAGACAAATTTTCCTCTTTGGCGGAGACTTCAGACAAATTTTACCTATAGTCAAGAATGGCCGAGATTACGACATTATTAACAGTTCTTTGAAAAGATCTCATCCTTTCTCTCGTTGTCCATTTCGATACTAATTGATTATCGATGATAAAACGATGGTTTATATGAGATAATCCAAGAATAATCGATTCCAATGAAAGGGGTTAAAGCAACATTTTGACTCTTTTCAAGCCATCTCTTTTTCAAGCATAATAAAATTGGAATAAGTACAACAAAACAAAATAGTTGGAAGCTTAAACAAATTTCAAAAACACGTGAATCAATAAGTTTAGTTGTTTTTACAAAAATATATTAATAAGGTACAATTCAATTATTAAAAGTAATAATAAGAAGAAAATAAAATTTAAGATAATCTAAAAAAACTCGATTCCAAAGAAAGCAGTTAACGCAACATTTTTAAGTTCAATAATGCTCATTTTGAATTTGTCGACTTCCTCGAGATAATAAAAAATGAAAAACCGTTTTCCATTGTTGCACTAACATTGGGGCACAACAACAACACAACAATTGCGGAGATATAAGTCAAAAAACAATATAAAAAGAGTTGTAGTCCCTATGGCCTAATGGATAACACATCCGACATCGGATCAGAAGGTTGCAGGTTCAATTCCCGTCGCGGAAATTTAATTGTAAAAGTTATTTCTATTTTCCATTCGAACAGAAAATTGCGCCGGACAGACAGACACACAGACAGACAGAGAAATAAAAGATTTTAGAAATATAGACTGTTACTTTTCAGTCAAAGTCAGTTCAGGTTTGACAGATAAATCAAAAAAACAATATGATGAGAGTTGTAGTTCCCATGGCCTAGTGGATAAGATATCTAACTTTGGATCAGAAGGTAGCAGGTTTGATTCCTGTCGCGGATGTTTCATTGTAAATATTCTTTCTATTTTTCATTCTCACAGAAAACTGCGCCGGACAGACAGACACACAGACAGAGAAATAAAAGATTTTAGTAATATAGATTATGTTATTCAAAATAAAAATTTTATTCGAAATAAAAATTTCATAACCAAGTTGCACAAAATAAAATATTGGTATAAGAAAACAGATTTTTTTTTTTTGATAATTCAATCCATTCCTGTGTTTGACATAATGGAGATGTATTCCATCATTACATGTTTCGCAATAGGTCTTTTCTTTCATTTTTCCATCCTGTCCAGAAAATTGTAGTCAGATTTTACAGCTCCTATAATCTTTGAAGGATTTATAATAGTTTAATAATGTGTGAAATCTATGAAGCACCCATTGATGTTATACTGACAAATAGTACGAAAACAATGAGATAATTAAATAATTTGATTCTGAGATATAATAAGAATAATATTAAAATGAAAGTAAGAACATGCTCTACTATAGGAATGATATA
>JAFIDM010009631.1:243818396-243844658 GCA_023159025.1 Thereuonema tuberculata
ATAATTACTTAATAGTAAACCGTAGCATTTATGAAACTCATTTACTTTCGTAGTTCAAGAAGCATTCATTAGATGGAGACACATCTACAGGATCGTAGCGTTAGTCCTCAATTTTAAAATATTCCTGAAAAATTTAGGAATTTTAGTTACTTTTACACACCTAAGTTGGAAAAAAACATTAAATTCTCCCGAGCAACGTCGGGTACTAGCGGCTTTTGTTTTTATAAATTACAATTTTAAAATAATAACAATAAATTTTAATTTTAATTTTATAATTATAATAAACTTTAATAAATTAAAATTTTATAATTTTACCCTTTTAACATTCTTCTCAGAATCTTCTTATCTACAGAAGTTAATGTATTCTTACTTATTTTGACGAAAAACGGCGGAAGGAGTTTGCTGTAAATTACAGTTACGATCACAAGTTACTTTTCGACATTTACCTTTGTTTAATTAAGTTTTATGGGAATGTTTAGCAGATTTTCTCGATAGTTAAGAGTCTGTTGGTGTTAATTTTCTTTTTTCTGTATCTGTCGTTGGAAAACGATCGGCTAATCTCGATCTCCCTTGAGTTGCTTGAAGCTGAGCACCGTTTTATCGATAAAAATCTCTTCTCCTTGGGCTGCATCCGAAGCGAAATTATGCTTTGTAGCGTGAAATGAATGCGAAAGGGCATAAACCACAAACAGCGCTTTTAACAAGGGAAGGAATAAAGAAGAAAAAAAACTATAGGAGGAAATTATCTGTACGAAGGTAAATTCTCTCTGTTCTCAAGTGAGAAGGAAATGATGCAATTACGACCAGTTATGTGAACTGAGTCCATTATTATTCTCTTCTGAAGTGTGTAGCGATAAGTTAAAGAGCTTCTTTTTCGTGCTGTACTTAAAATATACAGAAACACTGTTTTTTAGCATTTTTTTCTTGTCTTACATTCTTTTATGGTCTTATTAAACTATGGCTTCCACTATCTTTATTTTTTATCACAGTAAAAAAATGTGTTGAAAAAAACAGAGAAATAAAAAGAAAAAATATTTAATATATTTAATATTTCAGAATTACAAATTCCGTTCTACTTTACTTTCTTTCTTTTTTTCTTTTTCTTTTTTTTTTTAAAGTTTCATTTTCGATATTAAAGTTCTAATCGACCTGATTAAACTACTTCAGAACAGTGAGCTTTATTATACCTAAAAGCTGTTTCGTATAGGCTTGTTTGTGGAAAGATGCATAACATCTTTTAAGTTTGTTGTTCATTTGATTGCAAGATATGCCCACCAGGAACGCTGCTCTACTGTAAACATAAAAGATCGGTTATTTTTTGATCTGGTATTGTAGGAAATGAATATAACTTTATAACTTTACGGATTTCTGGTTTGACAATGAATAATATTTATTACATAAAGACTACTGTATATATTTATATATTGTTGGCATTATATAAAGTATATTTTTTATTGGCATTATTATTAATAATTATTACAAATGTGAAAAGTTAGTCTAAACATTTTATATGCGTATGTTTATGCATGCGTGTAGGTACTACATTAAAATTAGAACGGAACCAAATTTGGTAAGAAATACACTTTTTTTTTAAATAATGGCATTTATAAAATATTTCTGTACCATATGAATAATGGCACTTGTTATTAATAAAACGTTTTGCATGTAATAAACAACATTAAAAACATTATTGATATTTAAAATTTGTCTAAAATTTAATTATTCTCTTTAAAACTGATGCGCAATCGTTGCTATGATAAATTATCATTAGGTGGTTTATATGTAAAGAAAAAATAATAATAATAAAGATTTGTTATAGTATTTATTAATATTAATATTGAAATGGGAGAAAAGAATTTGTTGGTTTTGCTAACATTCCCGCCTATTCTTAAATTTGTTCTCAAATGCAATTTTTAAACCAACATTCATAAAATATGTAAACCCTTCAGAATTAATCAAGTCGACATCCGGGTAAAGAAAGACTGAAAAACTCCGAGGTCATAAACCGTTTCACTCAGAATGTTGATAAAGAATTTATTGTTAGAATTTCAGTTTTCTTAAAATTGATAGTCATTATCTGTAAATTGTTAAGAAAGTATTACAAGACATTCGTGCTTTAAGACATTTTAAATTTCAACAGTCCTACAGCAATACAGAAAAGTAATAAGCCAACTGATTAATAGTAGTCTTTTGTTATTAGATGTTCTTTTTTCCTCACCATCAGTCAAACACTAGTTTCTTCCTAACAACGCCTTGTTAAATCTATTTTACTGTTACCAGTGTCTGCCTGAAGGTATTCCTATAATTTTCACTTCGAATGAAATAGGCTTTAAGTTAAATGAAGCGCAAAAGGCGTTAACATCTACTTTCCTCAAGTGGTTTTTATTGCTTTTTTTACTTCTTGTCTCCCCTTGTTTTTCTGTGCACGGCTTCTTTTTAAATATATAGCGTTTGAGCAAAAAGGTTTTGGGAACTGGAGAGCTAAAATTAACTGTGTTCAGAACGTATTATTGGACGACTTGACGTGACCAAAGTTGGAGAAAACTTTGTTATAATATAAAGATTAGAAACTTGTGAAATGGAATGTGGAGATTTTCAAGTTGAAGCTTACATGGAAGACGGGATTGTGTATGGAAACTATTATTACTGAAGACTGTTTTCGTCAGGTTTTAATAATTAGTGGGTGGTTTTTCGTAGAAAGGTTTGTACATCTGCAGGAGGTCATCTTGATTCGCTGGTAAATTAATTCTTAGCTAAAAATTGCAAGGATGAACCGTGTATTTTAGGCCTATTGCGAAAGAAAATTTAATCAAATTGATTGCTAAGTCCACTTTACCGCCCTTTTGATTTTATTTTGGTAAATTAAAAATTGAATTCGTATATAAAAACTAATTTTTTGATTTAACCTACTTTCCGTGGGAAAGTTAGGCTCATAAAATCAATGTAACTCCGTGCATTTTCTCACTACTTCCGAAAAATTTCAATACCAGTCAATGGATGTGTTTGAAACTCAGCATGCATTTGTAAGGACCTGAGACGATATAACTTTCGTTTTATGAAAAGTTAGCAGTGTAATTTCCTTTGAAGTCTTAAAGATTGACAACTAAATCCCATAGAAAAATAGTTGAAACAATTAACTTTCACTGACAGCAAACAATATATTTCTATGAAGTGCTGCAATGCATTTTGTAATGGTGATCCATTTTGTAATCCATTTTAAATTTGCCTTTGCTTTGATTTGATTACAATTAATTGGATTGAAGATTTTAATTAAGTTTCAATAAATACAAATACGAAGTTAGATTATTAGTATTCGGAATGAGTTATACTTTTTAAATACGAAAACTTTTGCTTGTATAGTTTTCAGAAACTATAAAAAAGAAAGGGAAAAAAAGCCTGTCCAAACCAAAATATGTAACTTTTGAAACTATTACTGATCTACGGAATGTTGTAAAACGTTACAATAGTCACTCTCAAACTTTTTTTTTTTAATTTGAACAAAAGACTAATCTTAACCAAATGGAATCTGATATACTGAAATTAGCAATAATTTATATGAATCGAAAGATTTTTATCCAGTAATAAGCATATTTTCTTATAGATAGATCTAAAAAAACAAAAACAAAAATCACTCCAAGAAAAAACAACTAAAATGAGTTCTTTAAACTTCTACCGTCCTAAGATGGAGATCCATTTCAAGTAACTTAAGATCATTATTTTTCGAATAACGCATCATCATCCACATAAAATATTGTATTTCGTTGTCTTATATTTATTTCGTATATTCTTGCGGACGCTTCTGTGCCTTACATATTTAAAATTAACATTTTTTATAATTAAAAAAACATAACTTACTGCAATTTTTAACTTTTCTAAAACTAAGCTTATTACTTTTTCTTATTGCTAATATGAACTAAATAATAATAATAAATTCAGATTTAAGTTTTATTATTATTATTATTATTATTATTATTATTAAAACTTAAATCTCAGTTTCATCTTAGAAAAGGAAGATTCATCTTCTTTTATTTGAAATGAAATGTAACAAAGTTACTTCCGTCTAAATTTTTATTTATTTTTCTTAAATATTCTCATTAGTGATCAGATAAACTGGGCGAATACATCATATATATATATTATTAAATATATAACTCTATCCAATCTCGATTTGGTGCATTGTTTTTATGTGGTTGAGTGGGCTCAAATACCGCGTTATCAGTTGTACACACAGAAGCCTACACTAGCAGTTCTTATTTAAGTACAGAGATACTGTCTGGTCGTGTACGTGGACCTTGCATTTAGATCGTCAATTTGGAGCCACGTATGAGTCAAACGGACACGGGTAATAAGAGACTGGCCCAGCCGCCAACAAAATGGTTCAGTAGCGGGAAAAATGGACGAAGCCTTAAAGTTAATTATTTTGAGTAAATGAGTGCTTTGGAGTCGGACACGAGTAGGAAGGTGCCTCAAGGGTCACAAACCACCTGGAGACGCTCACTGGAACCGGTGGTTTTTTTCCCCGCTGTTTTGTCAACAGAATTGAAGCCACTTCCAATCGTAAAATCAATTGTTTGTCTACGGAAAAAAAAATGTACATGTTTGATTGAAGACAAATACGTACATAATTACTTTTTAACCAGCGAGAACTAAGAGCTGCGTCCCTGTCCGTTTTGAAGGCATTTCAACCCTTGCTTTCTGAGTTTCCTTTCATCTGAAAAACTATTTTTATAGAATTATTCTTCATTGTCTTTCATTCTTTTTAAATAATAAGTAAGGATTATTTACAGCCATTTAAGCATGGTTTCTTTCTTTATCATTTTTTTTAAATACGCATTTAATTTTTTAAAGTTTCTTATAAATTAAATATTTCAGTTACAAATGCTATTAGGCCTACGTTATATTAAATGTCTTGTACATAGAAACATACTATTCTAAAAATGCGGATTGTTATTATAAAGTTTCCTTTATATTTATTCGAAAAAAAACTTTTTTTTCAGGATATTTGAGACTCAGATGAGAGAATGTATTGTGAATTATTACACATTTAAATATATACGGAATAAATACACTGATACAGTACAACTAAAGAACTTGAAAAGAAATTAGTGAAAAGTGAAATATAAACAAAAATATACAAAATATAAAAAATTAAAAAAAAAAAATCTCTTTAACTCTAGAATAGTTCAGAAAACAAATTTTATACAGCTAAATATATATATATATATATATAAAAATTATATAGAGTGTAGATAAAAATATGTGTAAGAAAATTAAGAATAGCTTAGCATTAATCTACCTATATAAAAAAGAAAAAAAGTCCTTACCCACTCACTCATTGACTCATCAACGCCCAGCCCAAACCCAAACCCTTGGACCTAGAAAGCTGAAATGTTGCTGAAAGCTGAAAGGTTCCCTTTATGATGTAGACAAGGAATAAGTCCGGATTTTTCGAAAATTCCCACGGGATAGGGAATAAAGAGGATTTATATTTTCGCTTTAAAGTTGCCTTATCGATATATGGCTGTGTGGCGCCAACCCGCAATACATCTGAGTTATCCGGAGAAGGCCACAATTTGCTAAATAAATAAAGTTGGTTTTTATTTTTTTTTATGCTATGTATGCAAGGGCTCCGGAGCGAAGCGACGGTTCCCGGCTAGTAATAAAATAAAGAACAACATATCTCCACAGGCATATTGAAGAAGCAAATTTACATCATAAGAGGTGATGGAAAATGAATTTTTAATTTTTTTTTTACTTTATATATACTTCTGTATTTTATTTTTGTATGTAAATATTTTTCACCATCATTTACTCCCTCGTAAGTTCTTCCGCATTTATAAAGAAACGTAATTGTTACACTGGTACTGATTTAATTGGATTTTGTGGAATCATGTACGACTTATGGATACATTATTTCTAGAAACATAAATATGTCTAAAAACTAAAAAGATGAGTATTTGCTTATCTAACTACATATTGATGTAGGACTCGGTTTCCTTTCTAATTTCGAAATGTATAACCCCTCTCTCCCTCTCAACTTGAAAGTGAATGCGGAAGGGGGGAAATCAACCATTCGGTTTCCCTTTTCCAATAAAGGGGTTGGGAAAAATCAATTATCCTTATTGGGGAGAGGGTTGTTGTGGGAATCGGAAGTATTATTGAATCCCTCTTACTACACAAGAGGCAACATTCACACGATTTGTATAGGTTGTCTGTAGTATCGAAAGTATTTCTGTTTTCATTGAGATATTTAATTTAAAAACAATGTTTATTTTCGAAAAAATTTTTTTATTTTCAGTTGATAATTACTCTAATTAGATTTTAGATAAAATGCCGTTGTTTTGTTTTGTTTTTCTTATTTTCAGAAAAGTATTACAGGAGTAGATAAATACTCTGTTTTATTCTGTTGTTGGTTTGTTTTTTTTTTCGGAAAAAAAAAGAAGCTAAAAACCATGTGAAGTACAACAATAATTAAATAAGGGTTTTTATTTTTATTTATTTTTTTCTTAATAAATATAGCATAAATGTGATATCAAAAATTTGTAAGTAAATCATTTCAGTAAATAAAGAAAGCTCTGAAGGATGGTCCTAAAACAGTGGTTCCCAACCTTTTTCAGCTGGCGACCCACCTTTCCTTATCGAAATACATCCACGGTCCATCGGTTCCTTAAAAAATAAAAGAAAAGAAACCAATCAAAATACAATTCGAGTTGTTTCGTTTTTTCTGATCTTTTCTGATGGTTTATTCGATGGTTTCTGATAGTTTTAGGATCAAGTCGCGACCCACCGGTTGGGAACCGCTGTCCTAAAATATGCCAATTGTAAATGAGACAAAAAAAAAAAAATATTACTCAGTAAATAGAACCAACTTTGAATCTCAACGCTTCAGTGCGTCGAGCTATCATCCAACCAAAAAAAACAAAAAAGAAAGAAAGAAGGAAGAGCGGTTACTGATCATTTTTATTCTTGTTTTTGCTCATGAGCTAGCAGTTTCTTAAAATCGGATTTAATAAATTTTAATCGGATAGGCAAAGTACCGGATCTACTAAAAACTATTAAAAAAGAAAATGCCAGCCCATTTTAAACGAATACATTTTGAAATTTGAAATAATAATAATCAACATTGTTTAATAGAGAGTTTCGCTATGCTTATTCTTGGTAAATCCGTTTTAAATTTACTTACTTATTTATTAAGTCATTCAATCAGAAAAATGGAATCTGAGCTTCACCGTTTCTCACTTAGCAGCTGGGTTATATCAGTTACTTATGACATTGATCCTTTGCCAAGTGATTGGAGGCCCTTCTCTAACGAATGACATTGGAAAATAGATACGTTCGATTCCAAATTAAGTATCCGATTCAAACCAGCAGTTAACTAATACGTAATAGAATTTTCAGTCATCATTTAAAAAAAAAAAAAAAAAAAAGCCTACAAATAAGCACAGAAATGTCTAACTTTATTTACAACTGTACTAATGACTCATAAATGTCAAAGTCACTTTCAAAGTAGTTACAAGATAATTATTATCATAGCTACCGTATCCCACAATCCACTGCATTTATCTTTACTTCAGTCTTTTTTTTTTTTTTTCGTTTAAAATGTTCGTTTCAATTATACACCATGCAAATATATGAATGTAGATTCAGATATTTTCCTATGTATCTATATATTTTGTTGTGCTTTTGTATCGTTGTTTGATGTATATTTGATATAAATCTTAATGTCTCACAGATAGGTAAATACTTGATTAAAAGAAAGTTTTTCAGATATATCTATATTTTTTTACTTATTTATAAACTTTTGCTCTATGTATTGAAGAAGTTTCGATTGAACCGTAAAAATAAACACGCTATACAAGAAAAGACGTACATTAGATAGATAGATAGATAGATAGATAGATAGATAGATAGATAGATAGATAGATAGATAGACAGATAGATAGAATCACAACAATTAAGTTTAGATCGTAAAGACACTTAAACTATGAAAATTTAAAAATTTTCGTTTTAAATGAAATTCGTTATAAGTCAATATATTTCTATTGTATTCCCAATACAATATATCTTTATTGTATTCTTTGTAATCAGAATTGCTTTTCTTCTTTTAATATATCATCTTGTTTAACTTAATTTATAAAATAAACTAGTTCCTTAATAAACAAATCTGAAATATTAATTGAAATTTTATGAAGTAACCGAAATAAAATGACTTTACAAAACAATTTTATTTTCAATCCATCCTTTGGTCATTGTTTATTCAATTTTAAATAATTTCCCGAATGCGATTTTAATAGCTCTGAGACAGTGAGACAATAATAATGGGTTGTTTCAGTAAGATCTTTTTTCCTTGTTCGGTTTTTTTTTTTCAGCCATTTTCCTTGTGAATTCGTTTGGTTTTTTTTCCTGCTCTCGTAAATCAGCTCCATTCTTTCTGTTTTCCTTTCGAACGCGACGCTTATGATACAATTGAAAGCGAATTAGTTGTCATTCGATTCAATTATAGAATTCATAGATTACGATCGATCTGAATGAGATAATCCTGTGATTAAGGGTGCGGTCTTAATACATTCAAACACACGCGCACAAAAAAATGGGCGTGAAATGTTTTTGTCTCAAAACTTTATCCTAATAAAAATTTATTTCTCCCCCTGGAGAGACATTGAGCGGAATGTGTTTTCAATAACGTAATTAAGGACTAAGAACAGGAAAGAAGGTGGATTCAGTAATTACAATGGGTTTAACATATTATAAAGATTTGAAAGGAGATTAGGATTAAAAATACTAAGTAGATATGACAATGTTTTGATTGTTTTAGGTGATAATGTGGTGAAATCTTTTACTAAATTCTCCTTGATTACATTTCAGTTTGATATGAAAACAGTTTTAAAAGAAATAAGCAAATCTAATTACATAGTTTTATATATTTATAATATTGCAATATATTTGAAAACACTAAAGTTAAACTTTAAATTTTTGTTATGTTAGATAATCAGCTTAGTAATAATGCACATTTGAGTTCGATCTACTGAAGACAACAAAAAATAAAAGGATTTTACTCTTGAGCACGACCCGAATTTCTTTGGATAGCAGCCGGAAAGATAGATAAAAAAATAAACAGATCAGTAAATTAAATTTTGAGAATTAATGAGACTGTGTTTGATGATTTTAAATTTTATTCCAGGGCAATGCCGGATTACTTTTAATCGGTTAAATTAGGTTCCTAAATAATTCCTTCAAGTCAAGATACTTTGAGCTTATTATTGTGATTTGACAAATTTGTCGAAAAAAACAGGGAAGTATTGGATTTCAACTAAATTTTATGAACTTCCATATATGTTAATTCATACACTATAAGTATCACACGCTGAATTGCGATTTATTTCATCAATAAGCATTGGTTTTCACAGAATTTAACCTAAATCAGAGAATCTTGTGAGTTTTTGTTATTTTTTTTTTTTTTTTTTTTTGACATAGTGACTTTTACCGAATAATTGGATGAAAGAAATTTAGTTAAATTTACAGGTTTGTTGAGCAATTACGACAGATAGAACGAAACATAACCACTTATGTGAGCTTAATGTTCATTGAAAGAATATGTTTTTTATTAATAATCCACAGAACACAGCAACATAAACAAATTTAAGATGAATTTCATCAGTTCGAAACCATGCTTTTTCGATGAAACAACGGAACAACATGATTTAAAAATTCCAAAACATTTCTAAAATAATGCATTTAGCTAACAAATAGTAAATACTGTTATATACATTCAACATTAGATTTATGTTGATAGAATACTTCAAATTACGAATTAAGTTATCAATTAGCATATTATTATAAAAAAATATAGTTCATTGTTTCTTCATTTTTGACTGACGTTTGTAGCTTAAATAATAATATAACATTGACTTAATATTAAATGTATATAACAACATTATTTTTTTTTAAAAGTCATATTCAGTATATCACGTGATAACTATTGAGAAATTTTTATTTGTTTAGGCAATTTAAAGTTATTTTAAATTAAATCTGTTTTGTGGGCAGAAGCTAATTCTGAACTATTAAGAATTCACACTAAAATTATTATTATTAATAATAATAATAAATGAAAAATTTTGTTGGAATAATCACATTAAAATATTACATAAAAAACTAAACGAACTGTCATACATATTCTATCATATAAAAGACATACTTCCAACGCGGATTAAAATGTTATTATATAATGCTTTATTCAATTCAAACATAACTACGCTGCTAACATTTGGGCCAATGACAGTTGTTTAAAACCTATAATAAATCTGCAAAATAAAATTTTAAAGTTAATTTTCTTCAAGCAAAATGTAAACGATAAAAGTATAATATTAAAGAAAAAGCTTCAATGTAGTATAGTTAATCCCAAACAAAAATTCATATACAACATACTAATTAAAGACTATTATAAAATCTTTGAGCATAAGAAAGAAGAAAAACAAAAATCCTCATATAATCTCAGAAACAAGAAAAATATCCGTCTTCCCTATTTTCTTATTTACAATGACTATGGAAAGAGGATATAAATATATATATATATATATATATATATATATATATATATATATATATAAAATGGCAGCATATCCAATGTGAAGAAACTATTAAAAAAGTGGCTGATAAAATGTAATTAAAATGAATTTCTGTTGTTCAATTGTTTTCATTGTTATTGTAAATCCTGTATGTAATATCTCATTTAATTATTTTGTTGAATTTACTTCCAATGTCCTTAATATTTATTGTTACTAGCTCTTACTGTACTCGACAAAAATAAGCTTAACATAGGCAACTTTAATATACAAAAGTACAAATATATAGAATTAAATCAGAAAATTATTTTAACTTTTAAATTATGTTACTGCCTAATATAAAATTTTAGAAAATTAGCACTTAGCGGTCTACTTGACAAAAAAAAATCACTTGAAAACCTATACATTGATGTAAGTCTTTTAATGTTTTGTAACACTGTATTCAAAATTAATTAAACAATTATACTATACCTGTATTCAGAACCTGTTGATAGGAATTTGTCATTCCTTAGGGGATGTAATTTTTGTATTTAGAAATCATAGTAAAAAAATATTATTATTATTATTACTATTATTATTATGTTTGTATGTTTCAAACCTTGGGTTTCCCCAGCAAAAACAATATGGCGGGTCAAGGACCAAAGCACATACTGCCAAGTGTAAAGACGTGTGCGAGAAAGATTAGGGATGTGTGGTTGTGTCCATAAATTTCCTAACTATGCGTGTTATTATTATTATTATTATTATTATTATTATTATTATTATTATTGCACATAAAATAAACGCTATCAAAGTAATCATCAGTTGTGAACTCTGTTTGAATTACTTATTAACAACATTTCTAACAGCATTTTTATCTTAATTACTTGTTAATTACTTATTAACAACATTTCTAACAGCATTTATATCTTAAGACATTGACATTTAACAGAGTAAATTCTTTATTTTATTGCTTTTAATAATTAATCTCTGGTATTGAAATAATTCCACAATTCTTTTCAATATGTAATTTTGAAAATGATGTTTTGTTAGGCTTGACAATAGAAATCGTGTCTGTCTTGATTGAAATCTAACAGAGACTGGCATTATTTGCTTTGATTTCGCTGCTGTCTGACAGATGTTGCCACCGGGATGAATTTCGACAATGTTTGGGTTTGATTGAGTCCAGTGTTTACTTTTCTGATCGGTGTTCAAAGGGGTAAGGGTAGGGGAAGAGGGTACAATCACCACCGCCGTCCTTTTCTTTGTTTTTCTTCTCTCCGCCCCCAAATCGTTGATAGAGGAGGGGGAGGAGGAGTGTTTTGGTCAATGTCAGCAGCGGACTTTATCAAAACATGTAGGTCTGAAGGAAGTTTGTTGACTTAAGTCTTCAACCACCCACTGCATCTGATGTAGGGGTCTTTGATGGATGGGTCCTATTTTGCATTTAACCCTTCTTCATTAAAAAAAAAAGAATGGGAAACAAGATGTTAAACAATTGTGACACTCATCGTCTGCTGTGTTGAAATCTATTGTTAATAACTTGAAGTTAATAAAATATGAAAAATTCAAAACTTCATCAAAATGCAAATCAATTTAAAAAATTGGGGTTTGTCTCAACCCTCCCCTCCTGGATCAAAACGTTAATTAAAGACGTTACAAATATATAGAGAAGTATCCGTGTTTTTCTTTGCTCTTGCGCTTAATTTAAGAAAACATATTTTATATGTATTTTAAATAGATTAACAGCGATTTTTCATGGTTTCTGATGTTAACCCGCTCTAATCCTTAGAAATTACAATAATAATAATAATAATAATAATAATAATAAAGGCGGAAAACTGGCTTCAGATTCTACGCGAAACTATAGCGACCCCGTATCTGTTTCATTTTCTACAAATAATGATTAAAAAAAAATATACAAAATATAATTAAGAATAAAAATAGATGAATAAAAAAAAAGAAAAAAACAAAACAAAACAAAACTACAATCACTACCCTGACCAGAATTCGCATCTGGATTACTGCGATCATAACGCAATGTACTAACTACTAGTATACTATTGATCGCGGCTACGAACACGAGCTCAATAAAAACCACTCAGATACCTGCAAAGTGTTGAGAATACTCTTGTGATAATAGTATTATCACGAGACCGGAACGAGGCAGTGACCGTATATTTTCTCTAACTCTCCGAGTTATAAGAGTTTCAGTACGGTATGTCTCATGTATGTCAAACTTGTAGTTTGGGCTGTAGAGCTGATAAGAGACGGACTGAATGAACGTAAGAGCTCTCTCCCCCTCTACGCTTTTCGCTAATTACAACATGTAAAAAAAAAAAATTCAATGCAACTGCATTATTCGAAGTACAGCAATACCAGTATCACTTGCATTACACTATAGTGAATTTAACCTTATGGAATCTATAATTTGGGTTTATGAAAACATTTATTTTTTCTCTTTTAATTAGGTCAAAATAATAGTGAGCTTTAAATATAGTAAGGTAAAAACAACATATTAGCTGAATTTGCCAATAGATAAGATTAATAGATTACATTTTTATCACTTCTGAAATAAATAAATAAAATCAAGTTTACTAAAGGAAGGTACCGAAGGTTTTTTGGGATACATACCAGATGTGTAAGTAAAAAACTATGAACAAAAAATCTTACAAAGTGTCTTAAATGAAAGTGTATTTAAATTGATTATCTCCGGAGGCTGAAATTTGGTTGTTCTTTCAAATTAAAAATTCCTGTTGATTTTTGATATTTTAGATGAATAAGAAACTTTGATGATAAGACAAGAACTTAATTACCTTAATCATAATAAATTAAAAAAACAAAAACTGCTGAAATTTACTGTTGGATCTCTTGATTTCTGTACAAATTGTAACCGTAAATGAAAGCTTCGAGTCATAAAAAGTTATGGTTAAAGCGTTCTTTTATGTTAAATAAACATCTATTTAATTGTGGGCGTTTGTAACTGGAAAAGAGAGCGAAGGGGCTATAGCCTCCATCGAAATTTTGACGTATAAGGATAAGGTGAAAAATATTAGGATGACAGGAACTTTTTGAGCTGTGTTTTATTGTTTTTTTCTTTTTCTTTTTGGTTGAAATGTATATGAACTTTTATGACTTAAGCTCTTTCAAATTAAAACCCAATGTATTCTCGCGAATGGTAAGTTTAAGTTTGTCTCACTATTTGAGTAATTTGAAATTGATACCAACTGTAATTTTCTTGTTACATAGGCAAATTATCTCTTCTTTAACAAAGAAGATATTTAAAAATATAGTTATGTACAGATGTTCCCACGTGAAATGATCAAAAGTTGCATTTTTTATTTACTTTTGGATTCCCGTTATAGTTTACCGTTCTTTTGATAAATTGAATTGACATTTTTCATTTTTTACACATTCATATTTATTTTTTTTTATTGAACATTGCGAAAACATCTGCGGAATGTTGCCTTAGGCCTACAAATTCTCAATTAATTTTTGACGTTAAGAATTAAAAAAAAAAAAAAAGTATGAATAACTTATGGATCACGTGATGGGTTTCTGAGGATGAGCAGTAATAATTCAAAGGCGAAATAATCACAGACCCCGTGGAAACTATTCGATAATGATAACATTCCAGTGTCATTTGTGTTGGTACAGAAAATGAATGAAGCATTCAAAACTAATGCAAATTTCTCAAGTGACACTGAAAGGGACAACAAAGGATCCGGCTCCACTGTTTTCGTGGCCACCGAAATGTAACTGACCCAATTATATCTTGAACAAAACCATTTGGAAGCGAGATTATTGCGGACAATGAAGAGCTGCGTGAGATGCTTTTTCCACGCCTGGGGAAGTTTGGAAAATCAGTTTTTGAGTGCGTGACAGGGTGGCATCTACGACAATTCTCTCCATTTCCCATCTTTTAATAATAAATCGGAAGGGTAGAGATATTCAGCAACAACACTTGATAATCCCACAGTGGTTCAATAGGGTTCCTTTTCTATGAACCAGCAGCCTTCAGTTATCAAATAATATTTCTTAAGGAAAAAAAAAAAAAAAAAAAAAAGATTTGAGAGCTATTCGGTTGAATTTAAGTGCAGAGAGCGCAGTTTTGGACAATGCTTAAAGTTACTTATTTTATTTCACTTAAGTTCTTAAATCTTAAGCCTATTTTCTTTGGATTAATAAGATAAATTAAAATGAAATTGCTGTACTTAAAATCTTTGTTGGATAGCGGCGTATTCACTTGAGGACTAAGTTCGATACCGGCATAGATCGGTGTTTTTTTCTTCCCTGTTTTTTTTTTTTTCCTATTTTTATTTTAAGATTCAATTAGTCTCTGCGTATCCCGTGTATTTTCCGGGATTAAAGGCAGGAAAAAATTGGGAAGGGCTTCCATTTATCTGTTTAATTTGCATTTCGCTGAATTTTTACGTTTTGTGTCCAAATGGACTACCTGTGGCCTTTTGGGAGAACCTGTTACTATTAAAAAGTTTGAATTTTGTGAAATACCTACTTTTTGATAAAGAAATCTGAAAAAAAGATTTTTACAATGGAAGAATATATAGCATTTACATAGGAATTTTGGCTAAATAGTTTTAGTTAAATTTTAACTGAATTTTAGCGCTGGAACCAAATCGTTTATTCTTCAAAAAGTAACTGTAGAATCTGGAAATAGAAGTTTTTTGGGGATTTTTTTTTAAATGTTAATTTATTCATAATACATTTTATATTAAAAATTAGAAAATTCTTGCGATAAGCATTAGCAAGGATACATCTTCAGAAGCGTTACACGATTAAGTTATAAATTAAAATTCCAGTTCCGCAGGTTTTGACTATGAAATTATTGATGAAAAATGAATTTAAATTTTAATTTCAATTTTTTTATTTCATTACGTCTTCTCTTTCAATACTAAATGATTCATAATTTTTGATCCGAAAGAATTCGTTGAATTGGCGCGCAATCTTGTACAATAAGTCCTTATGCAAATCTGGTGCCTTTGGCAATGGAATTGATTACAGTTTGGGGTGATCTAGTGAATGCATTTTTCTTCAGTCACTGCTGTTCTCATTGACAACACATGTATAACCATAAAAGAAAACTCGCTATTAGATAATAGTAATTTATCATTTTTGTAATGAAATGATAGTACCTACACTGTTTTTGAATTAAAGATACTGAATACATAAGAATATATTACATAGTTCAGTGATATGAATAACTTAAAGGAGTAAAATGAAATGGAGTTTTATTTAAAACAATGTCTGCTTAAGTAGAAATCAGGTTTCTTTATTATCATGTGCCACTGAAGAGTACTTTCTTCTTCATTAAACAATTTACAAAGAATTTATCTTTTTTTGTTTTTTAATTTTAATTTTTATATATTTATATATATATATATATTTTTTCAAATAAGAAAAATATTTATTATATTAACTGTATGTCTCAAAGTTCTATATGTTGAAACTAATTGTGATATGTTTGAAAATTGGTGTATGTGTGTCTGCATGTTTCTAATAGATGTGTGTTTTGTGTATAAGCGTTTGTATACGTATCCTCCAATCTTTCTTTGCATTTGAAAAATATTTTCACATTATTCAAAAGCATACGGATAAATTACACTTCAGAAGGAAAATAGAATTCGCATACCTTTAGAACTTTTAAAATCTTTTAATTTTATTTATTTATTTATTATTATTATTTTTTTTTTTTTTTGCAGCCATTTCTTCAAAATTAAAATGAAAGAAATACAAGTCTCTTGATAAATGTAATAATGTCAATGATTTCACAGAAAATAGACTCCAAGTTCTGGAGGAACTTCCTGTTTTAATTAAAAAAAAAAAAAATACGAGTTCCTTTGAAAGGAAGCCTGTAGAAATATTTTGTTTTATTTTTTTATTTTTTTTGCAACTAACTCGGACTGTGGATCGTAAGTTATAAAATATTCGTATGTTTATTATGAGCAAAAAAATGTAGAGTTGTAACACAGGTCTACAAAATTAAACTCATTAAAAACTGTTTTAACTTTTAAAAGTTCTTTTTTATTATTATTCTTGAATACAGTTAAGAAAAATATATTTCAGATGTTACTATCCCGTCACATTACTTCGCAAAAAGCAACAATTTTTTTGTGAGAAAAAAATCCTAAATTGATTAAATTTAAATTTTTAATCAGGGAAACTTTTTGATAACTCTGAATTTGAATTTCAGTAAAAACAAAACAGGATTTATTCATTTACTTACACTAACTGTCACTGGATTTTTGTCATTTCTTGGTTTTTTTTTTTTTTTGCTTGAAAACTTCGTTATAAGAAATCGGCTTCTATAAAATCTTACGTGATAGAGAAAAACGAGTTACATTTTTGAATTCAGCCCCCAAAATTCTATAAAAATAATCACCAATAATAATGAAAACAGTTTTTCCGTTGTATACCTGTGTAATGTTTTTGAAAGTTACTACTGAACTGAAATGTATGCAAGTTTTCTGCTGCTATGAACGTTCCCACATTGCACAGTTTCCAGATTGAACAACTCACCGAAATTGAGAAATTGTTTGGTCCAATGATTTCGAAATAACCTACAGATGGTTTTTGAAATTGCATCACGATATTTCGCCTTCAAAATGACAACGAACTGACATTCAGTGGAAAAATCATGCAGATTTCTGACATCGTAAACCTGTGTTTATCCATTTCCGGTATCCCGATGACTACCAGATATTGTGGAATGCTCTAATAGCTGTCATCGGCTGGTCAACAAAAAGCGTGTGGGTTTTAACATTTCGTTTTTGATGTTACTATGTTAATAGGTGACGCCCTTGTGGTCCCTAACCAGAATTCTGGTCGAAATTCGTTCTTGGACCGTACATCCGGATTCGACGGTGGTCACGAAGAATAGGTAGCTTGTTGAGGATCATCTCTTTTATCTTGTCATGTAAGAAAACTTCTATAGTTCGAAAATTCCAGAATTCAGACTTTTAAAAAGCAGTGAACAAGCATTCCTCTTTGATGTTGGCTTCCTTTGTAAATGGAAAATAATTTTTTAACAAATTTAATTATAAATTCAATGCATTTTAAGGTAGTTTTAAATGTTCTCGTAAAAAAAAAAAAAAAAAAAAAAGAATATATAGTTTCACGAATTCTGTCCGTCCGTTCTTTAGCAACAACTCGATTAACTAATTTTGCTGGATTTTTTTTTTTTTAAATATAAAAAACTTTAATATTTTATTTCCATAATATTATATTGGCTAAATTCCTTTAATTGTTTTAACACTTTCTAATAAACTTTTCAACCAACAACTTTTCAAAACATTTCTTGTGATAAAGTAAACTAAACTATAAACAATTTTTTTATATATAAATTCAGAAACATGTAGCTTTGCTTTTGTGTTATGCCCATTGCACATGGATCCGAAAATCGGACGGTCGGATCCACGAATGGATGTATTCTCTTTCACATGGCCACGAAACTCTCACCGACGTCATCGATACGACATGTAACATTCAAATCGTTCCTATAGGCGACGTTTCGTGGCCATGTGAAAGAGAATACGTCCGATTCGTGGATCCGACCGTCCGATTTTCGGATCCATGTGCAATGGGCTTTAGAGTCAATTTAGTCCGTATTCATATGAATGTCTTAGCACTATTCTGAACTCGTCAACTGTCGCATTCCAAACTCATTTCCTAATCTTTTAATTTCTACTTGTTTACAGTCATTTCATAACTCGCCTACTCTCTTCTTTAACGATCTATACAAAAAATGTTTAACAGAAAGTTAATTCAGGTTACTAACAAGATGTTGAAGTACTAATTCAAAAACTATACGTATCTGCTTACGAACAAAAGAACAAAAAAAAACAAAAACTAAAAAACAAAAACAAAAACGTCTCACTAACGTTGAAAGTTATTCGATAACTCCATCCTCTCTCCTGCCATTTGATTACAAAAATTAACTAAACATTTTAAGATTATGATATTTTGCTAAATAACATAAAGTTGCCAGTATAAAGAAAGAATTAGATTAGTCATAACTTAATTTAATTTTACATCATTTAGTTGATAATTACATCGCTTAGAATCCAATATATATAATCTGAGTATATAATCTTTGTGTGTTCTGAGAGATTGTATGCAGTTATTTATCTATAGTTTTTTGTTTGTTTGTTTTTTTTTTTTTTTGAATTAGTTCATCGAAATTGGTGGTCTACGATACCTTGCTAGGTTACCGACATAACAAAATAACATGATCTAAAATAACAATGAATCCATTTAATTAATATACTGTACTTCGAATACTTTATCTGAGGCTGTTTCATCTCAGCCATGCTTCCGGACAGTAAAATAATCGCATTGATTCAATTCGGATTTTTTTGTAGTAAAGTTTTAAAGATAAAACTTTTAAATAAGTAAAAAAGTAAAGAAATGAATAAGTAGTTGAATGAGTGAATTTTCATTCATTTCATTTTGAAGTAGAAGTAGAAAAATACTCCATATCTCTTCATGTCCATTCATACATTCAACCTTTGAAATAAGTAAATAAATAAATAAATAAATAACAAGCAAAATTTACTAATAGAATGAATTTCGATTGGCTGGACCTTGACTTTATCCCATTACGCTGATGATCTCAGGAGCCTATCTCTTCCGCTGTCCACCCAATTAGAAGATAGTGCCAATAAAAAAAAAATAAAATAAAAAAAAAAAACCCTCCCGATTCTTCCTAATCTTATCTTATTAAACCATTAAATTGTATTTAATCCAGAATGCAATTTAAACATTGAAGTAAAACATTCCAGCAAAAACAAACCTTAAAATTTTTAAGATCAATTAACTGAAATGAATTTAAACTTTAAAATAAAAGTTAATATTTTAGTTAGAAGTTAAGCTAATGATGTATTTAATATTTAATATTTGATAGGAATCCATTGGTATTAATAAATGTTAAAAATTCTTCATTGCTGGTAATGTGCTTGTATTACACGGGTTTTGATGACATATACTTAACAGAAAGGGGGAAAAAATCCATTAAGGACGACACTTAAAGTTTTCTCACGAAGCTGGGGGATGGGGTAAAAAGCATGTCATCACCATAGCAACAGACCGGAAGTCGGTCGCCACCATGTGTTGAGCAGTTGTGAGGGTCTAATGATGACCAATGATGAGTTATCCGACACCGCATGATGGCGCTGGCGACCGAATGGCGTTTTATTGTCTGGCTATAATTGAGACTCAGCAGCCACAAAGAAAAAGGGGCTAAATTACTTTTTTATTGTTGCTGAAGATAAAGACTGAATGGACCAGACTTAATTAATGCTCGTGGCTCTCGTAAAATTGGCTTCATGAAAATTAGCCGCGAAATTACACAGTAGCCAAAATATACAAACCGGTAGCGCTTGAATGACCTTCGACCTCTAATTACTTACAGCTACGCGACCTGAATCGACTGAAGAAAGGATTTAGGCTATTTTTTTGTTCCTTTTTATTTTCCTATTCGGATTTTCTGAGTAACCAGTGGGCGTCCGGGTTTACTTTCATGAGTCATTCATTGCTATTTAAATATTTATACTACATTCTCTTCATCACGTTGTGATAACTTCATTACATTCTGCTTTTCTATTTCGCTATTGCTTGTGAATCGACGGTATTTAGAAAACAATCATCCTTAATACCGAAACAAATGAATTTCGGATGGGGGGGGGGGGGCGTAAATAAAGGAGATTCACCCTTTTAGTTCAATTTGTAAACCACTCCTCTTTTGTCACATTTACACCATCTTCTAAAAGGATTCAAATTTAGATTTAACTTCTATCCCTTTTCTAAATTGGCTGTTTTTATTGTTTTTTTATTTATTTTATTCAGATATTATCCGTCTGTTACAAGTATTTATCCTTCATTTGGCTTATTTTGAATTATTTTTATATTTTTTAATAGACTAATAGTTAAAAATTTTATAATAGTTAACTGTAGTAAAACATTACCAGCATATAATTAATTACGCAATAAAGTGTTCGATTATGAAAAGATTCAAAAAATATCAGTAGTAAGTTGTTTTTTTTTTTATTCCCTGTTGTATTTCATTAATGTATTTTAACTTATGTAGAATTTTAAATATAAAGATACAAGTAATATAAGATACAAGTAAATATAAACATTGTAAATATAGTAAGTATAAAGATAGTAAAAAAAAAAGATAACTTAGTAAATATAACAAGATACAAGTGAATATAAAGATACTTCTACAGCGTGTCCACCAAGAGTTGAGCCTTAGTCACGCCTATGTCACGTGGTAGGCAAAGAGTCCAAGAAGTCATTTGAGGGGTCAGTGTGATAGTTTTCCATTTTCAGGGGAAATGCACAGATTTTGTTTCTTGGCTATAACAGAGGAATTGATGATATAAAATATGACATTATATATCTATTTTTCTTATATATAATAATAACTATGTTATATTTTAACTGTAACGATGTATAAAACTGATTTGCTATTTAAGAACTGTTATATTTATACCGTACTGTTTCTTATTTATTTAAATTATGAAAAATCGTAATTATATATAAATTATATTAATTAATGTAAGTAATAAATATATACACTTCATGGTAATAATGTTTTATTTAACAATTAACTGCTGACAGTTAAAAAAAAAAAAAAGCAAAACTTGTTTAAAAACAATTCCGTAAAGTTTCTCAGAACATTTACAAATATCCAAATTAAGAACATTGGCACTTGTTCTAAAAGATTAAAAATAGAATTAGATTGACAATAATAATAATAACTGCATGAATTACAATGCAATTTTTGATATAATGGAAATGAAAACAAAACTAAAATAATATAATATTGTTTGTAATAATAATAGTCAATCAAAACACCAAAATAAAATTGTTAGAATAATCAACAATATTGCAGGTGATGATTTAAATTTTTAATAATGAAAGATCGTAACTGTTTTTAACGAAATTACAAGCACTAATTCTTGACTTTTTGCCCTCACCCCTATTGTGAAATGTCTTCTCCGTTTGAAGAGGCGTGGCTAAGTCTCAAGTCTTGGTGGACATACTTTACATATACCTACTAATATACTATTTGTTGTGAATAGTTGTTAGTAATGAGTGCAATGAAGTTGTTTTGATGATTTTCAAGTAGTGTATTTTTTCATTTAGTTCTCCTTTTCTTCCCCGTAGCATTATATTATTTAAAACAAATTATTTACACTTCGGATTATGAAATCTTGATAAGGAGTGAGGGTTGGTAGATCATTCAGTGAAATATAGATCAGTACCGTAGTAAGAGAGCAGCGAAAGAGCCAATTACCGTAGTGGTATTGATGACGAGAAAGCAAAAAAAGGTTTTCTTTTGGTTGGACGACTACATTCATTTGTTTTTTTTGTTTTGTTTTGTTTTTTGTTTGTTTGTTTGTTTTTTTTTTTGGGGGGGGGGGAGAGGAAATCGGGTTTTGGACAATACTTGCCCCAACCATCGAAATAAAAAAAAAACTATTATACTTTTGAATATTTGAAAGTTAGTACATAAAAGTTTTAATACATAGCTGCTTTAGTCATCATGTGGGCCTATCATCCAAGTGGTAGAGCACTTGACTGCAGCCTGGAGGAGCCAGATTCAATCCTCAACCCTAACGGAGTTTTCCACGCTGACTTCTCATCCAGACAGGTCCTAGGATCCACCCAGCTCTCTGATGAATGAGTACCAGGTTTCTCCGGGGGTTAAAGGAGGACGAGAGTCGGACTGACCAATCGACCTAACTTAGTCCCGTTGGTCAGGAAACGCTGGGAGCCTGTACTGGGTTATTTTAACATAACTTAAATTTAATCATCGTAGGTTGACTTTTATGAAAAACTTTTTTTTTCCCCATTAACTATTTAAAAGTGTTTTCTTGTACATATTTGTTGTTTTTTTTTGGTTTTTTTTCAGTAAGTGTTTCTGATAAATAAATAAAATGAAGGCAAAAAAAAAAAAAAAGAAAACTTCTGGATTTCATCATAATATCAGTTCTATGGTTACAAGCCTAATCTTAGATGAGCCTATACCACATATCAATTTAGCGCACGCTCTAGTGTGTCAATTACATATGAGCATTGTCAATTGCTGTGTCTGGATTTGGGTGGTCGTACAATACCGTCACACGTGGTCTTTATAGGCAGTAAGGCTTCATCAGTTCAGTCTGTAATAACAGCGTTTACTTTGCCATTAGTTCCAAGTGGTTCAATAAGTGGTTCGGTTCGTCGAATTTTTTTTCTCTTGTCTCCGTATTGTTCGCTTAGGCGTTTACCATTGGAGATGAAGGAGTTTCAGAGTCAATCAGGGAAGGACACCAGTTGCTCTTGCACAGAGGGAAGAATATCTGCCTTGAAAAAAAGTCTTTGAACTGATTGCAATTCAAAATAAGAGTCAGCCATCTTTGTCCGATTTTATTAATCTGGAATAACAACAGCTTTTGTCAAAGTTTCACTTTCGAATGTAATAAGGCTTATTTCTTGATAGTTTGGGAAATTGACAGTCTTAGATGCATCTTTGCAACATTAAACAAAGGATAAACATAGTAAACAATAAAGTGATTATAAAATGATACTTGTATCAGTAAATTTATAAGCAAAAAAAGAAGTTTACACATGGATGCTGAAATGCAGTAAACCTATTTCTATTTCCCATAAAGATTATTAAAAAATAGAGTAGTCTATTCTTTTAATTTTTTTTAATGTAATATAAGTATAAAAACTGTATTGTTCCTTGTTTAGTGTGTCCCATAGTAGTAAAACAAAAAAATAGAAGTGTTATTGCTTTTTTTATTCTATTTTTTTTAATAAAAAAACTAGCTTTTTTTATTGATTCATCCTTATTTATATATACCGTATATATTAAATTCTTTTTTGTTTTTTTGACTATTTAATATTTTTATTTCCTCTTTAGTTTTTTGCTTAACAATTAAAAAAAAAAATACATGCACACAAAAAAAGAAAATAATTATAATCTTTGACGTTTGTTTAATCTAAAAGAATTTTAAATTTTATAAAATACTGTAGGTATTTGAACGCTAAATTTTTGAAGCCTTCATTAGAAATGCAATGTAGAGACTAGAAATATATCGTCATTGAAATAACGTAAATAAATTTACAATTATACTTGAACAAACTTTAAAAGTAGGCAATGGTTAACTCGTTTCAAGATATAGCAAATACAAACAAATAAACTGTAATAAACATGTACCGAGTACTGCAGTTAAGGAAATACATTATTAGTTTATTATTGTTTCACTTAATAATAGTACTAATGAAATTCTTCCTTATATTCAATGAAACTTAAACTTGTATTGTGTAAATAGAAAAAGTACTCATTGACAATGTAAATATAGGCCTATATTCAAAATAACACGAAATCGAGGTTTTGAAGTCTGTAGTTACTGATCTTTGTTATTTCAGATTGACAAAGAGATTTGTGAATAGATCTCCAGTTATCAAAATTTTAGTATTTTTAATATATTTTATACTGTCAATACGTATTTTTTATTTTATAAAACATCTCCTTGCAGTACTCTATTTATGTTAATTACTGCTTTGTTTGAATTGATATTTACTGTTTGTTTCCCTCAAGTCCTCAGTTAATCTTAACTAAGCTATGCTAAGTTATAACTTATATATAAATCACAACCTTATCTCATGAGGAACTCGTTTTCTTAATTGGAAATTATATATTACAATTCCTTTGAATTTTACTTTAATTTTAGTTCTATTTTTTGAAAAAAAAAATAATAATAACTTTTATTACTGTTGCAACTTAAGGATTTGAAAAGCTTCTCTAGGACAGCAACCAACTTTTTCCCCCACAGAAATTGAAGATGTCGTTCAGTGATGGAAAAACGTATTTTTTTTTTTTTTACTGTATTAGGTGGACGATGTTCTTTGTTGTTTACACCATTTCTTTTTCATAATTTCCGCTTCTTTCTGTCCTTTCTTCGCTGGATACAGTAATAGTGAATAACATGTCCGTCCATCTCCGCACTCCCCTCACCCCCTGCGATGTTTCGATGCGACGCCGCCAGAGGGAGCTCCGCTTACCGTCTCCTCCCTTCTTAAACCCACGGAAAGAGACAGACAGGAAGAATGAATTGGAGACTAACGCCCAAAAGGAGCCTTCCCCTCTACCATCTTGAACATCATACACCCACAACACCCATTACTCAACGGCCTCCAATACCCACTCATCCCCTTCTCTCGATTCACACTGCAAGAAACAGAATCATTTTCAAAAGAAACCCAGTCTATTTTGGAAAACGGTTTCTTTTTATCGGTATCTTCTTTGAGTCTCAGGTGAGCACAACTGTTGCACCCACGTCTGTCTCTCATTTCGAATGCGCCTCTCACCGGGTGTAGGTGGAAACTCCCGCTGGTGAAAGGGAAATTTAGGAATGTGATGAATGACATTCTTACCTGAAGGATCCGATACTCCCCCTACTTATTAGTTTTCACTCTGCTGTAAGTTATTTTTTAAAAGACATTCAGAAACAATATTCTATTGTTTGGAAATCACTCATGAAATTCTTTTGTAAGAAGCCCCCCCCCCCTTCCCATCATTTATCAAATTATGAGTTCGTTCATTGTGAACTGGTAAAACGAAAAAATAATTATAAGACAAAAATCACAAAATAAAAATGAGAAAACCTCGGAAGTTTCTTCTTTTGTTTCTAATTTATAAGAAAAATATAATCAGATGCTGCTAATGTAACTTATATTTCAAGGGAGACAAGTTAAATCATCAAGAAAGGATGCTATTCATGCAAGTTCGCGACCTGAATCAAAGAAAAAGCAAAATACTGCTTTTACCGAATTAGTATAAGAACATGGGTAAAATGTTGATTATATTGAAAAACAATAAACTCTACTGTAAGTAAGATATTTTAAGTGTATGAGTGAAGAAGTAAATCACAATGCTGAGATAATCAAGCTGTATAACATTCATCAATTATCAACTTGATCCTAACTATTCTGTTTAGAATTTCTCTAGTTTAGAAAAGAAATTAATCTTTTTCTAAAAATTAATCTTTAAATTTATGTCTAAGTAAAACTATTAATGAATTAATTCGTTTTTCAGTTGTAGATGCTTTATTCATCAGAGATTTCCAAGAGTGATTTCGTCAACATTTTAATATCAACTTATCTACAATATTAAGAAATGAAGAAATGGATTCGCTGTTTATCTTTGAAACATGACGTTATCCTAATTTATATTCATAGAAAGTTACAGAACACACTCTCGCTTTCGTGGTGGCATTAGGGAACCTGACAATTCTTTCTGATGAGCTCTAAGGAGCCGTTCAAGTATTATTTAAGCACATTTTTAGTCATTTTAGCCTTGTAAGCAAAAAAGAGCAGATGCTCGATACCCCATCCTTGTTCTCACGTAAGATTTGCCAATTCATTAACAGTAAAAACCCACTGAACAAAAAATTAAAACAGTCAAAGTACGTGATATTTACTACTACATTAAAATGTAACAAAGTAAATACAAAAGTACACATGAAATACTGAGGAAAAAGTCAATCTGACGCAGCTCACTCTCTCGCGTGCATGTTTGTCTGTCTTAACAGAGCATTACTTACCAGAGTAATATATCGTGGAATCTACAATCATAATTTCTTTTATATCAGAAGTAAATTTAGAATATTGTTATTTCTGCATTATCTTATCAGATCATTGCTCTGAT
>JAFIDM010009631.1:243844758-243857567 GCA_023159025.1 Thereuonema tuberculata
GTAGCATTCCCGAAATTCGTTCAGCTCACGGTGCACTGTGAGAATACGTATTTTTATTTTTACTTAGTTATTTTCTTTTCATGCTTCATATTGAACATAAGTCTTTTTATTTATAATTATGCGAAATTTAACATTTTGTTCCCTTTTTTTTTTCATTAAGCTAACGAGCATGAGAGCGACAGGATTCAGAAATCTTCACATTAAGAAGCTTTTATCTAACCTTGATAATAAATCGTGGAATCATAATTTCTTTTATAATCAGAAGTAAATTTAGAATATTGTTATTTCTGAAATCGTGAGTTAAGATTGCAAAATTAAACACAAAAGATAAATAATATGAAAGTTGTTATTTGCCTTGCAGTTGTTTATCTATGTTGGATTTTGAAACTTAGTCTGGATTATAGAAATGATAATCGAAACAAGCTGTGGAAAGATGGTTTCTGAGGTTATCTTATCTTCAAAGCTGTTAAAATGTTTCTTTCTCGCCACTGGATTAACATGTTCTCATAGCAAATGGATTGACGTGACCGTTGTTATGGAGGTGCAATTTTTTTTTTTTTTTTAATTTTCTAAACAAGAAGCGCCTGTAAGAACTTGAAATCTATTTTTCTTGATAAGATTCCTTTTCCATTTTCTCTGTTTTTGGAAAGGCGTGAAATGAATATAAATATTGTTTTGGTATTTCTAGCCTATATTGTAATGTAATGCCTAATATAAACAGTGTCTTCAATTTTGTTTTATTTGTTGAGAAATAATTAAATTCGCAAAAATTCGTAAATAGAAATAGAAATCGATCGCAAGAAGGCACCAAAGCTAAGTTAGGATTCGCACTTTGAGTTGTCATCGGGAAGAGACTGGGACGGACCGTTTCGTCCTCATTAGGACTCCTCAGCCAGCCAAACTCCTCCGATGACAACTCAGAAAGCGCGCACCCGAGAATGGGATCTCCCACCGGAGAAATCCTAACCAAAAATTAAAAAGGGGGCAAAATATAAAACTTCCTTGTCCTGCGTAAAAGCAAGCACAAAAGGAATTTAACAGCTGCATCAACTAAGTAAAAAAAGCCAAATGCATATGATTAAAAGAGGTTTAACGTGCCCTGAATAAACTAACACCGTGCGCGCTTTCTGAGTTGTCATCGGAGGAGTTTGGCTGGCTGAGGAGTCCTAATGAGGACGAAACGGTCCGTCCCAGTCTCTTCCCGATGACAACTCAAAGTGCGAATCCTAACTTAGCTTTGGTGCCTTCTTGCGATCGATTTCTATTTCTATTTGAATTATTCAGGGCACGTTAAACCTCTTTTAATTCGTAAATCTAGTCAATGTTATTTATATGAAAACACGCGCAGATGACAGTGAGTTAATATGTGGATTAATATCCATTGTTAAAAATCGATAGAAATTCATAATTTCGCTTCTATTAGTTACCTTTGGGAGATTTGTTGTTACTTTCGCATGAAGATTTGTTGACGAAGGCCCACATTGAGGAATTTCCAAGTTCAAAATTTGTCTCTTATCCTTACTTACATACGCCAAGCTTCAGAAAGATTCGTTCTCTTGGTCAACAGTTATTATGAGCTCGCACACGTACACAAAAATATGATGAATTCATAAGCGTTATTTTCTTATTTTCTTTTTAAAAAAATAGGGGTAAACTAAAATGAAAAATGTTAATTTAAAGATGATAAATAAGCAAAGATCTTGATGATCAGATGTGTTTACAACGTCTCTATTATTTATTGAATTTTATTCGTAACTTTCTAGCTGTCTTCGAGGCTTCTGAATCGAATATCAGTGGATAATTAGTTTTCATATATTAACATATTCCTCTTTTTTAAAAGTCATTCCATTTAGACTGAAATTGTTTATGTTTAACTAATGTTTAAGTTCAATTAACAAACGAAACGAAATCCTAATGACTTGGCCATTTTTTTTGGCTCCCAGAGTCGATTTCGCTGAGTTGTATAAGACACGAATTCATTTGCATTATGGTCTAATTTGTGTTTGCCCTACAAGAAGCAATTAATATCAGTTTTTAATGGTTTCTTTGAGTAAATGGCGAAGGCTTGCCGCCATGCCTCAAGCCAAAGGGAGGAGACAGTGAGTGGGTGGGGTTCTTTAGAGAAAGTAAAAAGCCTCTGACATTACATAGAACATTCAGACCTCATCTCGATAAATGGGTTTCACTTAGACCAGGCCTTGAAAACTTGCTCTTTTCCACCTGTTGTTTTAAAGTAATGCCGACTTACGTGAGAGCTAGTGGTAGACAACTTAGCGCCAAGCGATGCGTGGGTGTCACTGGGGAAAGATGTGCTATTGTCTAACTGCTTTCTTTTTTTTTCTTTCCTTTTTTTTTTTTTCCTTCTCTAATTATCTTGCTCTCTATTTCTTCTCTAATAGACTAGCATTGGTTAAGATAATTTAAAAATGTAAGAATTAAATATCTAATATTTGAAGAAAATTTGTAAGTTATGTTTATTCTTAATGCATTCACTGCATTTTAGTGCTGCAGTCTTCAATTTTTGTACGCGGCTTTAGTGAATCATAGGAAGGTTAAGAGGAAAAATACCACTAAGATCAATTTTTATAAAGTTTTCAAAAAAATTTTGGATTTTCACAAAATCTCAAAAAAAATAAAATAAAATAAAATAAAATAAAAAATAAATATCCAGTTTCTGAGGGGAGAATGCTTTTATATTTACGGACTGTCTCTGATCGAAAAGCAGATAAACAAAATTATTTTATCTTTTAAATACTCAGTAATCCCATTGTTACAGTGACTGTAAACGTCTCGTAATTCGATCAGAGATATTTCACAATGAAGAGATGCAGAAATTCTACCTTAACATTTTGAACAAATAAATAGCCAGTGCAGAAGATGTATATCGAATGTAAAAAGGTTATAATAGAATATAAAGGTTATAACAG
Source organism: Thereuonema tuberculata (assembly GCA_023159025.1). NCBI lineage: Eukaryota > Metazoa > Arthropoda > Chilopoda > Scutigeromorpha > Scutigeridae > Thereuonema > Thereuonema tuberculata. Next base: position 243,847,686 of record JAFIDM010009631.1, read on the forward strand.
TTTAAAACCCGATTGAAACCTTCGCGTTGACCATTACCATAAACTTACTAAATCTAGTGACCTTTGAAACAAAAAGTTTCAAAAAGTTCACTGGTGATGCGTAAACTGAATTGATATTTAAAACAAGATAACTATTATGAAAAAATTATAACAAAATTATTGATAATACAAATATTAGAACTAATAACAAAATCGATTTTATTTAATTCACCATATAATCAATTCTATAATATAATAGGCCTACATTAGAAGAAATGAATATATGTTACTAATCCATATTTCTTCTTTAAATCTCTTCTTCTTATCATAATTAAAATAAAAACTACTAACACTCTCGAAACATTAAAAAATTATATTTTTAATGCCAACGAATTTTCGAAAGCATATTTACTTGCTTTCTTCTTCAAGTTTGTTTGATAACAATATGATTTCAGGTGAACTTACATTGCTTATACATAGTTATCAACAATCACAATAATGCAATAACATCTACATTCTCACGTTAATATTACAATAATTGATAATTTACGTTCCATAGAATTTCTTAATTATTATAGATTTGTTATTAATATTACAATAATTGATAATTTACATTTCATTGAATTCCTTAATTATTACAGATTTTTTGTTTCCTTTGAAGCATTTTTTTACCATTTCATTGGCTAAATTTACAAATATACTCTCTACTTCTAAGCCACTACTTTTATTGAAATTTAAGTCCTTTGTATTTCTTATTATGAAGCTCTCCAATATTTTCCTAGTTTTACTATCCTTTTCTAACATTAAAATTTTGACCTCATCGTTAATCCCGTGGCCTGTTCGAGAACAATGATTAGCTACATCAGACTTGTAGTCTAATTTATTTTTAATACAGTAAATGTGTTCTTTTACTCGTTCAAGGGTCGTTCTTTTACTCTCGCCAATATAAATTTTACGGCAATTTAGACATTCTAATTGATAAATTAATCCCATGTTTGCATTTTGACTATTTTCATTTATTTTATGGCATAAGATATTTTTCAATTTGTTCTGATATTCAAATGTTACATTTATTCCATGTCTTTTGCAAATTTTCTTTAATTCCCAACTGTTGTTGTTTAAATATGGGATTATTATTCTACTTTTATCATCATATTTCCCTATTTCTTTAATTTTAATTTTATTGTAATCATTTATTACTTTATTGACAAACTTATCTTCGTAATCATTTTTCTTCAATATGTCTTTCATATTTCTTATTTCATTTTCAAAATCTAAATTTTGGCTGGAATTTCTGTCTAATCTATAAATGTAATTTTCTACAATATTCTTTTTAATTATAAAGCTATGGCTAGACTTAAAATTTAAAATATAATCGCTCTGGAATTCTTTCCGATGATGTTTAACATATAAATTACTAATATTCTTTTTTATTAGACATACATCTAAAAAGGTTAATCTTTCATCTTTTTCTTCTTCTAATTTAAATTTTATGTCAACATTCTTTTTGTTTATAAAGTTAAAAAAATTTTGAAATTTCATTTTTGTTCCATACCATATAACCAATATATCGTCTGCATATCTATAGTATTCAAAATTAAATTTTGATTCCTTTAATATCTCATTTTCAAAAAAATTCATAAAAATATTACAAAGGCTACCCGATATGGGTGAACCCATTGGAAAACCTTTGATTTGGTTGTAGATTTTCTTCTTGTGTTGAAAATATGTGTTACTAGTAATAAGTCTAATCCAATTCATAAATTCAATGTTGTTTAAATTTAGATTCAATAATTTTTCATTATTCTCATATGCCAGTTTTTCCACAATTTGCAAAGTTTCTTGGACAGGAATATTTGAATACATGTTGTCAATGTCTAGGGAATAAAGATAAAATTTTTTCTTATTTTTGAAATACAAATGCTGTAATTTCATTTCCAAATCTTCTAATTTCTAATTATAATATCTTCTCTTGGTAATTTGAACTTGTTCACAATTCTGTTAAAAAATCTTGCTACGTTATGTACAGGACTACCGTATGCGTTGATTAACGGTCTAACAGGGTTGTTGATTTTGTGTATTTTAACTCTACCTTCTAACATGGGAGTTTTACATGCATCTTTTAAAATTTCATTTTTTTGTATGGTACTTATTGTCCCTTTCTCTTCTAGTTCTTTTAAGTTTGTTTTCACTTTGTTATATAAAGTTACAGTTGGGTTCTCCTTTACTTCTTCATAATGACCATCTACCAATAGGTTATCCAATTTTTCAATGTAATCTTCTTTATTCATGATAATCAGTTTATTTCCTTTATCTGATTTTGTGATGTGTATATTCTTGTCTTTCCCAATTTTCCTTAGGATATCTAATTCTTCTTTGTTTAAATTTAATGGTGTTTTGTTACAGTTTTTATAAAAACCTTCTATTTCTTTTAAAAAATCTTCTCTTTTCCCTTGTTCCATAAGGCTTAGAAGTAGAGAGTATATTTGTAAATTTAGCCAATGAAATGGTAAAAAAATGCTTCAAAGGAAACAAAAAATCTGTAATAATTAAGGAATTCAATGAAATGTAAATTATCAATTATTGTAATATTAATAACAAATCTATAATAATTAAGAAATTCTATGGAACGTAAATTATCAATTATTGTAATATTAACGTGAGAATGTAGATGTTATTGCATTATTGTGATTGTTGATACTTAAATAAGCAATGTAAGTTCACCTGAAATCATATTGTTATCAAACAAACTTGAAGAAGAAAGCAAGTAAATATGCTTTCGAAAGCATTATAAGCATTATAAGCATTATGTTATACAGTAATGTTGTACAGTATAAACATTGAAAGAAAGAAATTGTAATTAGAATAATAAGTAAAAAATAATTTGGGAACCTTAAATTTGATTGTAATGAATGATATTTATAATAATTTTCTTTTTGTATTTGATTTTCTTTTTATATTTCTGTGATATATTGATTTTTATATAATTATATAATTGAATCTAATTTAAGTATAATTCGTATAATTGCGTAATTATATAATTTTTATATGATTTTATATGATTAATACTTTTTAAATTACAAATATAAATTATTTATACTTTCAGCACCTGCATCACAGGATTTCATTTTGAAAACCTAGCAGGACTGTAATTTTAAATTTAGAAATAAATAAAAAAAAAAAAAAAAAAAATTAAAAATATAATTTTTTAATGTTTCGAGAGTGTTAGTAGTTTTTATTTTTGAAATGAATATAACAAAATCTTATAAAAAGTATTGATATGAATCAATTATAGGAATCAATAATTATAGAAAAATGACATTATTCCTCTATTAAAATAAAGTAATTCCCAGTCCAATAAAAGAAACCAAAAATCGAAAACTAACCTTCCTACGCCAAAAATTAAAAATTCTAATCTTAAAAAAATTGATCGGTTAATCATCTGACCTAATTATCATTAACCTTTGTAAACATTTAAGCTATTAAAATAATCATTTCCAACTACTAATAATCTACCACTAAAACACTCAAATGATCCTAAGGAAAATCCTAATTTTCCTTCATAAGCAGCAGAAATACTTATAAAAAAAATCTATCCACACTCTATCAAAAACAAACAAGCTTAATCCTAAAAATAAACCCAATCTCAAATATTCAATTCTCATTAACAAAACTGAAAAATGCTTTCAACTAAAAATTAACATAATTACTCCATGCAAATTATAAAGACTACACAGTATGTATCATTAATTTTAATCAATGGATCAAATTCAAAACAAAAACACCATCTTTCTTCTAATCTTCTTTTCTATTAGTTGATCGGTTATTTTTACTTTTCTCCCTATTTTTATTTTACTTTCTACTTCTATGTAATTATTACACAGACAGCAATTTTACGTTATTCTTGCAAGAATCCTAAATACATTCTCTTGATTTTTTTTTTCATTTTATTTTACATTTTTTTAAGGAGATATACTAGTACTTTTTTATTGCTTCCTTAGCATCATATGATTTATTTTTTTTTAAACAAGATTATTTAGCATTTTAAAAATGTTTACAATTCCTTTTGCTATTTCCTTACTTATATAATTCTAAAACACTCGAAACTTATACCCAATATTAATCTTTTAACTTATAAATTCTATATTCATAACTTTCTTCTAACAGTTCTTTTAATCCTTTACCTTCTTATTATCTTATTCGCTGTAGTTCAGATTACAAAATTTAGAAAGGTTTACAGTCAACAAAATAATTATTTTGCTTAAGGAAAGCAGATACTTTAAAAAAGTATCTTATAAAAGTTCAATTCTTTTAATAATTACATTTTTAACCCTAACAGCATAAGAACATAATTTGAAAACATGGGAAGAATTAATTTATTATCTCGTATTCAAGGAAGTATATCTCGAATTCAAATAAACACAAAGGAAAAAAAAACATACAATTATTGTAAACAATTCACTCTCTTAATTTCTTTCAAAAAAATACTAGTACTATTATTATTCTCATTAATAAATATTATCACCAATTTAAGTCCCTTAACCGGATGGGATGTCCTTTGGATTGACAACACCAGTTGTAAACCAAATCATTTTCCAGGATGACGACTTCAAATGCCATATCGTAAGTTTTCGATATTGTGGAAATAATTTGATTTTTTTTAAATCAAAGAATTAAATTAAAAATATCGGTAATTGGAGGGAGATGAATTTTACTGCTAATAGGTGAAAATTATAAATAAATTACTTATTAAAAAAATTGAGATTTATTAATTACAGTATGCAGGAATGCATAAATGCTTTCGTTTGGAATTTAAGATTAAGTTTTGGTCCTTTCTGCAAAATATTTTAATTTTTAACAGTAAGGAACCCCCCCCCCCCCAGAAAACTAAGAGTTAGGAATTATAAGAATTGAATTTAGTTCAAATGTTTCAAGCTTTCTGGCAATTATCAGCTACGACTAACATGAAATAAAAGGTAGTGGCTCAATCGAATAAATAGAGACTTCAAAATGAAGAAAGACCAAATTTCAATATAAAAAACGTTGAAATTATGAACTAACTTTGCGTTCAACCTCTTTACGAAGTTAAACTCTTAATGAAAAATTTAACTTAATTATTCTAACTCGTGACTGTAATTTTAAAAATCTCTAATCCTTTGTGGTTCCTTATCGTTTTAAGAGTGGGAGGTGCAGTTGGAGCTTGGGAAAAGGTTCCTTTTTTTTTTAACGACGCTTTAACCAATTTTCCCAGTGAGTTCCATCTGTCCGCAGTAGCAGAACATTTTTTCATGTCGTGTCACCCTCGTATCTCAGGGCTCCTATTCGACCCCAGACAGGAAACGGAGCATCAGGTGGTTTCACAAACATGTTGCAGATCATAGTGTTTTTTTAAAGTTCCTTCGTTAGATCAGTTTACACATTCCTATAAAAATTTCTAAATAGTCTTCATTTTTATATCTAGTCTTCATTTTTGATGAACCATTTCATGGATGACTTAACTTATTACATATTTGCATCAAATATTAAGGTATAACGAAAAAGAAATTGAATAAGGAAAAAAATGTATGTGCTTTTTACTGATTATAAAAATTAAGTAAAAATTTGATCTAAAAATTCCTAAATTTCTAAATGACCTAAAATTGAGTTCCCCTCGCCCAAAAACCCAAGTATCATCCAAACCAAAAAAAAATAGAAGACCCGATCACGTCATACAATTACGGAAAAAAATGCTTCACTTTTCCATTCAAGACCAAACAGTTTTCCTAATAATCTATAAAAAAAAAAAATCTCTAAATGCGACAAAAAATGTGTACACAATAACATTATTTTAAAAGCACTGCAAACAAACCCAGTCTATTTAATATCAAAGTTGAAAAACAGCAAAAAATCTTCCATCATTTTACTAAACAGCTTTCACTTAAATGTGCATCAAAATTTAGTGCATTTGCACTTAATGGCACAACACAAAAAAAGTAAAAATAAAATAAACAAGCAGCAATAAACAAACTTAAGTATTAACATGTGCACTTCTTTACTTTCTGAGAAAGTAGGATATTTCACAGTAGGGAAAGTAGGGATGTTTTTTGTTTCCTTAGTAACATTTGAACCAGTGAACTTCTTTTTTCTTTATTAGAAAATTGTAGATATCTACAAATATATATTTGTGGCTATTTATTATATTTGAAATTTTATACTGACGGACGTCAAGTTACATAAATACGTACTTACGTAAAAAATACGCTTACACATTATTGTATATTACAATAGTGTTTATGTTCACTTATTTTTGCCATTTTTTTTAATATTGTATACAATGGCTGGTGCTAAGCGACAACCTTTATTTTTCTAATTTAGTACAAAATTATGTTGTTGGAGTTCTTTTTTAGTCTTTGTGGTGTAGATTGTATTGAAACATCTTTTCAATGAGTGAGGGACAAACCAACATAACTTCCGTACAATTTAAGTTATCTAAGGAGTTCTGTAAAAGTCTGTCTATCTGTCTGTCTGTATTTATTTTTTTTCCTTTCCTCAAATTTAAGATGCAGCGTTAGGATAGTTGTGAAGTGGATTTTCTGACTGACAGCAGATGATAGTCTATGCAGTTGGCCAATAAAGAAACAGTTTGATTGATTTATTGAAAGAGCAGCTGATTGGCTTCAATAAAAGCTTTTGGAATTCACTTCCAGCCTTTCAAATCGATAGTTTAATAATAATTTTCTTACTCTTGAATTTTTTTCATGTTAAATATTCATATGTTAAACTCAATATGAAATTTATTATTTTAGAGACTTATTTACTTAACTTTTCACGTGCACTGATGTTATTGGGTTTGGGGAAGTTTCAAAGAAATAATGTCTTTGCTTTTAGGAATACATCATCTTCCCACTTGTTCCAATACCATCAAGGGGGAAAAGGAGATCATATTTCACAGGAAGACAGCATTGGTTGTGATTATGTTTATTCCCTGTTTCCCTTCTTTTCCCAAATCCTTGAGTTGATGAAACCCATTAACAAACAAAAGGGTCTTCAGTGGTCAAATCCAAACAGAAGAGGAGGTCCCTGAGACCACCCAGGAATCCTGTTCTAGCCTCGCTCATAAAACTCTAATGACAGTCGCTTGTCAATAAAATGCTCTTTACACCTCATTTCCACATTGATTAGTTTTGCCGAATAACTTGGTTTCATTTTCAGTCAATTATACTTTACCTTATTACTTTGTAAAGTGCTTTTGGACTCTGGGGGTTGCGGCAACATCAATCCCAGTACTTTTAACCATTATGCGCATTACCTGCCACATACCGTTCGTGACTCATTCTTCAACGTCCAGAATACATCTGAAAACGGCGAAACAATTTCTGTCATCAATAATACATCTTTCATCCTCCATTATTTCCTTATGTCCGCCATTTTGGTTGATGTTATTATTGTTTATGTTTATATATTTCATTTTTCAAGAAATTATAAATGAACTAGAAGAAAAATTTAGTTGTCAACAATAAATTATTACTTTTATTTTACAGATTATATAATTATCTTTTCAGTAATTTTTTGAATAACTTGAATATGTGACTTTTGCATACTTGGCTAGAAATAAATTCATGTTTATTAAAAAATTATTTCTCTTCACTACATTTACATTATTTACATTTTATATTTTAACAATTTTCCTACATTATAATTTTTCTTAAAATATCTAAATGATTCAAGTTTTAATAAATTCTATCAAAATCTTTTTAAAATGATAATATACTAAAATTTTGAAATTTCGATATTTATATCATTCACAAATATAATTGCATCTTTGTTATTTATTCAATTCTTTTGTTAACATGAAAGCATTTTTTTTTCCCTAATACTTTTTTTTATTATTATTCAAAAACCACAGCAGGCTGTAAGCTTCCATCATCGACTTTTTTAAAAGTTTGATTAAAAAGTGAATTTCTATTTAATTTGAAATAGCAAGTTAATAAGACCTTTGACATTGCAATTAATAATAAATTGATGTTTATCTTTTTATAATAGTCGCCACGACTGTATTTCGGCTGTAATTTATTGAAAGATTGGCAATTTTATTTTAAAAATTTTAATCCATTGAAATTTCAAAACTTTATACATTTTTTATTTATCTGTTAGAGAACGTATTAATTGGAATGCGAATTTTTAAAAATTCACTTCTTGTTAGATTAGGGCCTATATAAACTTACTACTTGAAGTATTTTTAACAAAATCTCAAAAAGTATATTCGTATTTTTTATTTATATAAATTGCAAAACTCTTTTAAAATGGGTAAAATGGTTTTAAATAAAACTCATTTACCCTTTTTTATCTTATTTTTTCCACTTTTTAGCTACTTTTATTTAAAATAAGTTTTAATTTCCATTTGAATTTTCATACAAAAAAAAATCAAAGTAAAGTCAAAAGTCAAAGCACGTTAAACCTTAAATTAAATTAAATAAAGTGATTGTGAATTGAAAGACATTTTTTTTCTCTCAAGCAAATTGTACAAGCGTTGTAGATGACTACAGCACTAATCTCTGTTACGATTCGTTGGGATCTCAGGAAGATTTGAATGCGCGCGTCTTCCCACGTATGCTAAGAGCAAGGTTGTTTAGAACAACGCCCAAGGACGAGTAAAAAGAGATACAAAACAAAAGTAGAAATAAAAAAGCAACAATTCATAAACAAAACAAAAATGCCTTTTTTTATAAATACTTTTTTTTTATAAATCCTTTTGGTAATTTTTTTTTTTTGTTTTTTTTGTTTTCTTGACAAATTAGTCTAAGAAAAATTAATAGTGCTTGAAAACTGGTAAAACGAGAAATTTTGAATGTACGGAAATGTATGATACATAAAGGAATTAGAGATACAGAAATAGAAGACAGAAAAGGAATTCCCAACCTTTACCACTTTAAATTGAAAATTTTAATATTTGAAAACTGTAAATATTAAAAAAAAAAAAAAAATAGAAGATATAATTTTTAAGTATCTGTAAAATTGATCCCACCCAAAACATTCCATGTAAAATAAGTTGCCAAGACTCACATGCTCATAACGCTTTCACTGTTAAAAAGATATGAGATCTCATGTAGAGCCAAGCCCCTAACACTACAAGGCAGAACTCTAGAAGCCCTAACTCTAAAAACCCTATATCTTGGTCAAAAAGTATGGCTTGGCCGTTTCGTGGCTGTCTCACAGACAATCCCATGGAGTTATGTAAAGGATATGGAGTATGCCAAGGCACACTTTTTGACCAAGGTAGTAGGGTTTTTAGAGTTAGGCCTTATAGAGTGAGGGGCTTGGCTCTACATGAGATCTGATAACTTTTTAACAGTGAAAGCGTTATGAGCGTCTTGGCAACTTATCTTACATGAAATGTTTTGGGTGGGATTTCATTTCTTTTTGTAAGATGAGATTTGATAACTTTTTAACAGTGAAAGCGTTATGAGCATGTGAGTCTTGGCAACTTATTTTACATGAAATATTTTGGGTGGGATATACCTATCAGAAATTGTTATATAATAAAGAACCGGAACCCCCTTTATGAGGGGTTGGAGGGTGAAAGTTACAGATTTCTTAATTTTTTTGCTGTTTGTGTGCTAAACCTAGCCTGCATACCAAATTTCAGCTTTCTAGGACTTCAGGAAATACCCTAGAGGTTTTGATGATCATGAGTCAGTCAGTCAGTCAGTCAGTGAATCATGGACGAAATCGACGTATTTTAGATATTAATAAAATCCAAAGTATAAAAGCTAGATAAATGAAACGTAGCGTATTTCATTAGTCAGCTAACTGCATCTTATCCTGAAAATTTGAGCTCTCTAGTATTATCCAGGCCGAAGCTATGAGGGTTCGATAATACATAACCAGACCCCCCCCCCCTTTTTTGAGGGGTTGGAGGGGGAA
>JAFIDM010009631.1:243862597-243877148 GCA_023159025.1 Thereuonema tuberculata
ATGTTTCATTGTAAAAATTATTTCTATTTTCCATTCGCTCAGAAAATTGCGCCGGACACACAGACAAACAGACAGAAAGACAGACAGACAGACAGACAGAGAAATAAAAGATTTTAGTAATATAGATTGTAACTTGTACTAATATCTACAGCGGGTGTTGGTTCCTAAAACATTAATTGCGAGAAACATAGCATAGTTAAACATAAATAAGATATTTGAAAGAGTATAGAAGAACTTAATTATTGTCGCTTATGTGAAAAAATTTAAGCAACGTATTTAATTTAAACACTTATATACTTTATATATACTTTACTTAAATTTATTAGTTTATACAGGGTGATTCACGAAGATATGCAGAAACTTCGGGAGCTCATTCTCCATTTAAAAGTAAAGAAAAAAAGTTATATAAACATAGGTCCGGAAATGCTTCGATATCGAGTTACAGCTAGCGAAAGATTTCGCCCATAATGTATACAACAATACGCACATGGACTACACCTCAGTTGTTAGCTCTGACAATAAATCAAAACAATGCAATTCACATTATTGTTGAACAGCTATTATTGTGTTGCCAAAGTTTTTGTAGGTTCCACGTGGGATAAGCTTCAATCCACTGGGAGATACAGTTCTGCGACATGTTTCATTTGATTTTTCAGGTCAACAACCGTAAGAAACCACTGATTTCGCCCCTTAATTTACCTTCCCAGACTTCCAGTAAGTCTTCATTTCACCCAGGGTACTATATTATGGGTGAAATCTTTTACTAGCCGTAACTCGATACCGAAGCATTTTCGCACCTATGTTTATATAACTTTGTTTCTTTACTTTTACATGTAGAATGAGCTCCCGAAGTTCTGCGTATCTTCGTGAATCACCCTGTATATCCAATTTCTGTTATTCTGCCCTTCAGGCATAGCTTTTGGTCAAAGCGACGGCCTGTCCTGAAGCTGATACTTAACCTGCGTTCAGAATCTAGAGCCGGCATCAATGTAACTTTCTTCTTTTGTGTTTCGTTTGTTTTTAGGATGTAATGTCAACTGATTTCTTTGGTTTATCCGGGGCAACAATTCTTCGGCTAAATAGTTTCTTCGGTTGCTTCCCCTTGTTGATGCTAAAAGGCATAAGAATCATGAGTCCGAAGGTTAGGAAAAAAAATATTTTATTCTATATATGAAGTATTTGACTAAAAGAACTGAAAGACTTTCGGTTCGTTGAAAAATCAATAGTAATAATAATAATAAGACCCGCCATTTTGTCTTTGCTGGGGAAACCCAAGGTTTGAAACTTTTACATAATAATAATAATAATAAACATTCTACACGATGCAAACACACATGACGACAGATGCAGGAAATGCCACAGTACGCATGAGATGATCTACCACGTTATATCAGGCTGTCCCCTTCTCTACCAAACAGACTACCTCCACCGACACAATCAGGTAGCGTCGATCTTTCATCAACAGCTAGCACAAACATTCACTTATTAAGAATACGGTCCCCTACTACAAGTACACACCACAAAGCGTATTAGAGTCATCCTCACATAAGCTATACTGGGATCGCCCCATTCACACAGACAAAATCATACATCACAACAGACCTGACATCACACTTGTTGATAAGATCAACAAACAGACCTATCTCATTGATATTGCAGTGTCTGTCATCAAGAACATGCAGAAAACTCACGCAGACAAGATCAGTAAATACATCGATCTAGCACACGAGCTCCAGAAGCAGTGGAGGCAGGACCGAGTACATGTTGTATCCATCGTCCTGTCCGCCATTGGTCTGGTGCCTCATACATTGCACCACAGCCTCAGCACACTAGGACTTCACAAAAACTTATGCACAACTCCAGAAGGCTACGATACTCAACACGCATAGTTAGGAAATTTATGAACACAACCACACATCCCTAACCATTCTTGCACTTTTTTACACTTGGCAATATGTGCTTTGGTCCTTGACCCTTCATGTTGTCTTTGCTGGGGAAACCCAAGCTTTGAAACATAATAATAATAATAATCTTTATGAAAATACAACTTATGCTGTTGATAGTGCGATCTCAGGTAAAACCAAAGTCGGGGAATGTTGCATGTAAGTTATTGCAACAATACTATCAGACGATTTGAGTGATTTTAATTTTTTCCTCCTTATTTGATCTGAAGATATGAGTCGTTTTAAAGAATCCAAAACCAACACAAATTACGAAGAACAAGAAAAGCAAAAATAAAATTAAAGCTTTGTATAACAAGTAAATTTTTTTTTTTAATTTTATTTTATTGAGTTAAAACATTGAGTATCGTTTTTAAGTCTTGTATAATTAAGTTCATGTATCGTTCTTTTCCTTGTATCGTTATAGTCTGGTTAAGTGTTTGAAACAGCCTTCATTTTAATTTCATTCCAATCCTATTCTCCATTTGCATTTTTAATATGTTTTGAAGGAAGAAACATGTTTGGTTCCTCCTACTGGGTCTCACTGAACTTTCTGTTAAACTCGACTTGGGACGGTAAATAATAGAACTAATCTGGATACAATTCCTTGTCCTTAACTCAATGACTTAATCACTATAATCTCCACTGGTGACGTCCTTCCACCCATGGAATGCGCTCACCATCGACGTCACTGCGTACGATGTCACTGCTCGGTTTTCGAAATCCCGCGCTTTCACTGCTTTTTGTCTCGTATTTATTCTCCGAAAAATCTGAGCTCAGTAATGGCCTACAGCGCGTTTTGCAATGAAGAGCTAATTGCAACTCGCCATTATCTTCGCACTTCCTGCATTTTCCACGACAAGGTCAGAGACGGAGGTGGCCGCGAATTAAATGTGTGAACGGGACGGTAGCAGACAAAGGTGTGCTACATCCACGAGCAGCGGATGTCGGTGGGAAATCATCGCAAATGACAAAGTGTTTACTTCTCTCGTTGCTAGGACAATGCGTGCCGAATCTTTCCAGCCCCGAATGTGAACTCGACTCTTGGCTAACGCGATAATTCCTCGAGATTTTTATCGTGTTGGCTTTTCGTCTGTGTAAGTTTCCATTGCTTTTCTCAAGAAGCTCTTTAACAGATCGTAAAGAAATAATTCAATTAACATTGAAATATGTTTTTCATTCGGTTATTCCTGTATGAACGTCGTCTATTTAGTAATGAAAATTTACATTGCATAAAAATTTAATAAAACCATGATGAAAAACAAGTAATACATTTGTCAAATATTGTTTTATGTCCGCAGCAATTAACAGGTTGTAATATATCTTAATTTACATGTGTACCCCTCAATGTATACTATAAACAAAAACAAAGTCGAAATTAATCTATTATTGTCAGTCTGTAATCAATAACTCAAACTGATTACCGGTAAAAGTTATCTAACTCCTCTCTCTTTACACTCCCATGCTTCGTCTTTACACTCCCATGCTTCGTCTTTACTATGCCCTACTTCCGTCACCCATTTTCTCAAAAACCCGATAGTTAAAAAATAAATAAATAAATAATAATAATAATAATAATAATAATAATAATCACCATAATAAATTATTCATAAAAATTAACTACTTTATTTATGTTTTGAATTGACTGAAAACTTAGTCAACACAAGACTAGAGAATATAATGGAATATGATGTAGTATCGAATCTGTAGCAAACCATTTTTATCTAAACGTTATCTAAGATTAATATATGTTAATGCCAACAAATAGTCTAATTGTTTGCTTATTTATTTATTTATTTATTTATTTTTGTAATAATACGATGGGAAATATTGTAATTCTACATAATCCATTTCTTTGGAAGGATACTTATTATAAATTAGAATTCAAGAATACTGAATATTTTTTTTCAGTACATATTTTGATTCGATATCTTTTTAAAATCAAATATATTCAGTAAAAGATGCAAAAACCGTCATCGGATTAAGTCGTTTGCATAATAAATTGTCATAATGGGTTTTGAAAGCTAATTAATATTGATAAATGATTCATTAAGAAAATCATTAATTAAATCTTAATGTAAGATTAATTAATTATTAATCTTACATTAACTTAATGAAATATTTTTTTTAATATTGTTAAGAGACGGTTTTAATGAGATTTATTTAGGTTAAAGATTGTTATGTCAGAGTTATGCAGTATGATTGCAAAAAAGAGAAAAAAAAATCATCTTTTGCAATGTTTTGAATTCATTCAGAGAAAAGTCTAATGTAACAGGTGGTGTCCACAAGACTTATTATCAACTTAAATAAAAAAAAATAAAAAAAGTCACAATATAGTGAGATTTTTATTTTTATTTTTACTAACTAATCAATTTAAATATCTTTACATGGGTCCTAATAATAATAATAATAATAATAATAATAATAATAATAGTGGGGAAACCCAAGTATAGGAACGTTTATAATAATAATAATGCACATGTTTTGAATATCAAGTCAATAGTTTCAGTTTTCTTTTTTTTTTAATTAATTAGAAAAAGTTATATTAACTAAATTATGAGAATACATCAAGAAGTTTTACGTGTGTATTTAAATCCAAATAAATATAAAACTAGACTCACCACTGTTTTATGGTGTGTCTAGTTTCATATTTATTTGGATTTAAATTATTAGAATTTTTTTAGCCTTATTTTGTAACAAGTGTCTTCCAAACTAGGCTCATTTCTCTATAATTTCCAATTCAAATTAATAAATAATAACTATGAAGACAAGTGGATTTCTGTGGCTATCACTTTAACTAATCTCCAACTTTTCTTGCACAGATGGTGAGCAGGTGAAGTCCTTAGGAGTAGCGATAGTAATTAATCCTGGACATTTTCACGCTAAATCCACCTTATTATTACGGCTGGTCATTTACGAGAGTCTGTGAGAAAATGTAGGGGACTTTTCCCAGACAGCTGGTCACCCCTTCATGAAGTATCATCACTGGGTCTCAAGTGGGCGCTTTTTGCGTTTTAGGCCGAGTAAAATCTCCCTCAACCACTGGTGCCTCGCATTGTGGAGCAGCTCAAGAGCCCCTCTCCCCCTCCCCCACCAAGAGTCTCTTGAAAAGGAAACTTTCCAGGCCCCCGCGCGTCTCTTCTTCATCGTCGATTCGCTTCTCGGATTTCGTAACCATACAGAAACTCAAGTGGTACAGAACAAACTGCTCCATACAAGCTTTAAGTTCCAGCTAAAATTCAGTTTTTCACCTGTTACTTAAGCGTCATATTTTTTTTTTTTTCCTTATGAAAAAAGCTACAGGTTTAAAGGTTTTTGCTCATCAAGCTCTTCGACAGGAAGCATTGTCCCTATAAATGTAGATTAGTCGAAAATGCATATTTGTATAGAATCCTAATTGTCGTAAAAACCTCCCCAATTTCTTTTTTTAATTGAATACATATTTTGTTATCTCTTTGTTTTATTAATATTTATAGAATAAATACCGCAATTTTATTTTTGAAACAATATTTTCATTTTTTTCTTCAGGAAAATGTTCATAAATTGGTTGCTAGATACCAGCCGCTCACTCTCATCAGCAAACTAAATACTCAGTGTTTAATACAATATTATGAGAGAAGGCCAAAAATGATCTAATTTGAAGAAATTATATATATTAAATTTTATCTTATTTTTCTTTATAATTCACATTTTTCTTTTTAGAATTTCCTTTCCAGCTATTATAAAATATTATTTGAAGGGAAATAAAGAAGCCATACATATATCACTCATGTAGCCTACAGTAGGCTGTATGTATACGTCTGTGTATGTATTATGTAATCTTGTTACTCTGGAATAGTTGATTCATTCCTTCTACAACTTATTAATTAAGAATACCCAGTATCAAACAGCTCTGATTGATAGAGATACTGGGTAAATTCCGAATGATGAACTCTAGTAAAGTTGAAACAGATGTCCTATATTTATCGTGTAAACCAATCTTGCTGCGTAAATATTATTTGTAATTGCTCCAGAATACGTTGATGCACATTGAGGTTTTTTTTTTTTTTTTTTTCATTACCTCTTAAAGTTCCCTCCATGACTTTTTTTTTCCTGATATTCACCGATCATTGATCTCCAATGAGTATCGGATAGCGTTTTTAGTGTTTTAATTTATGTGGGCCATGAATTAGAACTAGTTCCTTTCACACACACACATATCCGTTGGTTTGTGCTACGCCTGTCTGCCGTGATGTGATCAGTGTGACAGGCGTTTAGCAACCATTCAAATCGCCATTGCTAGTCCATTCGCATCAACCAAAAACAATGGCGGACTGTAATCCCTTATAATCTCTTGGCATTTCAGTAGATTAAAACATGTTTTATACATTAACTTACCAAGGAAAAAAAAAAAGACTGGAAAACGAGATCACGGATTTAGATTTAAAAAAAAAAAGGCTTTTAACATCTTAACAAATATCCGTTACTTTGAAATTTCATCAAAGAAGTTAAAACCTATTTTCTGCATTAAGTCTTATACAGTACTTTTTGTTTTCATTAATATTGAAAATAATTTAAGTTATTGGTAAATCATAATATAAATTTGTAACCTTCTTTTCTAGAAAAGTGAGCTCATCCCTAATACAGTATTTTCTTTAATAACTATTAAACAGCTGGATGGATCTTCTTAAAACTTGCCGTTTCTCTTTAAGAATAAAAAAAAGATGAAGGACACATTTTAAGAAAAGTAGGTTTCAAGTAATAATAATAACAATAATAATAATAATAATAACAATAATAATAATAATAATAACAATAAATAGCTAGGAAATTTATGGACACAACCACACATCCCTAATATCCCTAACCCTCCTTGCACACTTTTTAATACTTGGCAATATGTGCTATGGTCCTTGACCCGCATTGTTGTCTTTACTGGGGAAACTCAAGAATTGAAGCATTTATATAATAATAATAATAATAATAATAATAATAATAATAATAATAATAATAATAATAATAATAATAATAAATTATTGCCTATAAAAATATTTACAAAAAGTATGTACTGATTACAATCTTGATAGCCCAAACTGTCGTAATAGAGATCCCACCGAGAAAACAAAAGGGTGTCAGCCTTGAGGCCAAACAACAAATAAAAATAAAACAATAAGATTACACGAGAAAGAAAGAAAAAGGAGTAAGCAAATGCATTAAAATTTTTAAACAAATATTTTACAAAACTATTTACAGTTTGGGGGGGGGGTCTTTTTTTAAAATTTTATTTTGAGGGAAATGTAGAAGAAAGCTTTTGAAATAAACCAAAGCTCTTTCAATAAAGTCTTCTTCCCATCAAATTTTCCATCTGCTAAAAATTAATTAAATCAACAAATACGTATTCTAAATCGCCTAAATCAAGTAACTTAAAAATAAGATAATCTGAATTAAGATGCATGTTGAGTTTTGAAATTATTGCTCACCTTCAATGAATTTATACGTTTGTAATAATCTTCTTTGTGAATTTTTTTAGTCATCCTGAAGTACAACTTTTTCACAGGGAACCACAGGTTGAAATTTTCGAAACAAAAAAAATCAAATCAGTAAATAGCCTTGCTAAGTTTCTAGGAAACTTTTTCATTAGTTCAAAAGTTCTATGGCTAAAACATACACACAAACAAGGTTTAAGAGTCTAACTTGCCTTAGGAAAGAAGGCTAGAATAGAAAAATTTACTCATTTTATTTAGATAGAAATTCTTGTTCATTTTTTCGTAATTTTCATTTTTTGTAATTCACTTCTTTTACATTTAAAAATGTACTTACTATTGCATTTAATAAAATAAAGCCTTTGCAATCTTTCCTTGATTTAGTATGACTTCTTTTGTCTTGACAGAAATAAGATAGAACGATTTTGTAGAAGTGCTCTGGTTTTCTGGTAATTGACTCAGCATTTCTCCTTCAGCTTTCATAAGAAGAAATCAACTTCATATTACACTGTTCCTCGCAAAGGTAAAAAATAAAAGTCACTGGAGTAAAAAAAAAACACTGGAAGTGAAAACAATGAGTAATAATTAACTTTGTAATCTATTTTAAATTTGAATGTGTTTTGATTTAATTAAATTTAATTGATTCAGACGACTTCACATTTGGATTTATCAAATTTTTAATGAAAAAATAAAATGATTGTATACGAAGATTAATAAAAATTAAACTAAAAAAAAACGAATAACTTATTTACTTTTTAAAGTTTTCACGAATTTAAATTACGAAGAAAAAAAAATATTTTAAGGAAAGAAGGTTGTTCCAGATACTAATCCTAAGACAAGAAGTCCCTCGGTTAGGATTAGTTTTAGATTATTTTTATAAATGAATCAAAGCCATTTTGTTGAATTCTATTCCTACATGAGGAAGAAGGATTCTCTGAAGATTAATATTTATAATTTTGAGAAGATAAATTACCTGAAGAATGAATCGATATTTTTATTTATACAATGATGTTTCTTGAAGACTTCTGTAAAAAAAAAAAAAGACAGCAACCATCTGTCTTAACTTAGAATTGTAAATTTCAATATTATCTTTCTGTCCCTAAAGCAGTAGATTGCTACTCTCCCTCCCACCATCAGTTTTCCCGCCCGCGACCTTCTTGCTACCTGGCTTTACTGCATGCTTTTTACACTGTCCGCTTGAATACCGAGTTCTTCAAAGGCAAGCGGCTTAAATACAGTCTAATCCTCCACTGACTGAATAGGACCTGGTTTTCAAATAACCCTTTCATGGATTCTATTTGGACATAAGCTTGTGGTTGCAAATCTCCTGACCTATGATTTAGAAAGGGCTGTGCTGTTCAGCAAAGAACGGTATTTTCTTATTGGTAACCGAACCATGTACACATCTGTTTTTATTTACCTTTGAAAAACATAGGAATTTGCTATACATGATGTATATTTTTGAACTTTACTGTCTTATAATTACAATTGAAGATCATGTATAAGTTCTTATGAGATCTTCCATTTAGCCTATAAGGGAAAAATAGGAGATATACACTGTTTCTGGATTTCTTAGTAGAAATGACTCATGCTATCATTCGAGTTGAGGGATTCGATGATCAGCTTTATCAGGAATTTTTTGTTCGTCAAAAATTATTTTGATGAAACGTGGCATAATGAATATTTTAAACTAGAACGCTTGAGACTGTTAAAGTTTTCCTATTACCACTACAATATTTATTTTTGATTATTAATCTTTCTTTAACGTGCGGAATGAACTATCTAACACGATGACAGCTCGGGGTGCGAATCCTTTGCATAAATTGTGCGTGTCAATTGTGTTCTTAGATTTATTTTTGATTTTTTTTAAATCGATAGAAAAAAAAAAAATCACAAAAAGCTAATTTTTGAACACTCTACAAAACTTTAGACAGTTTTATACAACACATCGTACAGTGGCTCATCTTTACAGGTACCGTGACATTTTATCGATACTGAATGCTTGATACTTTGTTGGGATAGGAAAGAAAGGAAAAATAATGTGTTACAAATGACAAAACACTTTTTTAATGGGAACAATCAGAAATTGTTTGATTACAAGATAATGTAAAAATGAAGAGGAAACTTGAAATTAAGAAAGAAGAAAGAAAGAAACTAAGAATTAAAAAAAATACGCTAAAGGAGATATAAGAAGTTGAATAGTAAAGTAATAATAGTAAACAATCTTCAAAAAAGTAAAACTGGGTGCTTGTGAAAAGTCTTTACATACTATTCCAAGAATGTAAAATGACCAAGAATTATGACTACTCTTGGATTCTAATGATGAAAGTATATGTTGTGATGAAAATTAGAGTATCAAAATATTAGTAGTTTTGCAGGAGACATACATTAGGTATATATATATATATATATATATATATATATATATATATATATATATATATATATATATATATATATATATCCCACCATCAGTTTTTTAAACCGTTGTAATAACTAATAAGTATTTACCTACTTTAACTAAACTTAAGAATTACTTGCTAAAAGTTTTTCCATTATCTCATGACTAAATAATTGAACTTTAACTAGTTTTTAATATGTTGTAAGTGTTCATTGTTACTTTGTTAATATTAGGCTACATTGTTAATGTGTATACGATTGTTATTGCATTTTTTACATCAACACAATAATGAATACAAGTCCTATTTCTCTATGTTTCAAAGAAATTAAGTTTTGATGTTGATTTAACACCGACTTGGGCAAACCGTATGTCTGAACTACATTCTGTTTCGTTCTAACAATTAAGATTAATGAAATATTAAATCACATTCAAATCGATTGAAAAAATATTTTAAGTATCTTTAAATGCTTAAAACTGTTAAATTTATGTTGTATTCATTTCTTATCTGAGGTGTTCTGCAATGGATTCTAATATAACAATAAAAGCAATGAAAAAGTTTGATGTGCCGCAAGATTTTACGAACATGGTTTAGTGTGCTGCGGGATCTCTGCAAACAAAAAGTGCGCTGAGCCTCTGCTTATTATTATTTTCTTTTTTATAATAAGGCACTTTAAAAAAAAAAAAAACTACTAACAGTGATTCCATACATATTTCAAGAGTTTTCATCATAATTTTCACAATAGGCAGTTTTTTGTTTGTTTTTTTTTATTTTGTTTTTTAAAGAAATTACATTTTCAACTATTTTTTTTTTCCTTTTGCTCTTCTGTACAAATAAAAAAAAATTATAAATGGGGAAATACATTTAAAGTTTTTCATGACAGATTTTAAAATAAAAATTAAGTGAATCTATATATTTAAAGAGAAAAAAAATTATTATTATTAATTTTATGAAAATTTGTCAGTTTTATTAAATAAATAAATAAATAAATAAATAAATAAATAAATAAATAAATAAATAAATAAATACATTTTTAACTGTATTAAAACTGGTTGAATAATTGACTGAATTTGACCCAATTCGGAGTTTTTTCGATGATTTTATATTGAAATTGTTTATTAAAAAAAAAATAAAAAAAAAAAAAAAAAAAAACCTCAGTATCTAAATAGTCAGATTCGAAAGGATACTACAGATATCGTAGAACTCTAAACATACAGAAGCAAAAGAGTTCTGAAACCCTCCCCTCCATAGAAATACTTGTTATAGAGATTAATATTAATGGTTAAATTTTATATGCATTATAGCGATCGAGTTATTTCTTATAGATAGACTTAGATAAGACTGATATGATTAAAGTTAACGTTTTCCCGCCTAAAAAAAGTTGTTGAATTTTTTTTGTGTGCCGATATTTTTGTTCGTGATCTTTGCTGCGAAGTACAATCCTTACGTTCTTTTAACGCCAATCACTTCCCTAATGAAGGCTATTTATTCTTTTACCCCCTCGACGCTGTTTAACATTCCATGTACGTAAACGTACCAAGAAAGGCTCTAACTAAATCGATGCCATTTTTTTGCTCCTTTCTCTTCGGACTGATTCACTTTTAAAGCTGCCTAGCAATGGTACTGGTGGGTGGAAGGTAGGGATCGACCACATGTTTGAGGCAAACGACTAGAGTTACAGTGGCAACGCAGCAGGGCCACTGCCCGTTTTGACGTGACCGTAAAAATGATTCCTACTGCCGCTGCCAGACAGCCCCATGCCGGCCCAAGGAATGCTCACTCACTCGCTTTGTCCCATCTGCAGTTCCGGAACCCATGGGTTCTGCTCTGGCTCTTGTCTGTCGGTCGCCGCTGGGCGTCGCTGCTTTTCGTGGACCCCCACCCACTCAGAGCGATTGTTTATAGGAATGTGGCCTGAGGTACGGCAGCGAACGCTCGCGGCGGAGGTGGAGTTGCCTTTTTCGGGCTCTGGCTGACAAAAGCCGGACTTTGTATTCGTTTGGAGCTTTGTTTAATGTCTAATCCTCCCCCGCTCTCTTGCCTAACGCCTAAGTAGGTTGCTGGGTTCCTTTCAACTTCCATTTTACATAAATGGATTGACTCAACACGACAGGATTAGATACAAAAGAAAAGTAAACAGAAAGAATTAGGAAGAAGAAGAAAAAAATTAGGAGAAAGTTAACAAAAGCTGAAGACTTACTACAAGTACAAAAAAAGTAATACATAAATGAATAAAAACTTGCTCTTTGGTTGTATTTAAAGGTTATGAAATCATTTATTTTCCTTTAAAAAAACGATATGTTTTAGAAAGCTTGTCTGTTTTGTTTGTTTCTTAACGCGTTACGTTCAGAATTTCAGACACTCCAACAAGAAACTTATACAGTCGTTAAGATGATCCACTTTTTAAGCTTATCTGAATATAATCCTAGCTTAGACTATCTTTGAGATCCGGAGGTTTTTAACTGATGACGAAACGACAAAATCTGATTTTACTATGAATCACGTCGCTAACTTTCCTGGATAGCATCCGGGAGATAAAACGAAAATAACAGATGTTGAGAATTGAAATATAATTTGAGACCGAATGAAGTACTTTTTGGTTATTCTTTTCGAAACTGCAGGATAATTTTCGCTAATAACTAAGTAAGGCGCATCCAAATAATGATTTTATCTTTTAATTTTATTAAATGAAACTAGTCATTATTGTAAAAAAATAGTAAGCTTACAAGTTCCAGTACTGAGCCACAAACTTGGATAAAATACAGACAAATAACATAATTAGAGATCTCGATATTTGAATAAATAAAGAATTTATAAATAATAAGGCATTTATTTATATGATTTCAGAAAATATTAGATACAAAAGATTATTATATTTATACAATTTTATTTATAATCTAAGGTAATGAACTTATAAATTACTTATAATAGATAATGAAGTTATAAATTAAAATAAGTTATATTTTATTATTAAAATTTATTAGCCTTAAATAAACATCTTCTTTATTACCGGTATATTGTAAGACAATTCCGATAACTTTTTCTTTACTTTCAAATTAATGTTAAAAATAATGCTGAGAGTTTATTTATTAGTAACAAATAAAATTAAAGTTTTCAGTTCAGAAACATTCCAGCTATTTTTTTTAGCTGGAAATTAACTTTTGTAAGATAGAAAGTATATATGTATTTCTATAATATTTTGTCTTTAGTTGATTTAAGATCATTTTTTCGTCAAAATGTGTTTCTTTTCATCTATCAAGTCAAAATCTATTCCAGTATTGGAATATCGTACCAATAATTATTCAATAAGAATTATACTATTAAATTCAATCTTAAAAAATCATTAATTGATTTATAAAATATAGTAATTGCTTCTTGTTTATATTTTCTTCTCATATTTCTATAAAAAAAAAAATAAGATACTTGTATACCTTACTTCAGAAATTTCTAATACATTCTAAATATTTCTAAGTATAAATTTCTTTCTTGTTATTATAACTTCTTTGCCCTTCATTTTTCCCGGATGGGAGGAATAAATTTCTTTATATATAGAAAAATGAGAAATGCATATTTCTTATTATTTGCTATTTTTATACATCACTTCGTCATTATTATAAAGATATTATTCCAAATACAAAATGGCGTCATGTGCTGAAATAGAAAGGCTTTTTGGGGGGATTTTCTTTTTTTCAAGAAGGGAGTTAGAGCATTCAAAACCTAGTGGTAGAAGTTACAGCCAGTGATTCGCATCAGCAGGATGCATCCTCCTACCACTGCGGGATACCTTTTTCCACCCTCCTACCTAGGCCCAATCGTTCCCTCCCTTTTCCCTTAATATCCCCCACCCATCATTGGCGCCCGATCGGACGAAACTGACTAGTGACGTTAACGTCCCATTATCGGTCTCATTCCCGCCATCTTCCACACCCCCTCCCACCTCGAATAGCAGCGCTCGAGTGATCCTCTGAGAAGCGCTTTTTCAAATCCCCCTCGCAAATCCCAGCGCGCTTAGCGTACGTCTCCATAGCAACAGATCGCGTGGCCGACCGCGTTCCGCTTTGCTGCTCTCGCTGTGCTCACTGCCTGGCCAAGGTCTGATCGCACACCAAGCGACGGCTCTGTCCCATGCGGCAGCTCGCTTGTAGTATCTCTCTATACTACATCTCGTGCTGGACTCAATACTAACCTTGTGTGATTTTTGTGTGTGTGTGTTTTAAAAGCGAACTGTGTCAGCCATGGCTACTTTCTGCCATCGTAAAAGAAACTCATGGTTGTGTTTCTTGGTTTTCGTAGCGCTGAGTTTCACCCTGGCCTGCGCTTCACTGTTGCGGCTTGAGAACAACGCTTACCACGGCATCGTCGTCGCCCTGTCACCGGACATCCCACAACAACAAGGCGGAGAGATCATTCAGCGGATTCAGGTAGGAAAGATTTCATTTCATTTATTAACTATTAATTTTATAGAAATTAACATTTCATCGATAAATAATTAAGCCTAATTTTATCTGATAGCCTAAGAGTATCAGTTGAAACGTATATATGTATTCTTATAAATATTCCTATAATAAATATTTTTAGTAATTTATTTATAGGTTTCTTTAATTGTCACTTTCCTATAGAACTCTATGTACATTAAAAAGCGTATAGCTATCGTTATTTTTTTTCTTAAAGAATTCGAGAATAATAGTATAGGTAATCAAGATTTGAAAATCTGTGATAAAACAGGTTTTTTTTAGTAATTTTTATTGAT
>JAFIDM010009631.1:243878305-243938379 GCA_023159025.1 Thereuonema tuberculata
AGGTGGTGGAAGGTGCTGCACGCGATGTCTTAAAAAGGTACTGTATTTTGGTTTTAAGTTAATTTTCAGCTTTTTTTTTAGAAGAAAATTGGATAAATAATTTGATTGAATATATCGTTGTTATAGTTTTCAGAGCTTCAGCAAAAAGTTATTTATTTTACTAATCTATTTTAATTTTTTGATAATTTGATTTAAAAATAAAATGGTTTTCCAAAAATCTTATTTACTGAAATTTCATTTATTAATTTTGATTATTTAGAAAGATAAATTTATATACAATCAGTGATATAGTTATTTTTTTGTTTTTTGGGGGGAAATACGTGTGGGATAGTAAATTCGAACTGTGATTGTAATATATTGTAATTAAACGAGTCGTTATCGTTATATTTCAAATGTATATAAATAGGAATTGACTATCATTTTAATACTCTAATAGAAAACTTTTGTGAAAATTGCTTTGTTAATTATTAGAATTGATAAATTAATCACTCCAAATTTAACAGTAGAAGTTTTACTATTTTATATAGACTAATATTTGGACAGTTAATAATGTACTTTTTTTTTGCTAAAATAAAGCTAACTCAATGAAATTTTTATTATAGAAATGTAATTTAATAAGTAAATTTAAGCAATCTTTAAGGTTATTCTACAGTATACTACTAAAAATGTGAAGATAAAATAATGTTTAATTTTTTTACATTCAAATTTCATTTTTATAAAAACTTATCATTTTTAGAAATATGTAAAATGAAACATTTACTTTATTTAAATGATAAAAAATTGAAAATATAAACAAACATATCAAAAAATAATAACTTAAAAGTTTATGTAGATAAGTACAATACAAATTTAATATTTAAAATTAACCAAGAAGTGGTTAGAAAAGGAAATTCTTTTTGTGATTGGATGTCTTATCCAGTTATTATGTTTACTATTTCAATGTAAAACGTTTCCGTCCTGTCGAAATGGATTTATATATTTCTAAGAGAGAGTCTTCCGTGTTCCGTATTGGGCCACTGACAACTTATGAGCCATCCCAGCTGTTGTCACACAGCTGGTTTAATTCTTTTTGCTTTTAATCGTTGACGAATAACGAAAAGCCTCTGGTAGCTTCGGGTCAGATATCCTGAAACACTAGAAATCACAGCGGAAACCGTGTTGGTCCATCTGAACCCATTTAGTCATGCTCTGTATTGTCATCCACTGTATGAATCATTAATGCATCGCGTTTCAGTTCCGGCAATTGTTTTTGGTGTGTCGCCTTCAAACGCTCTCCTAAGTTCTCAATAAAAGGTTTGTCCACAGCCTGGGAAGACGTCTTGCAGGTTCATAGGAATGTGGTCAGGGTTCTCGTCAGGATGTATTTCGGAAAGGGACCAAAGGGAAAATATTATATAGGCTTTTACTACTGTCTTTAACTATCTACAGACTTCAAAATGAATGCTGCCTGTGGAATGCCTAAAAGAAATTTAAGTAAAATATACAAAATAATAAGCAAAACAACTAATAAGTTATAATAAAAGATTAGATTCAAAGAGGTTATTAAAAAAACAACAACATTATAGCTTATTTGGGATATCTGGTTTTGAGAAAACGACAAAATTTCTTCCTTTTTTAAAAAAATTTGATTATAATTTACTTTATTTATTTAAAATTGCTTATGATGCGCAATCTTTTAAAAGTTATTGATTATTAAATGTAGGCTAATTCAAATTGTATCGTGACAACAATAATGCTTGGACATTTTCTGTTATAAATTTATTATCTACATAATAACGATACATACTAAGACAGACATTTTTTTTTAATTCGTATACGTAAATGTATTGATAATAAAGAATCTATAATTAATAATAACATATTGTTTATTATCTTTATGATCTTTTGTCCTACAGACATTGTTTTGAGTGTTGTGGGATTGAAACTTATAATTTAAAATCTTAGAAACAAATAAATATATTATTATGAATTTCTTCACAAATTTATTGTCATGAATTTATTGCTTTGTTTTATATGTTTGACCTCTTTATTCTTTAATTTTACAGTCTGTATTCTTTTATCTTTTATTGTTTGCTTGTCCTGGCGCAGTGTAGTAATAGTTGCTACTGAATCATAAACCCAATTAACTAATCCTAACTATTCATAAAATATTTAATAATATAACAAGATAGTTGATAAATGAAAGGTTATTTTTGAAGGAAAATTTACAAATTGACAAAAGAAAATGTATTAAGTTGACAAAAAAAATAAAAAAATAAGTGCAATTGTTGCTGAAAAGAATTTAAATTTAATTCTTAAAAGTTAGGATTAAAAACAAAGCCATAATTTTATTTGCACTTAAGTAGGTTATCTCTGGATAATCATGGTGTTGGATTATCGATATCCAAAAAATACGTTATTACTGATGAATTGGCTATGGTTGGCCAAATGAGGGGCAGGTGTGCGATCTCCTGCAACTGCCTCGTGGCACGCGAGACCATTGGTTTGCCACGGAAGAAGAAGACAAGAGCACGCTCATAGGGTGGGTGGAGGGCCTTTTTTCTTAAGCGTTATTACCTAAAAAGATCACTCACGATCTATGGCGATTAAATTCTAATGAACAGTATCGTCTTTTAAACGAAGGAAGGATATCCTGAAAGGAAATAGTGAAATCACCTACTTATTGTAGGGTAAAAAAAATCGAGGGTAAAAGGACTTTGCTACAATGTCAATAAAACATCTCAAATGGTCTTGCGAAAGAAGTACGAGGTAAAAAAATAAATAGAGGAAGTACAGGACTTATTAAAAAAAAATGATTTCATAGGATTAATATTACTTGCTAAAGTTTTAATAAAGACCCATATTGATTGATCCCAGTATTATATATATATATATATAGTATTTTAATTAAAACTCATTATTTATTCTATAGTGAATGTATACATATCAAATGGTAATGTCGTTAACTAGACAAAAATAAAAATATAAAAGTTATAAAAGAAAAAAAAATCTTAGTTAAAAGTAAGTTGTAAGAGATATTTTTAACATTATGAAGGAAGCAATTTTTCCTGAGGAAAAAAAAAAAAGAAGTGACAAAAAAGAAAAATTGTAGTAAAAAAATTAACTTTTTATTGTGCAATTTCTGTTCCTTTATTTTTTTTCAGGATCCTTCTTCCATCACATGTGTAGTTATTTATCTTTTTTTTTTTTTTTTTTTTTAAGTTTGATGTATTTATGTTTTTACTATATTCAGACAACATGTTGACATTTTTCCAAGTGATAGCTGCATAGTTCATATTCACAAATGATAATAGTAATAAAATGCTTTATTGTTTCTGAAATTAAAATAGTTAACAATTTATTTATACGTGGACTTTGAGGTTGAAGTTTCCCGCTCTTCAGTCAAGTTATAGTTTATAAGTTGTTTACTTGCAAAACCTACTGACAATAAAGGCAGGCCGTTATTTACAATACACATAATCTCTTCGTAGTTCTTTGTCGTTTTTTCCCCTCCGAAATGTACCTGTAATCCCGCAGGTGCGCCTCGATCTGATCCATGGAAACCTTATTGTTCAAAGGTAACTTTGTTGGGAAGTAGGTGGTGACAGATTGAAGGGGACGCTATCAGATTTCCGTCTTAGTGCTGATAACGTTTTCAGAGGTTAAGTCAACAAGAGGTATTCCAGAAAACAGATCAATATGAAAATGTGAATTGGATTTATTAAAATTTTCTAATTATATTTTGAATTGGAGAGGCAAGAGCTTGAGTTATTTATTATCAGTAATTAATTAATTGTTTATGTTAATTAGTTGAACATTAATATTGTCTCAACTAAACTTGATATGTTGCTCTGTCATAAACAAATTATCAGTGATTCATTGAACTTGCTGAAATTACTCAAATAATGGTGGCTTGGCAATAAATACATGATGAAAACAAGAAAGCAATTTATAAAACTAAAGAAAAAGAAGCTTTGTATTTCTGTGAATTAATAACTACAATTTTTAAAATATTAATAAAGTGTTTTAAAATGTGTAATATATTTTGATATTTTAAATTTTCTTATAATTTATTCTTGATGACTATATAGCTAATGGGATTTTCTTTCAAGAAAGATTAAAGTCTGTAGAAAATAGAAAATCATTTGCCAAAGGCATTTGATCAAAGATCACATCTCAAGCAAAAACTGCTTACAAATAAAATCATTTCTGACATTTAGTTTAAATAATAAAGATTTTTGTTAAAAGATTAAAAAAAAGAAAGTCGTAATTCAAATTTCGTCTTTCACTTTCTTTTTCCCATTTCTATTGCCTTCTTTCAAAAAAGACTGGACACGTGTAACTCTCCTAAGGTATTCACTAGAACCTTTAAATACTTAAAAGTATAGTATTTTCTAAGCCGCTTTCTGCTTTGGCTAAGCCTTAAATGGACATTAATTTTGAAAATTTGGAGATTTCGAAAAGAAAAGCATTAAAGTACGATCTTTACCAGTGAGACTCTGTTTTACTCTGAATCTGAAAAAAAAAAGAAATAACTGTTGTGGTTGTAATACTCTACTTAACCACTCTATATAAGATTTTAAAAGGGACTTTCTTAGAAGTTAATGATAGGCAGTGTTGCTGTATTGCTCTTTTAATTTTTTTGATTTTGTTTCTTTCACATATACGGATTGGCTTCATGTTTAAATGACCTCAGTAAATACTGTTGGTGGTATTTCATATATTTAGTATCCAGTATTATTACACCACATGGATATGGCACATTATTGTACCATAAGGTCTGTATGTCACGTTAGTGTACGTATGGATTACATGTTACGTTTTTGTACATTAAGGCTTGCTTTTAATATTTGCATCATGTGGATTACAGATTACTTTAGTTATATCATTTTTAGCTTACTTATACTAACTGTTTCCCAGCTATATGAATTATCTTAAAATTACAGCATAATAATGTAGCATGGCTTTAACGTAATTTATTGTAAGTGAAAGGATTATAAGTGATGCTAACGTACCATATTGGTCATTCGTAATATTATTGTACCATACGGATTATACTTAGCATTGTACTCTTAAAAAAAAAAAATCAAGTTGATTGATGTTAAATTTAACTTTGGATTCATTAGCATACCTCTACTGACAGGTATGTTCTCCTTTTTGACAGATAATGCCCGATTGGTTATTATTGGTGAAAAGATAAATATCAAGCCAATGGCGTCACTGATAACATGCTTCATCTCATTTGTCAGCTGATGATTCTCATCATCTCAGTTTGATGATAAACTAAAAAGGCATTGGAATGGTGTAATTCAGCCCTAGATGATGTTTGCCGTTATACCTTCTGTCACTGATGCATTTGGCCAGTGGTAATTGATGTTCAATGGTTATATCGATATGTGCTCGTGACCGCCAATCAAGACGGAGCTGGTTTGGGCGGTGTCCAAATTGGAGAGAAGGCTAAATACATCACGACTTCATTATCTATTCTCACGTTACTGTCAGTGCTGTGGTTTTGCACTGATTTGCTCATGGCCTGGGTTTTGCTAACACCTTATGCCCGAAAGCGGAGTGGATCTAAAAAGTCCTGAAATTCTTGCAAGAACATAAATTAGCTGTAACATCTCTGTTGACTACAACTGCTTACATAACTGCAATTCGTGTCAGGCCTGCTCGAATTGGAATTCGGTATATTTGTGTTAATATTAAGAATAGATAAAATAAAGGAAGTTTCTATTAAATTTATTAAATTTATTTCAAAATAAGTTTTGAAACGATAATTGCTTCGTAATATCGTTACAATCGCAATGATGTTCTTAAATTTATGATAAAAATATAAGTTACTGAATATTGTCTTAAAGAGGCAACAGCTTGTTAAATAATTTTTGGGATTTGATATTTTGAAAATATGTAAATTAATATTTGAATGAAGAATACCGGTATATAAAATTACAACATTCCTGATTTTATTGTAATAAAATATTAATTGACAATGTTTTGTTTTATATAAGATCAGAGTAAATAGTCTTAATAAATTCTAAGGCTATCTAACGACTTGGGGAATTTTTTTTAGACAATTTTAGGATCTTTCTGCTATATATCTGAATGTCTCATTCCATCATTCTCTTTTTTAAAAATAAGGACAAAATAAAATAAAATCCCTAACCTTCTTATCTGTCCTCAAAAAATTACCTATAATCACTACTAAAATTAAAGTTGTTTTGCTGTTGGCAAAGTATATTCTCACGCAATTAACACTAGAACACTTTACTGTATTCATTCGACATGTATCATTCATCTCATGTTAAGTTTCCACGGAATTATCATGACATAGAAATTTTGGTTTCCTCTACTTCTATTCTACAATATATGATTGAAATAGGCTACATTAACTTTTCGTATTTCATGATATATAAATTAAATATGGTTATATAAATATAAGGAAATAAATTATAAATTCTATTACACATTTTTACTTTTGATTTTATTAGTTGTAAAGATCAATCTTTTTGACATTTCCTTTTCCATATTAACTTTTTCCTAGTTTCCCAAGCAGATGTTAAAAACAGGACATTTTTCAATTTTTTTACATTAAGTTAAACATTATTTGCAAATAAATGAAACCGCAAAGAGATTGTTTGGTTTTCTGTCCATAATTTAACGGTTTACCGCAACGATTAGCAAATACTATTATCAGAAGCAAACACCAAAGGTTTACTATAACTTTTTTTATGCTTCGGCATTCAACGATAACGCTATAGCACGCATTTTTTTTTCTCTTTCTTTTTAAAGCTGCTTTTATTTCTTCCATATTAATCGATAGCTTATTTTATTCTAAACTTCTAGATTGTTCTTGGTAGAAATTTTGTCTGTTAGTTTTGTTTTAGCATTCATTTTTTTTTTTTTTAAGTAATTATAGTTAAATATTAATTGTTGGAAATTCTATGTTCAGTATTTTCTGAAAGGGAGGGAGTTAAAACTACATTTTTTTTTTCTCTGAAATACGACAATAGGAAAAAAAAAAAAATCATATTCTAAAATTTATTTATTATTGTCGTTTACAATTTAATTCAGTTTAGGCTCAATAAAATATCAAGAAGATCTAATAATATTTTATTTAAAAATTCTAACTATTCTGTAAGAGCTAAAGGGAAAATGTAATTCGCACATACAGTATATCTGTTAATTTGGATCTCCCAATTGAAGAATACCAAAGTCATTTTTCCGCCATTGGCACGAAATCAAGCTTCATTGATGAAGCCTTAATGCTTTTTTTTTATCCTTAAAAAAAATATTAATAGTAAAAACTTCACCCAAACAAAACAGAATAACAATATAAAAATCTTATAATCGATTTGAAATTACTCACGCACTGTCTTTTATTTAATTTTAAATGAGTCACGTGACAGGTCAAAACGGAATGTCGAGCACGTGAGTTTTTTTCACTGCTAAAAACGAAAGTCTCAGTTGTAATTACGTGGATGAATAAAATGTGAACACGGGAGCTCGTGAACACTGTTATTTGGTCTTATTGACCTTCTGGCGGCCGACAATGGTTGGGAATATGAAAGCAGCATCTACTCTGGGACACCTTTGTTCTGCGCAGTTGTCAGCCACTGATTTACATTCGGTTTTTTTGTAAAATTGATTTTTAATTGTTCTTTTTTTAACTGGTGGTGTCTAGAGGTTCAAGAACATAGGGGACCAGGGTTATCTTCCATGACAGACGCTGCTTTTTTTCGATATGGTTGCCTGTTGGTGCTTATCTCTGCCACCCTCACCTTTTGTGTGTTGACATTGCAGTCATTGTATGTTTGTAACCGTTTCTCATTCAATGTTTTCATTAAAGATTCATTAGATTCAAGCCAATGAACGATTTACTTGCCTTCCAAGCCTTACCTTACATCGATTTCAAATCCCCACGGTCTTATTTAGAAACACAGACATCAACAAAACTTTATCAATGGCTAATTAGAACTTAATTGAATAATAGTCTCCTTATTAACTTAATGAGCATTGGATGAGTTGATCATGAGAGACATAAGTCACACCAATTTATATTCTATATACTGGCATTTCCATACATAATTTTTTTTTAATGTTATAAGATATCTTTTATTTATTTATAGTCTGTATTAAATATACAGTAGATATATCCGTATCTATATTTCAAAAAAACAAACTCATGAAGCTAAGAGAAATAAACTTTATAAAGACAGATAAATGCCGTACAATAAAGGAATAATATTCATAGCTTTACATGCATATACATACTTTTTTCATTATATGTCATTATTAATAAGTTTCATTATATCAAATTGCTAATTATTAAATAAGTTAATATTATATGAAATAGGTATAAAATATAATAGTTGCAATAAAATACAATAAATGCAAAATGACATTAATTTTCACTTTTATTTAGAGTTGTTTTTTTTTTCAAATTTCATTTTAAAGCTATAATGAATTCCTATAATTTATTGACACTTGGAGATATGTTTCGAATGGCTGATTTCGAGATACTTTGGCTTCGGGCTGCTGTTACTACAGAAATTATTGTTACAAGAGCCTCACGGCATTTAGAAGTACTGGAAGAAAGCTCTTTCGAAAATCTACAATTCCCAAGAGTGTTATACGCGTTATCTATACTGTATTGAATACGCTGTCGTCTCAGGCTACAATGGAAATCTTTACCATTGGTTATCTGTGAGTATAATCAAAATGTGTCAAAATATTTTTTGGCGAGAAGTGTATTGAACTAACAAAGAAAATAAACTGAAAATTTCAAGAGAAATTTGATTAAAATTATTTAGGGTAAAGAGGAAAAAAAAGGAAAAATTAAAGAAAAGAATAATCGAACAAGAAATTTAATGAAAAGATGAAAATAGAGATAATAAGTGGGAAATAGTTTTCTAGGGCGATTGTGTAATGTAATGCAAAATTTAAATGGGAAACTTAAACTCAACTATTAGTTTTATATGCTACAAATAAATCAATTAACTATTACAAACTATTTATTTTCAGTCTGAAAACATTCATTAATAAGGATTCTTTTAAATAATTGAATCAAAATATTGTTTGAAGTTTTCAGCCAATCCCATTATGAGTATTGCGCAGGATTAAGTTATTCGGGATTAGCTCTATAATCTGATGCCAAGCGAATGACAGTCAAGAGGATATTGTTTCGATCGTCGACTGCCTTTGAGGAACTCTACCAGTGTGGGTGGATGAAGGCATAGCGATCTTTTCTGATGTCACGGTCCTATCACTTATTTTTCAGTGACCTATGATAATCTTAGAGCTGGAGGCCGTAACAGAGGTGTGGCAATTACACTCTACGCACCAAGGACTCCTTCTCTTCGCTAGGGAATCATCTCGTATCATCTCCCGAACCGATTGTTTGCCGAATTTAGATATAAACAATTCGACCTCCAAAAATTCCCTAGCCTTGGATTACATAGATTTTTTTTTATTATTATTATCTATTTATACTAAATTATCCGAGGTTAAGCAGAATCATGATTGCTCTATACCAGTAGTTTCCAAGCATTTTTGAATTCCCCAACCCCTTTCCTGTCATTCAGTTAATAATGTACTTCATATGTAAAACAAAAATATTATATGTTTTTTATATGATAAGCCAACAGACTTGACGATTTCATCTCCCCCTCATTGAATTTATCGAACAAGTGATAATCTTTTGTCCCAAAATACGCATGCCAACGTTCAAGAAGATAAGTTCACTGGCTATTTGCTGGACAACTACACTCAAAAACACACAAACAGACGTAAATATCTTATAAGCCCTCCTTTTCCTCCAATAAACACAAAAAAAAAACTAAAAAAAAAAAAAAATATTAATAATAATATTATTTTTAGTATTAATAGACTAGTAGTAGTGACAGTAGGACATACAGTAATAAAAAAATATGTCGTATTTATTTTTC
Organism: Thereuonema tuberculata; assembly: GCA_023159025.1. Taxonomy (NCBI): domain Eukaryota; kingdom Metazoa; phylum Arthropoda; class Chilopoda; order Scutigeromorpha; family Scutigeridae; genus Thereuonema; species Thereuonema tuberculata. The sequence goes on from JAFIDM010009631.1 coordinate 243,888,229, forward strand.
TTTTCTTCTTGTGAATACTGAATTTACAAATAGATTATAATTTAGAGGATTAGGATTTAGGAGAGTATTTCCCTTTAGAAAGTTTCAACTCCAGAAAAAGAAAAATTACATTAACATGACGAGTTTTGAAGAGAATTACTTCTTTTTTTTTTAATACTGTGAATAGAAGAAACGAAATTTATGTATTTTTAAAAAATAACTTTTTTTATTAAATTCAAAAGTGGAAGAAAATCAAATCCGTCTCCTTCGTCTTTTCATTTAATGTTATGAGAATTTGTTTCTCATTATTAGAATCTCAGTCTCCATGTTTGTTTTTGTTTTCTGATTTAATTTTCAAAAGAAAAATAAAGGTATCTTGAATATAATGGGCGTAATTGCTTAGCTTTAAATGTTTGTTTGTTTATTTGATTCTTTTTTATCTTTTCACGTGTCAATTGTTTCCCTGGCCATCCAGTGACATTTACTGTTTCTCATGATCAAAAAAAAAAAACTTCACCTTAAAAGTCAAGGGCTTCAGAGGACAAATGGTTCAAGTATCTGTTTCCCAATATCAGTGTGAAATCAATATTCAGTCGATAGTTTAACAACCTTGCAGACTTTTCTCGCTGTTCAGGTTCCCATGAAGAATCTCTTCTGTGAAAAACAAGGTGTCTGGTCATCAGCAGTGAAGTTTAGACCAAAGGGAACCAGTGCTAATCGTGCGCTGCAATGATCTTCGATTATACCCCTGGAATTTCCTTGTTCCTTTTGCAAACGGTGAATTAACACAATTACGCGTTGCCGGGCGCCGAAATCGGGCCAGTTGGAAATCGCTTCACCTCCTGATCTTCCCATAAAACTTGTCAAATGTCAGTACGGAGATGAAGGTTTCTGGGGTAATGAGAATTCGGAGCCCCCTAGTGAGTGGTTTTGACCTCCCCCCTAGCGTCCACAGCTAAAACAACAGGTGGGGGTCAGGCGCTCGCCGCTGTCGTTTTTCCCCTCCCGCTGTTCTGTGAATTACTTACCGTCATTCGGGTAATCATCGCAGGCAGTGTTAGAAATTGGTTTTTACGGGGAAAGGGGCATCCAATTGGCAGGCGTGAGTCAGGAGGTTTCGGGCCCAGCGTCACCCACACACAAGGGCGCGAAGGAAATTGCACCTGTCCCGAAGCGGAGAAATATATGAGCGCGCTCATTTCAGAATCATTGCAGCTGTCACAGACCCAGGAATCAGACGATGAAGAAGTATTGGTAGTTAAGGAATCCTCGGAGGACCCTTAATGATGCGCTTTTATAGAAAGAATCCCTTTGCCAGCGTGAGAAAGGAATGGTTGGGAAACACTGGAAAAGGGTTGGGTAGAAAAATATATAAAAGAATTCGTGTCAATATGACTAAGAAAATAATGTTTCACAAGGATCCTTCTTCACTAGTTAATCTTTAAGAAATCCTAATAATCAAAAAAAATAAAAAAATAATAATAATCATAAAAAAAACCCTAAAATTCGTGTGAAATATTTGCTAATCAATAAGTATTTTTTTTATAGTATTTATATTCGCTCCATGGTCGTTCATTTTATTTTGTGCGAGGGATGAAGGGTGCATTTCAGGAAATTATCTTTTACTAAAATTAGAAACCAAAAAAATCTTTAAAATTTGGGAGGCGAAAAAAAACGACTTTCTACCCCTATATTTAAGAAATTTCAGGAGGTGCCAAGACTTCCTAGACCCCGCCTCTATTTACGCCCTTAATTAACTAAATTATTATCTTTGAAAAGAATGATATTTGCATTCACTTTTTTTTTTTGTCTTTATAAGTTATTTAACATTCACTTATTTATAAAAAAAATAAATTGTTAACTGTCTCCTCTGTTTTTCCTGTATTAGATTAGAAAAGTTTCTGATAAATGGAGCTTCTAGAGTTTTCCTTATCTTGAGAACACTTTCCTGAATCAGAATTGTTTTCCTCATGTAAGAGTTCTTCTGCTGAATCATAATTTTGTACACAAATTATTAACATTTTGGTTACGAAATTAAGAAGTAATTTATTAGAGAAGAATATTTATTAATAGTTTAAATGTGTAAGAAGAAAAATATATTTAAAAATCGTTTAATCTTCTTATAAACTTTTATAGTAAAGAAAAGCTAAATGAGAACATACAATGATACTTTTTCATAAAATGTATCAGAAATTTAATTATTTATATTACACTTATGAATAATTTAATTTACGATATACTATATGAAAAAATATTAATAATATTTCGATGATTATCAAAAAAAAATTACAATAAAAATATCCTCCGTTTAAAATTATACATTTATTTAGAGGATACTTATATGTATACTAATGAGAAAAAAATATAATTCTTTATATATTATAACATAGATATAGATTATACTTAAATAGATTACGTATTATAAATTACAATAGTGTGTATCTATTATATATATATATATATATATATATATATATATATATATATATATATATATATATATATATATATATTTATAATGTATATAATATATATAATTTTGCAGATTCTACATATATTTTAAGGGTAATATATTTATGTATTACTAGTAGTTTTAAACGGAGGAGTTTTTTTATTGTATTTTTGTTGTTGAAATCGTCGAAATAGTTATAAAATTTTATTTATGTTAAATCGATTTTATATTCACAATGAAAACTCTGTCTATGACAATAAAATCAATTTCGCTATAGAAATGATCAATAAGCAAATACAATAAAACAGTAACAAACATCACTAAATAAAAAATAAAAAAAAAATCTAAACAAAATAATTTTTTTTTTTTTTTCAATCAATAGTGACTTTTAATTCTATGCAAATATCAAATGAAACCTAGCACTATCTTCATTATAATTTAGAGAAACCCCCAAGATACGAGACTAACTTTGTCGGAAATATACAAAAGAAATTAATGAAAAAAATGGATTCCACACTTAGTACTCGACAGGGAATTATTGCATTCCCTGTGATGACAAATCACAATAAATCAGAGGAAGACTGGAGGGGCCTTGATAGTATTTGGGGGAATGGGGGAGGGTATATCATATTCTCTGGCCGCAAAAAGATAGCAAAAATGCAGTCATTGTTTGCTGACTGGATTGTTTGTGATGAGTCAAAGTCAATGGTAAGGCTAAGGGATTACGAAGATTAACGTATATTTATATCCTTGAAAAGATGCTGTGTAGGTGGTCATGCTCACTATGGTTTGGACTGGAGTTACACCAACACAAACAATATTAAAGAGAATGCAATTGTAAAGCTCTTTTTATTATTATTATTGTCTGAGAATTGATTTCTAAAAATAATTATAATAGCACAATTTTATAAATATTTTATTACTTATTAGTTATGATTTTTCTACATAAAGATAAACTTTTAGCAGAAGTTTACGATGTAATTACGTTATTATAGTTTATGTTTTAATTTGCATTATAATAAAAAAATGTTAACAAGAATTAAATTATAAATAAATTTCAAATTTAAACCAGGTTGAAATGATATTGTATCGAACTTGGGCTACTTTTGAGAAAAATGTTTAAAAGGACAGAAGTCACTTAAATTAAATATCAGACTTTGATTCAAATAATAATAATAATAATAATAATAATAATAATAATAATAATAATAAAATAAACTTCAAATATTCAAATAAGTAACTTTAAGAGTACACAGTGATTAAAACTGTCAACCCTTCTATTTATTTAAAAAACAAACAAACAATGAAACCCAAACAGTTTAAACAATTGTTTTATAATTTTCCAGTTCATTCCTTTTGTGCATTAATATTATTATCACTTTCTGAGGCCTTTTCCTTCCTGATACTAGAATAGAACACCACCAAAGCAGCGATCTTCTACACAATCTGCCACAGATTTACAAAAAACTTGAAATTAAGATCGATTTTTTTTCTTAAAATTTGAAAATTATAAGCACTTTCAATGAAATCTTTTTTTGAAACCTACAAGTTTCCTTGAATACTTTCTAATTAAAATTACATTTTTCCATCATTAAATTTTGTTTTAGTGAAAATCTTTAGGAAAAGACCCAAAGATAGGTTAAGTAATCCTTCTTTAGATTGTTAGTTAGTATTGGAAAGTAAATAGAATGAGATTTTATTGTGGATTTGTTTATTTCGATACCTAAAGAAGACTTTGGCCTTATTAAGACGTAATTCAACTTCCGGAGGCTTTAATAAGAAAAATTGAATAAAATTCTGTAAACTTTATTGAATTTGAGATGAGATATCAGTAAGCTTTTGACTGGTTCTTCCTAATCTCGTCAACTTAATCGATTTCCCGATTATCTAACAAGATTAGATGGAATGTAGTGACTCACTCCATTCAAATCTCCTAAATATCATCTTTTTGTAGTTAAATTAGAGATAATAGTTATCTTAGCTTTCAGCGGGTCCTAATTTATAGTCGGAAGAGAACATTGGATTTAATTTGAATAGATTGCCTGAAACTGGTCCAGCGACTCTTCATTCTGCTTTAATCGATATACTTAACATTCTGACAGTTAAACACAATCACTTGTGCAAGCATCTACGATAGCTGCATAGAAAAAAGAAAAACCAAAAAAGAACCATCAACAAAAAAACGAAACTTTTCCTTTGAAAGTGCTGGGCTGAATAGCGCTGTGTAGGCTGTTCAGCGCCACCACCCATTGCTGTGGTTTTGTTAGGACGATTGTTCGTTTTACTTTGTAACTAGAGTCAGTAGACTTTTTTTTTTTTGATGAGATTCATGCTCCGGGGATTCGGACCTGCAGAGATACGATTCCCTGACAAGGAAACGGACACTTGACAAATGAGTTTTAATTTGCCAGCAGCATGAAATGAGCATTGTGAAATGCCACGAATGAAGAATGTACTTTGTTTTCCAATCTCATTTGGAAAAGCAGTCGCAGACAAAGGTGTTTCACTGAGAGGTCTCGCCATTTCTCTGATCTGACGTCGGTATTCGCCTATTCGGAAATTGCTGCTGACCAATTAAGAAAACCACTCCCAAACTAATGGAGAAAGAAAAGAAGGAGAAATAATTAGGTTAAGGTGAAAGCAACGGAGAAAATACCAAGGATTAAAGTACTTGGTGCAATTTCGAAATTTTTTTACGATTATATTCCAAGAGTTATAAAAATCAGTGCTAACAATCGTAATTTCATGGTACTATTAAAAACAAACATTTAACATTCCTTTAGACCAGTGTTTCTCAATCATTTTGCTTCATGGCACACTTACGTAAAAATCCGGCGGCACAATAAACGTTGTTCCGAATATCCCACGTCATTCCAAACTGTTTTGTTGTTTTACTCGTATTCGACGCCGTATTAAATAATATGTGCAAAAGTAAACAAGTCCATATTTCTCATTGAATTATAAAAAGATGTAATTATTGACTCATTAATTTTAACCATTCCAGTTTGTATTAAGCTACTTACAATTTGTTTGTTCCTCTTGTGTTAATAAATAATGTTGTTGAAAATATTTAATACCTGTTTTAAATTTTTTTCTTATTTCCCCGTTTTAATAAAATACTTTTTGTTGTTTTTTTTCTCGCGGCACACCCTTTGAGAATCTCTGCTTTAGACATTAAGGATGATAAAAAAGATATTTTATATCATTGGGTAATTTATATTTCTTTCATTTTAAGAAATCAAGCATTAAGAATGAAGTTTTGAAAGCGGTTTTATCGTTAAGTAAATTACCAAGGAAATATCAGGGAAATTAAAAGATAAATAGTGATTAATTAATTAATGATATAAATTATGTAAATTAGACAAGAAGATTTTATGGTGAACTGCAGAAAATTTTTTTAGGTTACTTAAAAAAAAAATCTTTTTTCCTTTTTATCTTCCCGTCAAAATAATATAACTTATAATGTAAAAAGAAATGCACTTCAATATATACCACTACATTTGTATGTTTTTAAAGTTCTGGTACAACATTTCATCAAAATGAAGTTATATCAGGATCAGTCTGTTATGTTACACAGCTTTGCTTGACAATTATATTGTAGCCATAGTTATTCAATTTATTATTTTTCGTTTTATTAGTGTGTAAACGACAAAAAAAAAAAAAAAAAAAAAAACTGAAAGAGATTTCCCTATGTTGCAGGGAATTATTTTTGTGGTAGAATATGCAGGAAATGTCGTATTTCGCGTGCTGATATTTCGTGCAGTGGACAGTTGAATTGTCCATTTATTCCAATGACCGTGAGATATTAAACTCAGATAGACCTAACTAGATATGTAGTCTGTTGCACATGGTATAGTTTAGCTGTGTTTCCGGAAACAGCAAAGCCTATTTATTATGGCGACGAATCAATAATTATTACATTGAAGAGTTGTTGTTTTTTATATTAATGGATGCCAACGAACTGTTTTAGATTGATGAAGAGATAAAAGTGATGAAACCACTCAGACAAATGAACATCACGTGAGTTGCAAACACAGATTATTCTTCGGGAGTGAAAGCAGAGACACGCACCCACATGTACAAAGACGAATATATATTTATTTACACTTCAATAAAACGCTTCAGTTAACAAAGTTAACATAGAATTTAATGACTGAGATCTGAATGTGGTTGATTTATAAATTCAGAACATAAAGTAACTATATTTTACCATTTGAGAGATAAGATCTATAACAAAAATAAAATAAATAAACGTACACTGTAGTCTTTACGTAAAATTTGTTTCAACAAGAAAATGAAAAAGAAAGCTCATTAGACTAGTACAACACGCAGTTGTTTCCCAATTTTATAGTTAAATTGTTAACAACTAGACATGGGAATGGCACCTCCCAAAGTTAACAACTTTTTAACAATTTTCTAAAATACATAAACATAAATTAGAAATTAAAAAAGTTTATTTCAGTGATCACAGGAATCTGTAAAACAAGTTTGTTGAAATACAGACTTCAATAGAAATTTTTTCAATATGTTACTGAAGATTCATGGAAGATAATTGAAATGATATAATCTGTAATTCTAAAAAAAAAAAAAATGTATAAAACTAATAAAATAGTTAAAAATCATAGTTAGCCTAAAGTTTTTTTGCATTTTTACTCCATTTTTTAAATTTTAATAGCTTTAAAAATTAATTCACTATGGTTTTATTTGAAATTAATGAAGTAGTTATTTTTATTTTTTTGGAAAATTATATTGGATTGCTTCTACTTTTAAAACTAGTGAATACTCAGAATTCTTTTCATCTTTTTCAAGTAAATCTTCACATTTAGTAAATCTCAGCTCTTTGAAGTCTTTCTTGAGATCGGGGCTTAGCTTTTAGCGCCAGTGAAGTGTGGTTTTCACAAGATCCTTGGCTTTCCGGTTTCCTGGTTTCAGTGAATGGTTAGGCTCTGAGTCTTTTGAGTTTCATCCCCTGGCTGTGATTGAATGGAGATGGATAGACTGCTGGTCGGTGGGGGTCTTCTTCCATCTGGTCCATCGGCAGTCGTTGTGTCCCTTGTCGCCAGTTGTACTCGACCACTATTTACTGGCCCATTTGGATTGTGTACATTGTGCTTTAAAGCTTCCCGGGATTGGGTGTACGATTACAATGAGATAATCCAGGCTCTCCGGGATGGCACTGACACAAAGACAGCCCACTGGGGTGCGCGGAATGGGTGCACTGGGGGAGATGGATTACCCCGACGCTGGAGAAACAGAAAGGAGCAGGTCGTTTGTCACCTGTTCGCACAATTACTTTTTGTTCCCTTAGCTCGCGCGAGGTGGTACTCATGGTGCCATGGCTACGGTTGCCACGGATGTTAGATAAACAATCAGAAAGCTCTCTGTTTGAAAATAAAAAGGACTTGAGAAGAATGAAACGAAACTGAAACACTGCAAAACAAAAGCCATATATCTATCTAGTTTGGTTATTCCCAGTGGGAGCCAGAGAAAGCTAAAATCCAAACTGGGTTAAAAGTGATCACGGGAACTTAACAATCATTTGTCTATGAACAGGTGTTTGTTTCCCAATCATCATTCTGAGAATTATAGTGACTAGTTTCAACTTCGTCATAATCATTACGATTAACAATACTGTAGAGAATAAACGACTACAATGACTTGTGACTTGGAGAAATAATGTTCACATATTTAGTAGCATAAAGGCTGTCCATTAGGGAATCTTGTGATTGGTCAACGAGAAAATAAATAATAACCAAGAGAAATGGAGGAAACAGCAGTCGTTGTCATTTAACTGCTGGTTCCCTCCATTATGATAAAGCTAGTTAAATGCGATAATGAATTTTGTTATTAATGATAGTAATAATTTTGCAACAATTCTGCTCTTAAAAGAGAATAGTCAAAAATAATTAACTGAATAGAAAGAAATAATTAAAAAGAAAAAAATAATCTGTCATTACAGTTTCAAACATTTGACAGAGAGTTCTTCTTCATTGTAATCCTTTCATTTTCTCAATTTTTCATACCTAAAACGTACACGTCTAACCAGTTAAAGCAATTCTGTTTTCTCAATTGCTTATGGAAATACCATCACTAGTTTTTCAGGAAAAGGGAAGGCAATGATTAAGTCAATTTCACGTGCAGCAGTTTTTAGCAAAACTAATAAATTATCTTGATCTTAGGGTCTCAGTTATTGACTGTTTGCATAATTTACGAAGAGCAGTGTAAGGGATGGCAGATTCCCTCCCACATGTCTCTTTTTTTTCGGTTGTCTCACTAGCAAATAATTACTTTTTCTGAATATCGACTTAGTAGGTAAAGTTGGAAGGAGGGGTTATTTACACAGGTACAATGACGCTTCGTGGTGACAGAACAAAAGAGCAATAAGGCACGACATAGTATGGTTTTGACTATGATTGGTTTTTTTTTTTCCTTCCACTGAAAATTACACCACGATATTATTAATTTCAGGAAATACTAATTTGACTAATGAATTAAATATTAATGAAGACTGCTTTTTCTACAGTTTGACATTAATAACTTATTAAAAATGCACCAATGCAAACCACAACATGGATCTCATATTCATTGATTTTGAAGGTGAGTCACAATAGGGTAATTTCAATACACATCTTGAATTATAAATAAACAAACAAAAAGTACCACAAGAATTTTTAAATTTTATGAAAGTATAATAAATTATTAGCATTGTTTGGACACATTGACTTCCAGCTATTTGTGTTGAGAGTCTTTTTTTTTGTGTTTTGTTTTTGATGAATTATTCAACCTTTTATAGAAATCGTGTTTGTTAGACACTTATATCATTTATTTAAAAAAAAAATGGATTAACAAAAGAATATCTTAAAAGCGAGGTCCAAAAAAGGAAAGTTCAATTATGTTGTCGTTTTCTTATGTGTATTTAATTTATGAGATAATTTATAACTTATTGTAAAGTCATAAAGAATACTTTATTGTATTTAATTTGTTTATAGCCTTATATTTCTTTCTCTACCACAGGCTATTGGATCCAATATTTGTAACACCTATATGATATGGGTACAGTAAGTTAACAGGCCAAATGCATTGCCATCAAAGTCAAATAATTACGTAACTCGAATATTACTTATCATAGTGAACTCAAATTTTAACGCCTTCGAAATGTTGATTTTGATAGAAATGGGCCAAAAGGGATCCAAAACTACTAATACAAGACTCTTTGTAAAGCCCGATAAGAAAACACTTATTATACAGAAAAGTTGAAAGCTTAAATTATCGTCAAACCTTGATACAACTACTTTGTTTGGATCTTACGGGTTGTGAATTCAGAAGTTGATATGCCATTTTTTTTTTGTATTGGAGAACTAGTGCCAGTTCAGAAATTGGGTAGAGGAACTCAGAAAGAAAAAAGAAAAACATGTTTTTTGATAATAGCGTTGAATGAAAAGCCTTATGGCAAATATTTGTGTGTCTCCGGCGGAAAAACATGTTGTAAAGCAAAGTCCAACAGTGCCGCCAGATTCTTTGTGATTCAACTGAACTGCAGATAACATTCCCAAAGGTCTCTTTTCCCCAGCAACTATCAGTGGGTGGTTTATGGGACTTTCTACAACAGGATTTAGATTTAAAAGTCTTCTGTTAACTCGTTAGAACCGCTGTATTCTGACTCAATTCATAATAAATATTTAGGAAATCAGGATATTAAAATAACAAATTTATTACAACCATTAAAGCTCAGCTTATCTAATGTACAAACCAAAAAACATAACTAATATGCATTTAACGATTTTTAACTGTTTAAACGGAGAAATATTAGAAATATTAGGAGAAATATAACATATATATAAATATACTCTTCCTTTTTAATATTCCTCCGTATATTCTTTTATAATCTTCTCTTAAGTGAAAGTAAATGTCCAGACACAATTTCGGGCCTGTGGTTCTTAAGATTTTTCATAGTCTTTCACGATGAATATAAATCAGCTTTCGGAGTAAGAGCAAAAGATTAAGCCAATATTTTGCTGGTATCAAAATAACAACAATGGCAAACTTCCCCTGATGCTAGTAAGAGTGTTCAACTGTTATTGCAGTTTTAGAGACATCAGCGTCATCGTACTTTTCTAATGTCAGGGGAAAAGGAGACAAATTTAATATGATAATTTCGATGTGAGGCTTAACTGTAACTGCCTTAAACCTCAATATTAAGTCAGGATTAATAGCTTTTAAAGTTTAACGAGAGCGTCAGCTCATAAATTTTATTATTTTTAGAGAGTATTTTGAATCTGGAAGAGAAAAGATTAAGTTTGTCTTTGTTACATGCTTTCTTTTTAAAACGCATAGAGATTAAATTGCAACATTTTAATTTTCATCCATTTCAACATTTTATTCTGAAAACAAGAACTCATTTTGTAATCAATTTCAATTTTATATTGGTAACTATAATAAAACAGTAATTTTCAATAAACATAATTGTAGACATTAGAACTTGTTTTTTCCCTTTGCTAAAATTTGAAAATTGACAAATTTAAATTATTAATTAGACTACTGTTGTTCACTTTAGCTTTAAATGTTTTAATAATATTTAATTATTCTTGAATTGTAAGTTTTTATTTCATTTATTTTCTATTCAGCTTTGTTTGTTGTTTATTTTATTATGGTTGTTTTCGTGCCTTTTTTTTGCTTTCAACAACATAATACTACATTTTTCTAAAAGCCGGAAGCCTGCATTAAAAAAAAAGAAAAAATCATGGCCAATTTTCCTTCAATTTTGTTGATGAATCGCTGGGGAGGTTGCTGACACAGGCCTTGGCTTTGTGACGGATTTGTCATGGTTACTCTTCTTGTCTGTTCTCCATGGCAGAGTGTTTGGGAAAGTGCTTTACCTTGCTTATGTCCATCCACAAGGACAAGAATTCCCCAAATAATCTCTTTTCTTTCATCCACTTCTCCTTCTTCTTATTCTTCAACAACATTCATAATACAAGGGCCAGAACGTGAAGATGTTGAAGATGTCTCTGCAATGCATCCCATAGTAGAAACAATAACAACTGACCTAAGGCTTCTGAACTATAAAAGCAAACATCAATAAGAAAACAATAATTACTTGGTAGTTATTTGGTTTTGGTTTTTTCTTTGTTTTCAAAGGTATTTCAATATTTTTTTGGTTTAATATGAACCATACTATATTGTTATTAAAGTTGTGATGTGATAAGATTAAATACTAATAAAAAGTATTTAAAAAAAATTAAACTTAAGTATTTCTACATTCTAAAAAAGCACTCATACTTTTACTACTGTCTTCTTTAATCTCAACAATATTTCTTTTCCTTTAGCAGGAAACTTCTTCAGTTGAATATTGAGGACAAGAAAATGTTAAAAATATAATATTCAACCTGAAGAAGTTTCCTGCTAAAGGAAACGAAATATTATATTTATACTTATATAGACATTCACTCGACACTATTTCTTCAATAAAATACAATACAATAATACATTCTTTTATACAATATTTCATTTCTTTACACAAGAAGCTTCTTCAGGTTAAGCGAGGACAGGAAAATCGAGATATTGTTGGAGATTAAAGAAGATAGAAGTAAAAGTATGATTGTTTTTTTTTTTTAGATGTTTCTATATTACTGGCTTGCTTTAAATCTCAGTAAAAAAAGTAAAACGAAGTAGACAGTGGTAAATAATTCATAGAACTGCATTCAGAAAACTGAAAATATGTCTATCAATAATAAAAAAAAAGCAATCAATGTTTTTCCTTGAATTTAATAACAGTTTTTAATGTTGTCTTAGAGTATATATTTCGCAATTGCTATCACTCATTATTTACAAATTATTCGCTATCTTAAATTCTTCTTGTTAGAGCCATTTCGAGAAACCATTTTTTTTCTAGTTATTTATTGATACACTTTTATTAGTACATTAGTTGTCTAATTTCGAAATCTCCACAGATGCAAAGTTTCATAACTTTTTTAATAATTGAAAAGTTCTTTTGAATAGTTTGTTTATCAGAATGTAACAATATTTAGATTTAAATAATAACATATGAACTAACTGGTAGTAGTAAGATAAAAAAAAAAAAGTAAAATTCAAACAGGTATGTTAAGTTTATTTATTTATTTAAACTTCAGATCAATCGTAAAATTGAGAAGAATATTTTCCTTGTTGAAATTTGTCGAATGGAGGCCGCTCTACAGTGAACGCTCCTGAATTGTAAATTCTACGAGCATTTCCTGTCTTCTTTTTTAAACTGAAATGAAGGGAATTCTACTTAAGTTATCAGCATTGATTATAGATTTTATTTATTTTTTATTTTTATTTTATTTTATTATTTTACTATTATTTCGTTCAGTTGGTTGCTTTTTTGAATAAAACGTGTTTGATATTTTGTAGTCGGTTTGTAAGCTTTGGATGCTCTTTTTTTTTTTCCTCGTTGTATTGAATTGTTTGTCGTTTGCATATATTTCCGGTCGTCCAGGCGTTGCATCCCCCTGAATAATCCTACCCTGAATCCTGTGGAGACTCCAGTCTTTCTGTGCTGCAGGAAACTCCGCAGGTAGACGCCGTCGTGCTAGGCCTAACTTCCTGTAGGGAACCACCACCCTCACAGGAAACCGTTGCCCAATGAATTGCATGAAAATGTGGGAAACAATTATTAAAGCCTTTCTTGCATGCGTCCCTTTAAATTTAGCAGTTGGGGGGTTCACGGATCGGTGAGAGATTTAATAAAACACAGATTGCGTTGATAGCGTTCCTTTGGGCCAGGTAATGAAAAATTTAAATCCATTCAAACGATCTTCATGGTGGGGTCATTATTGAGACAAAGCACTCGGGACATTTAAAAATTTAAATAACCGTTACGGAAGACAGCAAAACAAAAACAACAAAAAAAAATCAATGCTGTTTTGAGATTACGATATTCTAACCAAAAAATATATTTATCCTTTACAAATTTTAGAAAACTTATAAATGAAAAAAATTCAACTTGCAAAGTAAACACATAAAAGAAAAAGAAAATACTTTGAACATGCCTACAACCAAATCATGTAAGAGCTTCATTGTTTTATTTATTTTTCATTTATTATCTATCTTTTCATTGAATTGGCTGGAAAGAAAAATAATGATATTTTCAAACTTGTTAACGAAATATCAATAAATATAAAATATTCCTCCTCCCGAAGGTGAAGAAGCTGCTGAAGCAGAAGATGAAGAAGAAGACGACGAAGAATTAGAATGTATTGAAGAAGATGAAGAGGGAGAATGCATCGAATATAATTTTTTTTTTTTTCAAATAAAATATAATACAAAAATGCATAGCAAAATATAAAATTATTTGAAGAGAAAGAAAGACAAATATAAATAAAAATCTGGCATCACCAGACTGAAATATTAAATCTTTGTCATAATAATAATAATAATAATGGAGATTTTTGTAAAAACTCAAATTTACTTTTTTTTTTATTCCCATTGATATCATTTCTATACCAAAGTGAAATATAACAGATTGACATTATTCCGCTTTAAAAGAAAGTTCGTGGCATGTTGTAAAGAAAAAACACATTTTTCTCTTTTTTTAATTAATACCAAACCTTAATGCGGGTCTCAAAGCAATTTGATTTGATCAATCTACTGAAATCTAATCATTTCGTGATTGTAGTTTTCGTAAGTTTTGAAATGTGTGTCGGTACAAAGAAACAGATAAACATACAAAAATATTTAATGGGTTTCGTTTGGTAGCTGAGGTTTCAACTATGCTTAAAAAAAAACAGAACAGTTTGTTTAGTTTATATTTCACTACAAACTGCCCGTAATACTTCGTGTGGCGTCTAAGGGAGTATCGCGAGTCACAGATTGAGTATCACTGAGATAAATTGGAATGAATTTTATCTTGTTGAAAGCTCACAGTCTGACGCAGTTCCCTCAGATAATTCCTTAGCTAAGGAAATAATTTAGCTAAGGAAGATTCCACAGATAGTAACAGTCAATTGAACACACATTTTCTCAAAAACCTTCCAAAAAAAATGCTTGTCATGGAAAAATGCTTTTGAATCTTTCTCAATTTTTTTTTTTTTTGAATGAATGAGCAATTCTTTCCATTAGAACGATCAACCTCAAAGTTATGAAAGTATTGTACAAATATTTCATCCGTTAAGATATCAAAACTATATTTTTCTGAACTGCTTAAATAAATAAATAAATAAATAAATAAATACATGGAGAGAAAGTGAATTTCATCACTAACAAAAAGGACTGACTTTTCCAATATTCGTGGTTTTAATTCAAAGTAAATTTGACTAAATAAAAGCACCTATTACCGAAATTATTTTTTCTACAATTTTCGTATTTATTATCCAATCGATTTGTTGTAAGCTTATGTTGAGATATAAGGAAGCTTTCGCCTCTGCCAAACGCTTTTTTTCTTTGTAGAAATTTATTTCACTTTCATCAGTGTTTGTAAAAATAAATTCCATTTTCAGCAACTCTGAAAAAACATATTTCTTTTTAAATTAATGCCGTAATAAATATCTTATTAGAAAATAAGAAATATCATAGTAGAAAATAGCGATCGAGATGTAGCGCCCTCTAGACGTTTGATCATTAACATATGATATAATATGTTTTGATAGCAATACCTGTGCTAAATTTCCATAGAGAGAAACTCGTCCTTTGAAGGATGCTGTGACTATTCACATGCTTTGTGCAATTAAACACGAAAGAAATAAAGAAACAGACTAAGTTTGTTCATTTTGTAGAAAGCACCCATTACAAGTTAACGAGCCATAGATCCGTTAGTCTTATCTTAAGGATATGGGAAAGTGTTTTACTGTCCTTTAATCTGATGGATTAGTAACTTTTTCATTGTTCTTTCTCCTTTCATCAACTGTGCAAAAATTGTTTTGCTTCTAAATATTATGCATTAAATGTTTAAAAACCTGTGCTTTTTTTTTTTTCATTTCTATAATCCATTGAGTTCCATGAATACTGCTAATACATCAACTTTCCTCGTTCGTTATGTAAATCTTGCGTTTCTGAGTCTTTATAATACGTTCCTAATCGTTAGCAGCCATTTTAAAACATTAAAATCATATACTAAACATCGAATGGTTTTGTACAATACTATTTCTTATAATTTATGTATATGTTTATCGTTTAAGAAACGTAATGTAATAAAAAAGCAAAAACAAAACAGGAATTTTATTATAATTCTTAATTTTAATAAAAAACATAATGAGTTATAAAACAAATAAAAAAAAAAAAGTTCAAAATCATATAATAATTTTGTGATAATTATTGTAATAAATACATTTATAAAAGTTTATTTAAATCGTACAGTTATGTTCATTATACGTTTGTCATTTTATTTTATAAGCAATACTGTCCATTGGCGACTTTAGGAAAGTTTGTTTATATTGTGACGTTATGCGAATGTTTGTAAATTGGGCGTTACCTGTAATTTAAATGAAACTTTATCTTATTTTTTATTTATTTATTTATTTTTTATAAAATGAATGATTTTTCAGATGCTAAAACGTAAATTGGATCAAAGAATTTCAATTATTATTATTACATATTTAGATTTACGGAAATGCTGAAATATGCTTGTTAGCAAAGACCTATTTTCCCCTCTCAGTGTTTGGGTGCATTTTCTGGGCTGTTGCAATTAGCACCTCCTCCCTTCGTGGGTGTCTGTATGTGAACGTAGGATCTTTTTCATCACTAGAGATGATTTACGCGAATGACTCTCTGGGGATTGTAAGCCCCTCTCCTCAGGAGGTGAAAAACTTATTTTCACAGAGAAGATAAGAAATATAAACTCTCACTTTTGCAAAGACCAGGTGATGTTCTTCTGATAGAAGACATTACCCCTCAACGTGTAATAATTCTTTATCACCCTCCTCTCATTTTTCCTTACTTGGCTACAACATACAAAAGCACTTATTTTTCTGTTCACTTAGTATCTTATTTCAGTATCTGGTAATAAGATAAGAGAAATAAGGCGTTAATGTTATATAAAAAAAAAAAAATTCATGTTTTTATTTACTGACATATTCACAAGTATATGTAAATACTTGTCATAAGTTACATTTTTGTTTTTTTTTACTAGGAAATAAGCATTACTTAGTGGGAAATTCTTATAATTCAGTTCACATTTAATTATCTATAAACTTGATGAATTTAGTTTTCAAGATGTAACGTAGCATTATTTACTGCCTTAAGACTGAGTCTTTAGAAATAAAATACTGTTACAATCAGAAAGAGGCTAGATTTGGAGTCAATGTTAAGAAGGCCATGCTTGAATATTTAAAAGAAATACCATAACTTTCGACTTACGTAAGATTTACATTTTTCAACGGAAATTAAGTAAGTTAAACATACTGGCACAATTTAAAGTTATATTTTCGTATACAGTTGACATCTGCAATGTAAGTAATGTATGTACCTTACAAAACTTATGCAAAGTAGAATTAATATGGATAGTAGTAATTCCTGATTTTCTAGATGTGTCTGTCTGAGAATCCGCGCTGTCTAGTCAGAGCAGCTAATCGAATTAAAAGTGTAGATCGAAGCAGACAACTTGGCGAGGAAGAGAAAAATAATCGATCCCAATATTTGTACAACAGCATCTGTATTGAAGGAATATTCTGAAGAAAAATTTTTTCAAGCAGATTACAAACTTGATAATAAATGCACTAACAGAGAAATTATTATTCTGATAGAAAAAGTGTAGGAGATAGCTAGTCGAGGAAGGAAAACAAACCGATTCTTCAGAATGTTTCCTCATAAAAACCCTTTCAATAAAATCCTGTAACTTCAACACAATCCAAAATTCACCTCATTATTAGCTTAGTAAAAGGAACTGAAATGAAAACATTGTGATATCTTTTAACCAAAGAACGAATTATCCGATAGAGAAGGTGTAAAACAAAATAGAGATAACTTATTGGGATAAAGATGAAATAAGCAGCTAAAAAGTTGAGGTTTTAAAATATATACATGGTAATAATAAAATAAATATTAAAAAAATGTATATTTTTGTTCCAATATGTTTCAGAGATATACTACCTCATAATGTATTTTTATTTTTAAAATCCATTATTTAACAAATACACAAATTAAATGAACGGATTAAAGAGATTTACTATCGGTTATAAGGAAATAAAATAAATTGCCATGAATGAGTCTTCAATATATTTGCGAAAGAGAGAGGCTGAAATTAAATTTCCGCTTTTGAATTGTCGTCGTTTAGTTTAATTTCTTCCGGGAAATTCGTAAATTACCACTCGACCATAATGTTTGAAACTTTTACTCTTAATTCCGACGTAAAAATCCATTGCTTCAATTTTCTTATCTTGCGAGTGAATGAGGAAAAGGTTCATTTAGTTTATTCCCAAGATCCTATCTCTGGAATATTGTCCTTTAATAGTTCCGTTTCTCCGTTTGTTTTTTTATCGTTTAACTTTATCATCTCTTTTGTCAATTTGCTTCCTTCATTTCCAGCCCAAAAAGTCTTGGTCGATGGCTTAGCAGTTGACCACAATGTATCAGTCCTTCACGGACCACTTGTTGACGATATCCCGGAAGGAAGCAGACTGTCGCATCACGGCGATGCATTATGGGCCTTCACCTTCGATTACGATCTGCCAAATAAGCAGGAAACATTGATTGTCTTTTATTTGCCTCGTTTTCATCACTGATTTCACATTACAACGCTAATTTTGATGGGAAAATTAACTTCCTATACTTAGTTCCCGATAACAAAAGCAGTAAACAAGTTGCAAAAAACTGGCAGAATTCCAGTAAGAAAAAAAAAAGTAAATTAACAATTCAGCGAAAAAATAAATTGATAAACAATTTAGTGTGTTGTGGTGGAAACTGGCAATTTTGGAAACTCATTTCTCAGAAATGCAAGGCATCTAAAAATATACATGTTAACATAAAAAAATTTTCTCTTAAAATTCTATATATTTTTCTTGGAATAATTTATGAGCCGATGAGGAAATTCATTTCTGAGTTTTTGTACAAAGCCTCTATGAAAACAGTGAACTGAATAATGAAATAATTTCATCAAATTTCATCAAAATTCATTTGTTCATGATTTGCGCTCTACACGATGCGTTGTCTATGAAGACGCCAAAAGTACATAAGTTAGAGAGATAACTTATTTGAATGAACATACACTGAAGCAAAGATTCTGAAAGAACTTCGAGTCTACTTTCTTTACAATGTTCAGTTTTTTTGTTTTGTTTTTGTTTGATTGTGTAAAAAAAAAAAAAAAAATAAGTGAAAAACCCAACCTGTTAAGAAAAGTAGGTGCCAAGTTCTTTCAGGAATTCCGTTTCTTCTCATTTTCTGTTTCTGTTTCTTTTCTTTTTTTTCTCTCAGAAACTTCATTATTAAACGAGAAATGTTTAATTCATAGCTGAAAAAAAAGCACAAACAAAAATAAAACGGGAAATGCTAATTACCCAAATTACTTCTTTCACGAAATACAAGAGCGTCCCCTCACTTTCTGTCGTATTTACCGTAAGATATCTTAAGAAGAAAAAAACTTCTCTCACTTCCTCTTGTTGTGTAGGAGACCCACGCGAACCTTACCGTGAGCCGGAGCCGTTTTGTTCGGCCGAGTAGCCGTGTGCAGCCAAGCTCCACACCGTAATGACATGGCTGCCTCTCAGACTTCCTATATTAATTACAGTAGAAGCCAATGCATCATCCATGCTAGCTTAGCCAAGATTGCGCTCATAATGCACAGCTGCCAGCTCAACAACACCACTAATGAAAAGATGCCAAGTTTTTCACATAAGTGAAAAAAGCTAAAAAAAAAAAAGCAAACAGCCTTAACCTTATTTCACTTTTTGTAATGCTCACAGCACTTTTTACGAATATAACACTCTTTTTTTTTTAGTTGTGATATCTACTTGTAAAACTAGGGTTTGTAAAGGTTTATAAAGTCCTTTTGAACAACATAATATGACTAAAACTTTTTTTTAAAAAAAGGAGGAAAGTCCTTTAACATTACATTTTGGTACAAGTAAAACTAACTCTAGATACCGCTGATGAAGTAAGGCATTATTCTTACAGAAACAGAAATATGGTTTTTGAATTGCATTTTTACAAATTCCCAATTTCTGTTCGTCTTATAAAATCTTGAAATATAAGTTAATTGTAAAACTCTTTACTATTTCAAAAAATTGCTTTTGAGTAAATGAAATCCTTGCAACGCGAAATCATATGAATAGATTAGGAGTTTAGCCATTTGAGATACGTTTATATACAAATCGGAGACGCACTGCAGTAAAATAATAAGTTATATATAAATACATTTATTATCTTACTACAGTCCGTCTCCGATTTCAGTAGACTAGTGATAGGAAGCTAATGATGAATCTGATGCATGCTTTCTTTCCATTAAGTCGCTGAAATCGTGAATAGTGATAATAACTAAAATTCATTATTAAAGTGACTTAATAACAATAATAATAAAAAAAGACAGACATCAATGACTTTCCAAAGGGCCACTAAATCTGATATAGATTAGCAAAAGCATTTTATTTTTATCTTTGTCATTCTATTCTAATTAAGTAACTTTACTTGGATTGTTTGAATTATGGTGAAACATCATACGTAAGTTACGTGTTTTATAGAAATTCATTTATAAAATCCAGAAGCGATCAAACTGGACCATTTATTTAAACAAAAAAGTTGCAGTTTAGCTAAAGCTCCTTAATGAAATTGGGCAAAACATCATAATGCTGACAGAACATCAAAAGATAAAACTACAAAGCATGAACATTTTTTCCTCAGAAAATCCAGTTTCAGTTTCGAGAAAAAGTTTGGAAACTAATTCAGAACTAGATCTTCAATGTATTTCTAATGCACTTTCTTCGTACATTACCTGCCTTTTTTTTTCCTCTGTTAGTTTTCTCTACAACTGAGAGACTGAATCATCATCTTCTGGGTGAATGCTTATGAATTCCATTGGTCCATGCTAAGATCCAATTAGACATGGTGAACTCCCATCACACGACAGCTGCAAACAAAATTTTTCATTTTTTTTTTTTTAAAACCAACATATTTCTAAAAGATAACATCATGTGGTCTTTATGCTTCCATGGTAAATAGTTCCAAAACATATTATAGATTTGATCTAACTTAATAAAATCCGTTGTATGTTACATTTTGTAACATAAAGCAAGAAAACAGCGCATTGTTTTTGTGAATAACTATTTTTGGATCGGAAGTTGGCACGCAAATTATACTTACTTCGATAATTATGTTAATTTTTTTTGTTTGTTTTGTTTTTCTGGGATCAGACTGAAATGACTTAATGTCTTTGGTCAATTCAATTAAGAAACAGGGTTCCGTAACTTTATAATGGGGTTGGAAGTATGTAATTCATTGCTGAATGCAAAGAAACGGAATAGTTTTATTGTGACTTCACCGTTTTAATGTCTTACGTCCGCTGGTTCTTTATTGCTCGTCCTAATCTCATTCTCCACGGTGTAATTTCCTTTGTAATTCTGACGTCTTATTTGTAACACGTTGATTCAACTGCTTAATTTATTCCGACATCAAAAGTATAAGAAACCACAGGTCACCCGCGTCTCCACCTCTCTAATTTTAGGGCACCTAAACTGAAAATTGTCCATGTAATGGAGCGATCGCAATTCATTAGATGAGATGCTGAAGGGTCCTTCGTGGCAAGCACCACCCTACGCCCTTCTTCACTTCGTTCCTTCCCATTGGAATTCAGTACGTGCCTTATTACAGACACATTTGTTATAACATTTACAAGAAATACGAAATAAAAAGAAATTATTAAGTAGTCATTATTCTTCCTAAATATAGCTTTTTAAGAAATTACATTAAAATCTTCTGTCATTTTATTTATTTATTTTGTTAGAAAGCATGTGAATTCTGCAAATTTGCATATTTGTTACTGGTACTATGAACGAAGTCGGTTTTATTTCAGTTTCAGAGTATTAAATATAACGAATCATAAATGTATATGTATTATTTAACGAACCTTATTGCATATTTATTTTTTTTCCCTCTCTCTTTTTCTTGAGTGATGCTAGGATTTGAATAAACATATTCTTTTATGTTTATCCAATGCATGATTTGCCTTGAAACTATGCTCTTTTTTTTTAAATATTTTTTATAGTCAATTTACTAAATATAAATACATACTTTGGGCTTTAAGAGAATATTTAAATGCATGTTTTGAGTGAATAGAATTCTCATTTCAGCTGATCACTAACAATTCCTTAAACTTTTCCAACAGATATTTCTGTTAACACTAATAGTTAGTCTAAGACAGTAACAAAGGAAGAAAAGTGAAAACTATATGTAATTCAATAAAATACAAAGGTGAGACCAAGCTGTATACTAAATGACATCCTAGCACAGCTGTTTCACGGTAATATGACGATCATCAGTCATGAGCAGTCATCAGTACACAACCAGGTCTCGTTACTCGGGCCTATATGAGAAAACGTCGGAATCAATGTGGAACCCGAAAAGCTACAATCAGGAATAAATTTGCATTCAAAATAAATGTGCGAAGTAAGGTAATATAAAAATTAAAATGTAGTTGTCGTAATACAATATACCTTCTCCAGTTTATGACATTTATTCTTAATGTCAGAAGAAGATATGACCTTCATAATACTTTTAATATTGTTTGTTGTTATTTTGAAATGGCTGCTAAACGTCTATACACTAGTTGATTTTATTTCTATGACTTTCACGTTTATTTAGCCTTACTTACTCTAGAATCTATTTCTTCCTGAACTTGTAGCCATCATAACACTACTAACTTCAACACAGTCAGACTGTGATTGTGGACAACACCTTCATGTTTCCAATCAGCCCCAAATCATGTCCATTTTACACCGAACGAGAAACGCCTCTCACTGACTTGTTGGGGTGGAGACGCATTTTGGAAGGAGACCTTGAAAAACAAAAAGTTACAGTGAGAAAGCAATTTGCACTGAGATTAACATGGGTGGGAAAAACGCTTATCCAAAAATCACCTTTATTGTATCTTCACAAATAAGTCCCGACAGAAATGGGCCCATCCTAGGGTGGATTCAATTGGTTTTATGTGAAAGAAAAGTGATTGTCATCATTGAATGCACTTTGAGATGAATTATCTAGGCCTAATGCTTATAAGAGTTCTTCGAATTTTGAAGGAAAATTTATTTTAATTGATAGTTTTTAACATGAGGTTTATCTTATGTTATTTGCACATTAATTGAAGTTCTGAAAATGGATATACAAAAAGCCAAAAGAAAGTTCTAGATTCAAATATTGAGTCGATAATAAGAATTGGAGAATTATACAAAGTAATACTAAGTATCTGTTCTTCTATATTGCTTTGCACCTCCTCCTATTGTCATCAATGATTTTTGTTAAAAAATATCAATTTCAAGATGCATTTTAGTCTGTGAAATGAGCTTTATTTAATTAAAAGATCAGGAAGCTAAGGCAAGTAAAGTTTACTGTTTACTTACTTTCATTCTGTCACCAGCTCTACAGGCTAAACTGGAAGTTGGACAGACGTGAGTCATATTTTATTGCAATCTTTATCACTTGTAGATATGTGGAAAAATACGAGTTCCGGTCTACGGTCATTTGCTGAATCAGAGGAAGTAGCCGAAAAGGAAACATGTTCGGGGCCGCTATGATTTCATCGGTATGATAGGGTCGCTATAAAACTAGGTTTTTGCAGTCTTACATACAGTATTCTCGACTTTCAAGATTTAATATTTTGGATGAATATTTTACATGCAGACTGTAGTCTATATTAAATATCGTTACTGAAAGTTTATTTTTTTGGATATTAATTTGTAGTGTAATATTTTAAGACAGTATTTAAAAAAAAAAAAAGCAGCCAAATATTCATAAAGATCTAATTAGGAAGAATGGAATGGAGATAGGTGGCATTCTTTTCTTTTCCTTGGGTGGCTACTCTGGGATGACGCTATTATAAAAACCTTCAAATTAAAATGCTTCAAAATGCAAATCTTGCAATTAAAGGATTACTTAACGACTTTATTGGTAAATAGCTTTATTTAAATACATTATATGGTTGAATTTTGTCATGCTTAATAATGAAATATTCATACGGATCTGTTTACGTCCTCACAAAGTTGAAGATCCTCTAACTGTAAAAATTAAAATAAATTATTTTATATTAAAATAATTTATTCTTCCTTTATGCCATTGATATTCAACTTCAGGTACGCTTACCGCTAGGGTTATACGAAGATGTTTTTATATTCCTTTTAGAAAATTAAAACTTATTATTTAATTATTAAAAATATTGAACTTTAAATGCATTAAACTTAATATAGTATTTTGGATGTAAATTATGAATAAGCAAATTGAATATTTTGAATTATGTACCATTAACTTGGGGGGTTAAAGATAAATTAAATCTGTGGATACGTGAACAAAAAGGTCGAATACCACTGCTCTACGCAAACAACCCTTTTTAAAAGCATGTTTTCCAATGAAACTTTGGTAAGAAGATTCGATAACAAACTTTAGCAATGGAACAGAAGAAAAGAAAAACAAAAAAATCTAACAAAAGAATATAAAAATAGGACATACTGCAGTAGAAATCATGTGGAATAATGATAACTTGATAAATTATAGTTGGGATATGTAAAATATGAATGGTAAGCATTGAAGCATTCTGATGAACTGAAAGGATTCTATTCTTTGCAACATAGAAATTAATATTATCTTATCAAAAACAGCAAGTACTTGAAGGTAATATACGGTTACGTGGATAATGACAAGTTTTAAGCAACACGTGATCAAACGATTTATTTCTATGTTTTGATGGCTGTGGTTTCGTTTGAGATCCGATCCACCCTCGCTAGCTATTGGGCAGTGAGCCCCGGGGCCTGGGCTGAACTCCTAGTGCGGTTCAACTGTAACAACACCCTAATTACTGTCTTGGGAGCCCGGAGAACGGGGGTGGAGGAGTTAGCCAACCGTGGAAGAATGGATCTGTAACCCTTTTTCAGTCTTCCTTGCGGTTGCGGATTCACGTGACTTATGGTAATAGAATTTAGAATAAGATGGAGGAGTGCACTATGCTTTCAATATTTTGAAGGAGAAAGAGAAGGAAAAATATGGATACATGAAAAAAAAAGAAAAGAAAGGAGGGGGTGAATTGAAGGTCAGGGTGGGAAACTCCCACGCCTAGATTCTGAAAGACTGCTTTTAAGGAAAAAAATTGCCTTACATGTATATATAGTAGATCATTTTACCAAGAAAGGGCGCCCAGAAAAATGAACTCAAAAGGAAAAAAAAGAAAAGAATTTAGATCTAACTTCCGTAAGAATTCTTAAATTCCTACGTTATACGTTTGTCTTTTTTTGTTATTATTTTTTGAAGAAATGTATTAACTCAAGAATGAAAAGAAGAAGTAAAATAAATATAGAACGTCATTTTTTATGATGTTACTCAAAGCAAATAGAGAATACAATGTATTTTACTATAGTTACAGAGATTTAATATCCACAGATGTGGAACATGCAAAAAAAATGAGAAAAAAATATGCATTTTTATTGATATTTTTGGTAACAATAGAACCATGGATGTGCCCATCGAAGTTCAATAGGGGTTAACCCACAAATGCATCCGAAAAAAATGAAGGGTGTTTTTTTTGGTTGGATGTAAGAACCCTCTTTTTTATTACTATTGGATGGCTGGCCTCCCAGTATCTCTGAAATTATAATTGTCCCCTTCCCTTAATTTAAAATTCTTGGGCACGCAACTGTATACATAAGAAGAAGAATTTTTTTTTTTTTTTTTTTTTTTTTTTAAATATTTTCATTTGATTTGAATTGTATTTTATTGGATTTTTCTTCTTCCTTATTAAAAACACTGAAACTTAGCAATCATATTTCAATTCCTTTTTAAAAGCAGACATCTACAATTTTTTTCCCCGTTAACTCTAAATAATCGGTTTAATAGTCACATTTTAATGGTCAAAGTTGAACGCTTCTATTAGTTTCAATACAGAAAACATGGCGCTTTTTTAATAGACTCATAGAGATGAAGAGAAATGAGCTTTTTTTTTTTCCCTCGTAATCTCGATAGATCGTAGGGCGCAGATATTACATTTTACAACCATTTATGCTAATCTGCTAATTTATTTTTCTATAAAAAAGAGGAAAAACCTGTTTTATTGACTGATCTAATCAAACCAGATTAACAATTCTTTTCGCCTTCTCCCTAATTAAGTCTCAGATTTTAATTAATGTATTGAGAACTTGACAAATTAGAACAGTTTTAAGTTGTTAAACATAACAAATATAAAGAAAAACATTAGTATAATTAATTAAAAATTTATTTTAATTTAAATAATTTTGTAACTTAATAACAATGTATTTAATACTTTCATATTAAGTATTTTTTTAGCTTTCCAATCTAATACTTTCAAGTAAAATTCAGAAAATTTATATAAAATATATATGCAAGGATTTTTTTATTCTTTCTTCATTAACCTCTTAATTTTCTGGCTTCTTCACTAGTCCCATCTCGAACCTTGTATGAATATTTTTATATAAATTTTGTGAATTTTATTAGAAAAGTGTGTGTATTGAATTTTACTTGAATAACTATTATTTGACACACGTAAAATTATTCATCTCAATCTAATACTTTGAACAATAAAGTATTTAAAGAAATATGTGTTCTAAATTTAAATAATGATCCAAATGGTAGGTTAATTTAATGAAATTTGTAATACTTATTGTGTATTTCGTATAATGTTTGTGCATTATCACGAAAATCCTATTTTCATAACTAAAAAAATAAATAAAAATATACTAACAATTTATGTAAAATAGATAATCCTCGACGGGAAGTGAATTCTCGTCTCTGATTTCCTAGCCTTGTCCTGACGTTGTCAGGTGGGGCTAGCGCATGGTCCGTTGGGGCCCATTCGCGAGTAGTAGTAAAATAGATAAATACTTCTATACATTTTTAACTTCAACAATTTAGTTCGTTAAATTACTGGAGTTCTTTTTTTCTTTTTAATTATCGTAGCTTCTTTTAGTTATAACTTAGAAAATTTAAGAAAATTGAAACAATGGAACAATTTTTTTTAAATCTGTGTGTTTCATTGTTTCAATTTTTAAACCAATATTTAATCAAATACTGACATTTATGATTATACAGAATTATTTTCTCTAATATTTTAGTGATCTTCCTGAAACCTGTTTAATTTCTTATGAAAGTTTACTTAAAATTTTTCATTATACTAATTCTCTTAATAATTTCCAAATTTTGAACTTTTAATTTGATGAGACAATATAATTTGATTTTTTTAAACTTCAAAGTGGTTTAAGTGATAAAAAAATAATGATATTATAATAAAATATGGTAATTTTTAACTTAATGACCACTAATTTAATTACATCTCATTAATAACTTTAATACCATTATTTTCTTTATTTTTCAATTATATCCAACGAAAGAGTCTGTGTTGGAATACTTCAAATGCAGCTGAACCATGAGTCAAAAAGAATTTCATTAAATCTATCAATAGATTGAATTAAACCCAAGCGTGACGACATCCCCAAGGCTACATCCGACCCCCTGTCCCCTTTATTCAGCCCCTGACCCCTGAGGGTCAGATATGATGTATTTGAAGTGAATTTCGACTCACGTCCCCTGCAATTGTCATCGATTTTTTTTCTTTCATATATATATATAAAAAAAAAAAAGCCAAACCGCTTTCAGAGATGAAAAGAATCGGTCGTAACAACGGCTCAAGTTGATTTCCGCCTTTTGCCACTTGTTAAGCCATTGTCCTGACTTAGTTGTGGTTCCTGATGGGCGTGGAACCAGATAAATAAAAACCTAGCCTACATAGGAAAGTACAGTTTGATCCTATCGTCGTTGGAAAGATATTGGTTATGGTTGCTGGTCTGTTTCTCTTTTGCTGTGACATATCTAGGTTAATTGTAAGCATTCCGAAAAAGTTTTATTTGAGATTCATATTTCTTTCTTGCTCCCTATAGGCACGTGATAATATTTTTATACCAGCCTGAATTAACAAAACTGTTCTTTTTTTTCCTGTGTAATGTATGTTGGGCGTTTTCACTGACAAAATTGTAGACCGACCTTAAGATTGGAATTGGACTCCATTAATCTTAAGTCCAATTACTATCTCAGAAGAATGTAAGCAATCTGAACAAGAAAAATGCACAAATAATACACCCCTGTGCAGCAGCACCAATTTAATCTGCTTTTCTAACATCAAAATAACATAACTTATGAGACTTGTGAAGATATAATGACTTGTTTAGTCAATTTTGAGAAATGAGCATCAATATGAAATAGATGTTAGAAGCTTTCAATGATCGTTTTGTAAATTAAAGGTATGTTTTTCTTTCTTTTTATACATAGGCCATAGTAAGGGGTATTGTAAATTTGATCTAACATTTCTAATTTCCCCTAAATAGGCATCGTATAGGAAAAGAAATTTTTCAATAAAACAATTTTTTATTCTGAGACGAAATATGCAAGACAGTCTGTGTGACCTTATCTATCAATTCAAAATAACAAAACGAATTAAAACTTGTAAATTGAAGCTCTGCATTATTTTGTTGTAAAGTATTTTTTTAATTCCCTGTCGTATAGGTTTTTATGCAGATGACTTCCTGTGACGCTTTGCTGTTTTCCATATGTCCTTGCCTCTGTATTAAAATAAATACAGAAAGTCCTAACTTTGAATTTATGTCTTTATTATATAACTACATAACTAGATATTTTTTGTTGTTTTAATTTATAGTGCTTTGGAAAGACAAGACTAAGTTATCACGTTGCATTACTTTCTTTTTTTTTTTTTAATGTGTATTTTTTAATGACTTTTATGCACCCCCGCTGTTGCGAGAGACTTCCTTGTCTGTTCTAGACCCATGCGTTGGTCACAAGTAATGGGTTCTTTGGTTTTTGCCTTGAGTGGTCACCTACGATATCGTGAATAAATGGCTGATGCGTGTCACGGGCTGCACATGGCCGATCGCCAGGTATGCAACGGCTATTAACAAAAGGGTTCAACCTCTTTACCCACTTGGAGGTGATTTACGAATTGCTTTTCTCATTAAATTGAGTAGAAAGAAAAAAGAAAGTCTCGAAATTGAATCTAACAGTTGAAGGAAGTTAAAAGCCTAAATGAAAAGGACTTCTTTTTATTTAGTATTTTTTTTTCAATTAGCTTCCGTATCTGTAACAAGAGCTATTATGTTAGAAGTAGAGATAGAGTAGATCAAAACTCTTTTATATAAATATTTTAAAAATATCTTTTTATAACTCTTAATTTAGAATCTATTTAATACTCCTTATATTAGCGGAGTCTGTTTTAAGTTTTAAAATAAACCTAGATAAGCGTAGACTTACGAAGACCTTTTTATAAATGTTTATATAAGATGTTAAAACAATCGAGGCACCAATTATGCAGAAAAACGATGCCTTAGACAAAAGTTTAGCTACCTAAAACTACCTCTAGAATTTTATTTATAATTTATTGCAGATTCTAATATCCATCGATTGTGAAAATTGAGGCCCATTCACAATAGAGCTGCTGCAATGGATTTTATATTTAATAACCTAAGCGAAAACGGAACTATGTAGTTATAGATAATTTTCTCTCATAAAATATTTAGTAACGCATTTTTTGTCTAAATATTAATTTTTCTTTTAAATAATTTTATAACTCAGCACTTTAGAACACTAAGATAATCGTACAAGTCTTATAAATAAATTCGTAATAATGGTCTTATTTTCTTTAAAGAATTCAAACTATAATTACGAATAACTATTAATTAGGCTTATTTTGCTATTTTGTTAAGAGTAAGTACCGTAAACGCTTTTATGTCTCAGTTGAATGAACTGCTCTAGAACATTCCATTGCCACACTGACACCATAATTGCAATGTCTTTTCAGACTCGTTGGTTTTTTTTTATTATTATTATTCCCTTTTATTCTATTAAACTAATTACGAATTATCAGTGGCCATAATCCAATTGAATTTGCCGACGCTTCACTAGTCATAACAATATTAGAAAGAAAAAAAATACTGAAGTTAGGAAACACGGTTTCATCCACTTCAATGACTGGAACAAAAATGTAAATTGTAGATCATATTAATGTATTTGTAAACGCTTAAAAAAAGCATGCACAAAGGTTAAAACTATGAATTTTCAATAATTTTGAGCATAATCAAATTGTAATTATGCTCAAAGTTCACATTTCTCAATTACAACCAATTTCATGAATCCTCTTATGAAATTTGCTGATTTTAATTTTTCTTATGTAATTATTTTCTATTAATTAAATCCCTTGATACAAATATCGTGCCTTACAAGAGCTATGCTTTTGTCAATTTCAAGTTTGCACTGCAAAAATTTCATAATTTTTAAGCAAATTAAATTTAGAAAATATACCCTTTAGTTAATAATTTTTATAACCGCTTGTAAAGAGTATTCAGGTTTAGCCTAATGTTTGCAAAAGTTCTTAATATGGATTGAAAAGGAACATAAAGAAAAGTAATACAAAAAGGTTTAAAAATGCAATTTGAATGTTTTTTGTCCGTCCGTCTGTGATCAAGAAACCCTACGCTATTTGTCCTGAAAAAGCAGAAACTGAAGTGAAGGGTGTTTATAAAGAAAAGCCCTGTTGATTTTGGCACATATCAGACCCCCAAAATACGTTGGCATTCAATTCTAAATAACAAGATTTTTAGGAAATACACACATACACACACACACACACACACACATCCTAAAGCTAGATTACTCTTCCTTGCAATGCATTCCTCATTTCTCAGTTGATCTTGGAACTATTTACTTTTTTTTTTATTATTATTCTCAATTTGGACCCCCAATAGCTTATTTCCTATTTTCTCTGATTCTGTTTGACCAGTAAACCAGAAAACAGCTGCTTTTCTTTTTCATCAACTTTTTTTCTGCAATCGTACTACATGGGTATTCGAAAGTTGTCTTGCCAACTAAACATCATTAGCTGATTTATTTATCATTTTATTTCAACCGACAAACACTGAGTCTGGCAAGTTCTTACTATTTTCCAGATATTGTGATACTTAAAAAAAAATTAAAAAAAATCAAGAAACTAGTGTATCGTTTCTGTAAACTTCCTCTGTTGCTTTTTCATTGCTATAGTCTTGGTGTTGGCATTTATTACGTAACATAAAACAAAGAGGTAATTAAACCCGTTATTGTAACCTGCTTCTTGTATCAATCGTTTTACTCTGAACGAGCTTCGATCCGTACATCGTTTTCTTTCGTAATTCTCTTGCGATAATCTGTTCTAAGGAATCTCTGTTAGAGTGGACTTGTTTTCAGTTTCATTTGTAGTAGGCGTTGAACTTTTAAACCGCTTAACTCCTATCCAATCAGTGTCGTGCCACCCCTGCCTTATCAAAAGCCATTGCTTCGCCCGTACAATAATTACATCGTACATTGTGTTGGCAATAAGTCATCACACCCGCGCCATTCGACGATTGTCCAGTGTGAGCTATTGAAAGCTGGAGCCACTTTTGAATTACTATTCGGGCACCGATAAGCCCAAACGCATTATCCAAGAAAACCCCCTGAGGGGAAATGGAGGAGCTGAGAGGGAATTTAAAATAAACCAGATAAAAAGATTATTAACTTTGTTTATGGAGAGCCATAAAAGTTCTGATTGTCAGATTTGGTTGATTATAGAAACTAGTTATTATAGATAACAATGGATAAATTGTTTGCGTACAAACCAATTCCCAACGGAGAAATATTAATTTTGAATTTCTCGGATTTTAATAAATAAATTCAATTTGGTAAAACAGATGACAGTCACTATTAAGTATTGTAAAAATATTGGTAAGTATTGTGTTTTGAAAAATATGTTAAAGTAAAAAAGAAAAAAAACAAAAAAACAAAACAGGATTCAATAAAATAATTTAAAATAAAATAATACTTTATAAAAGAGATTTTCTCTTTTGTTTATTTAACAATCACGTAGAGATCAATTACTTGAATTACATTAAAATGCGGTATTTTTCCCCTTTGCTTGTAACTACGGGTGCATATGGTTGAAACGACTAGTTTTCATATGCATTTTAGTTCATATGATAAAGTAATATGGAAATAGAAAGATTCTGAATAAATGAAAGACAATAGTTTTCAAGTTATAAGAGCAGGAATATAGACAAACTGTGTAAATGATTGTCGTATCCTTTTAATTCTGTTACTTCGAACAAGTTACTTGGAAATGAAATTGTTTACTTCCTATAATCTTATAATTTCCTTCGTTTGTTATATGACGTGATTTCAAAGTTAATTTTATATAACTTTGTAAGTGGATTTCTTAGTAGTTATTGTTAACTTATATGAAACCATTGAGTTAAATAACTCGACAACAGTTTTCGTCATTGCTTTCTTTCTTTTTGTTAACTTTAGTAAATTTAGGTAAAACTTAAAAAATGTAGCATATAAGTCATACAGATCTTTTAAAAAGAAGGGTAAATCAAATCTATTGTAGACTTAGCTCCATTGGAATGTATTGTTGATAGATTTGAACAGTTCAAACAAAATGATGTCCATCAATTGAGGAATGTTGCTTGTTTAAAAAGGCGATTGAAACCCATGAGCGTTTCCAAAATAAGCTTGGTTTTTATGGATTTTCGCCATATGGTCCACGTGGGTTTCTATGGCCATCCGGCTGCCAGATGGACCTCCGGGTTTTCCTCTCATTAGTTGGATGCTTTGGGAACGGCGAGGGAAAAGCCATCTCACGAGGTGACATCTCAGGGACCGTGAGGTGGGTGTCCCGTGAAACCACATGTTAGGTTGCTTTGGATGCGGGACAAAAGTTTATCTGATCAAGTATAGATTTAGTTACAGATTAAAAAGCTTATGAAGACAAAAGAGTAGCAATACAAAAGAATGAACATAAGGGAGATCATAAAGAAAAAAGATAAGAAAAATTAGAAATTGTTATTATATTAAAAAAGCTATTAAACATTATGAATAATGTGGAATTGTGACTGATATTATTTTTAGAAGATCTGGACTAACAGAAAGAAGGAAATTAGAAGAAAGTGTGGGACATGCTCTACGGAAAAAAACAAAATTGCAGGTTTTTTTTTTTTTTCTCCAAAAATAATTCTGAAGTCTCAAATAAGTTGAAATCGAGTTGAGACATTTACATGGAGATATTGATAACATTACCTATAAAAAGTAGTACGAACATACTTCTAAACTATACAGCCAATATATAAAAATTCAAATCATTATGAATGACCATTTCTATTCAGCTAATAGGAATTAGATAGCGAGCAATAAGTGGTATAATACTGCTTGTTGTTTGAATGCTTTTAAGTATTTAGGTAAATGACTGTTACTGACAAACAGTCATTCGTAATATCGCATAGAGATAATGAGTACCGTAGCAGAAAAGAACTGACAGTGGGAACTGTGTCAGTCATTAAGATAAAGGTGATTTATCTCAAAGATTCAGTTCTGTGGGAAGGCGATGTCTCATCCTCTTGGAGGCAACTGACCGTTACTTGGCTCTTGTGAGCAGTCAAGGTGAAAACCGAGATGAACTGTATTTAATGCAATCGCGGCTTTATTTGCATTCGCAAAAAAAACAAAATTTTAATAAAAAGACACGGAAAGCTGCGGTTGCATAAGATTTCTGGGTTTGCTGCTCTTTTAACTGTTTCTGATTCTACTGTCGTCAGAAAACCGTGAGACATAAAAGTGTCATTGTCTTTTTCAGTTAATTCTTCTTTTGTTTATTTTTTCGCATAGCTAAATAATTGTTGTTTGGGATTTACAAAGTCATTATTAATCTTTTAAAGACAAATGCTTCGCTTAATCTCTAAATGTAAATTAATCTTTTTCAGAGTAAAAGAAACTTATCCAACAATTAAGAGATTAAGACGGTCAATTCAAGTAAATTTACCCATCCCAGTCCGATATGTCTCGATGGTGAATTGGGATTGAATTTATAAATAATAATTGTACTCTTTATATCCGCATAGTATCCAGCTACCATAAGGTATTAATTAAGTCTAGCGTTTGTAACGATCTTTAATATGCATCAGAAATATTAGATCTGTGACTAACTTAGATCTTGAAACTTCCATATTATATTATTTTTAATATATGTTACATATCAGTGTCTACCTTTACTTTTCATATCTGATGTTAAATTTCAATAAAGCAAATTATTTATGCTGACATTTTAATGGTAGATAACGATTATCAAATGTGACATTCCTGTTGATTTTGATAAAATTTCCGTTCTTTTAGTTTCTATAAGTACCAATACTTGAGTCTGTAAAGCGCTAATATCACGGTAATTGATGCTATAAAATAAAAATGTAGAAAAATGCGAAGGAAATAACTGTAAATAAGAATAATTAGAAAACTCCGAATGAGAAAATAATAACAAATAATAAAGAGTTGTAAGAACTCAGCAAAAACAACTGGCCAATAAAAGCAGAAAGACATGAAATAATATGAAATTGTAATAGTAAACATTAGAAAAAATGATAAGAGAGACTTGAGAAATATTTTATTATTAAAAAATTATGATAATGTCAAAAAGCAATTAAAAAAATAGTGAATTATATCACAATCAAAACTTTGATGGAGTATATTACAATTGAAGATCTTGAATGGGTTTATATTATCCCTAGGGCCACCATATTGCTTCTTTCTGGTGAAAAACTGAAATGGAACAACTGGAACCCAAGAAACACTTGAATGTTTTCTTTACAGATTCATAGTGACAGAAGGAAAGCATTTAACAAAGGTGTCTTCTTTCAGCGTGAAATGTAAAATAAGTGACACGGAACCCAGTTCTCTTCATTACGCCCGTGAATGGTTTTTGAAGTTTGGGAGGGTTCGTTCTATTCTCGGAAACCCCATTAACTCCGCATCAGGTGTCGCTTTGGCTTCGAAACCCGATGCCTCCACCACCCTTTGAGTCCCCAATGCAATGCAATACTTTAATGGCTCTTGAAATTGTGTTGAGGTCTTTTGATTTTTAACTCTGTCCATTTCGGGAAACCTATTGGGGAGCGCAATTCGATCTTGCGCAGGGGAGTCAAAAAGGCCTTTCTCCTCCCAGTTTGACTCGTCTCGGTGACTCCATCGCCCCACGGCTTCCCTGACACGTGTGTCCCACATGCAACTCCATACAATAACCTATGAGAAAATGAAACTTACCACAACAGCCACTTCCGCGGTAATTTAACTATTTTTTGTTCGTTGCAGAAGTGAGTTGAAACAATATTATTCCCTGACATAGATTGTAGTTAGGGAAACCTAATAAATTTCCTCTATAATTATTCCCCCTTCATTATTTCTATCAAAACAGCTTAGTTCTGATAGGAAGTTAGTACTGAGCTGTAGAATTATTGTAGAAATAGAGTGGTTTTTTTTTATGTTAAAGTTTAAGAAATGGTAAGACGGCAGTGCAAAAATAAATTATAAGATCCTTAAAAAGACAAGGAGGAATGATTTTCTTATTGATTCATTAATAATTAATTTGGAATCTTCAGAATCATTTACTTAAGAAAATTTTAAGTAAATTAGCCAAGCCCAGTCAAAAAGATGGCATAATAACAAAAAACCGGAGCAAAGTTTTGTTTTGCTTAATTTCTTCAACCTTAAATTGACCAGATGACAGTCAAAAACTTTAAAAAAAATGAATTTGTGAGTATCTACTCTTAGAAAGCAAAAGGCTATTCTTTGTAAAGTGTTCTTAGTAAGTTAATTATTAATAAAATATCTATAACTATTTTTTTTTTTTTTTACTTTTTTAATAATACTTAATGAATAAGTAAGTTATACTAAAACGCTTTAACATTGGGAACTGAAGTATCCCTTAAAATGCATCATGTTAATACTTCCCATTTGCTTAGGACAGATAGTCGAGCTTCTGAAATGATAAAACTTAGATTAAGCTGTAATTATTCTCAACATTTAAAATACTATATTGACATTTCCTTTGGAGACATTCCAAATTGAAAGAAGTTGGCGTAAGCAAGATTCATTCCTATCATAATTTGGAAGTAACTTATTATCTTATATAGAAAAGCGACAATAAAAATGATAAAATTAATCGCCAAAATAAAGATTACTGTAATTCAGTTTATCTTTAACTAAAGATGATTAGTCTAATAATTAACATGCAGTTATAGCTTTTAGATTTAAACCACGTTTATTAAAAGCCTATCTAAAAATCCATCTTAGTTACTGTACAGATAAAACTTTGTTAATTTACGGAAATTCAATTAATTTATGTTTTCTATGCTTTGACGCTTAAATTTCTGAGTAGTTATTCTTCGTTTTCTTACTGAACCATGTAATTTTGTTAAAACCTTTTGAAGAAAAGTTTTCGAAGCTAATCTGGCATTTAATATTTAAATGGCACAGACGTACAATCAAAACAATCTCATTATGTTGAAATAAATATTTGAATGTTTTCATAACTACAGATAATTACACATTTTTAATAGCGACTGCGCCCAAGTGGAAAACAACAGAAAATGGGTGGAAAATATTAATTCCTCTTATTTATAAGTATTTTCATTAAGTTGTTGTTATTGCTTTAATATAGTGACTCACTTTAATGAGAACTACAGAATTATTGGTGACCGCAATTGGGAAAACCATTTAATATTTTAAATAACAACAATATTCTGTTATTAGATAATACATTTTATTTGCTGGAAGTTGGAGGAGCTTGCTTCGATTTCGACTGGACTGGAATTTTTGCCTGATTGTTATCCTTCAAAGTTTATCCAAAAAATCTAAAACTGTGAGAAGAATGTGGAAAGAAAATTACAAATTAAAATGTAAATAATAGTAATAAATAAAATTTTAGATTTTTTTGATAGACTACTTATTATCTCATAAAATGATTTTATTTCTTTGGACGTGCAATATAAACAATTATATTTTTATAATTCTATTTTTATGAGTTATTAATAATAACTCTCATTATAATTCTGTGGAATAAATCGGGATCCTTTTTTCCTGAATGTTATAATAAGTTCCGTACAAAACTTCCAATTTGTCATGTCAGTTTTCATTTTGTAATTAAATATCAAACAACTTTTTTCGGAAGTGATAATAAGCCTCTGAACTAAGAACTAATTGGTGGACTAAAACATATAAACTTTAAAAAACCTATAGAGAGACGAAGCGTTCTTGCCTACGGTACTTGAATGTCGACGTAAATATGGTTTGGTTAGAATACTATCCTAACACACACAAACATCAATCGAGAGTTTTCTTCAGCTGATAACTGAGAACTGACCCTTTCCATGACATATCCTTATGAGTTCCATGAGTTTTCCTTATATTAGCGCATCAATAAGAAGAGGGTTCCTTCAGACGTACCGTGGAAAAAGGAAATACTCAAAACCAACTTAACACCCAAATCATTTATTAAAAAAAAAAGAAAAGCAAACCACAAGGGGAGGAATAAGGGTGAATCTTTTTGTCCTTTTAAGTTCTACGTACGATGAAGGACCGTCAGAAAGGAAGATATCCAGATGGCATTTGAAGAATCGCTTTGAACGTCGACATGTGTTCACCTTTTGACAGGCGATGAGTACAGTAATGGATACTGATGGGAACTTTTTTTTTTCTTTTACCCTTCCATTTTTTTTTTTCTAGAACAGGAAATGAAACTTTTTATTGATACCGATCACTTTTTCCTTTTTTTCCTCATTTTTTTTTTAATATTTTTTTTTCCTTTATTAAATTTTGGAAAAAATTTTTTTTTGGAAGACTAACTTATCACATTAAATATAATAATTACAGCAACTAGTTTGGAGGAGATTATTTCCGTAAATCTGAAATTTTCAAAAGTAAGTTTTTAATTTATATAATCATTCAAGTAATTTGCTCAAAATCTTCTAAAAACTTAAAATTCACTAAAGTAAAAACTAAAGTACAATAGACCTTAGGTCGCGGTGCTAGGTATGTTTACCACCCATCTTCTACATTCTTACAAAGTAAAAACTATATTGAGTAAGCAAACGAAGGCACTATAAATTTCCTTTCATTTAAAAATTATATTATTTCTCTTTAAGCGCTCGATATAAAAAGTTTTAAAATTAAAAAATTAGAAATAAATGAAAGTACTATTTAGTTATTAGTAGGACTGTGATACTTAGTTATTACATAAATAAAAATCAATCTACTTTTTATTGTTTATTAAATAAAACTTATTTCATTAAATATTACTTCCACATTATATCAAGTTAGTAAAAATATACTGTTTAATTGACTAGTGATATTTAAAGGAAATAAGTAAAAAACACAATCCATTTTCTATTAAGAATAACAAATAAAAACTGTTATTCTTATAAAACAAACTATTTGTAATTAATTTAACTGTTATGAAGATATGAAGTACCATTTCGGTTAGTTGCTGGATTGCATTACTAATGTGGAACCAGACAGAATCAGTCACAGATCTGGTCTTTTTTTTTTTTAAATATGATTGGACTGCTAATCATTTTCTCTTACATTTGATTTTTGTTTTGTAATTTTTAAAATTTATTTAAATATTAAAAATATCACGATGTGAAAATCTGTTTTATTTATATCAAAGTTTTATTCTCTTTAAATTATTGGCAATAAAACAACTAGAAAAATAAAGCATCTTGGTTCGAAGAAGAACATAATTGAATTGCGTAATTCGATCAAAGATAAAAACACAATAAACAATAGAGCATGAAAATTTTATTATTGAACTTTTATTGGTTATTTCTTTTTAGTAGTTAATTTAGATGAATGTAAAAATAGCAATGCAGTTAGAGGAAATGGTTTCGATTTCTATATATATAAATATCTTATAAATATATAAGTTAATAACTAAATAATGCTGTGAATCAGGTTGATATTAATTATTTTCGTTATACTTATAGCCGTTTATTTTGGAAATATTAACATTGGCAAACGTGAAATATTAGTTGCTAGTAATTTAGTTCAAAAATTAATAATCGTTCATAAGGATTAGATATTATTTAAGGATTAGGTGAAATAATGTACATTTTAAATCTATAAAAACGCAAACGTAGTACACTTATTGGCGTCTTCAGGTAGTCACCCATTGCTTAGTCGTTTAATGCAGTAACTACACATAATGCTTCAAAGACAGTTAATAATGAAATAAAAATTAAAGAAAAAAAAGGAAACTGATTTAATGTTTACTGAAGATAAAGCATAGAAAGAATTATGTTTTTTTCTTTTTCTACCCTGATCTATTTTGTTTTTTCACTTGTTTTTTCAATTATATTTGGCCTTTTCCTGAATCTGAGCTGACAAATAAAGCTGAGGAGAAATAATAATTTTGAAACAGGTGCATTAAAATCTTGAAGTTAACGAAAATAAGCTCGAATGCAAAATTCCATCTTTTGGTAGAACAATTAATCCACAGCTAATATGATAACTCGACAATATTTTGTATTTTACTAAATAAGTATTAAGATCAATATAGTGTATATCTCATAGCTTAAAATCTAGTTAATAAGCTTTCTTGAAAGATTTACGATGACTCCATTGTAGTCAAATATATAAATATGAATATTATATTTGCATGTAATTCAAGTACTGAATAGTATTAAGTACTAAAGAGGTTGCTTACGTGAAATATAAAGAGTAGGCCTATCTGGCAAGAAATGACTTCCCATTTTATTTACTATTCTACAGGAAACGAACTAAACTAAGTATGTAGGACTACATTTGTATTGGAAAGAAGTAGCTTTTCTTAAACCTAGTTAGTTAACAACGAGTTTTTCCTGAATTCTAGTTATTCTCTTGAGTTTTGGCTGGCTTTGATGACGTTTGCTCTTGACACAAAAGCCTTTTTAGGGAGGGCTTTTGTTTTTCTGAAGGTGACCGGTGATGAACTGTGCAGTTGGGTTTGACCTTCACATTCTCTCTAATATTCCCGCGATTAAAAACTGTCCGGAGATTTTTCTCAAGTTGGAAGTCGGGTCAAACGGTGCTGTGGTGAGAAAGATCGTGCTTTCATCTCTTAAGACAGAGGAATAGCCCAAGGCAAGGCACTTGAACTAAAGCTTTGTTTTAGGTAACTGACATTTCCATGTCTTTACCTAATTTACGATGGATTCGTATTTACAGCTACTGTTCGCGGACGAAAAGAATTAAGAAAAATACCTTTTACAAGGGTTCGATTAAATGATAAATTAGTTGTATCAAAATCTTTCGATAATTAAATATATTTTATATCTTATAGAGAAGTTAAAACAGGTCTGATTCTTACGAAATAAATAAAAAAGAAATATTAATTAATGCTAAACTGTTAACATATTAACAATCGATCAAAAGTATAAATTTTTGAGAAAAATCGGTCAATTCTTCGACTATTTAATATGTATTTTGTAACATAATTAGAGAATTTTGGTAATTAGATTTATTAATAATACTTAATTGGAAATATTTCAATTTTATAACAAAAAGAAATTATTGAAATAAGTTACATAAAACACGTTTCTAAAAAACAGATCAGAAGACATTTCTATTCACTAAGCGAATATAGTTTAAAATATATATTAGATTTCTTAACTGCAATTTAATATTTTTCCTTATTGACATGATAAAATACTAAAAAAAAGTAAATAATGAGAATCTGATTTTTTTGTATTTGTGTGTTTTTTGTCACTTCAGATTTAAACTTAAAAATTCTTTGTAAACTTCTTAAAAAAAAATAATAGACAAACAATGAACTCACACTTTCAAATGGACTTTTGTGTTTTTAATTTTTTTTTTCTCCTTTTACATATTTTATTCGAAAATGTGGTTGTTTAAGAAAAATACCTGATAATATTTAGACCGCGAAAGAATTGCGACACTTAGTGAAGAATTGGAAATGAAATAAAAAAAAAAAGAAAAAGAAATACAACCTTTTTGCTGATTTTTCATTTTCCATACTGGTTGTCCTAGATATAATTATAACTGTACCTCTGGGGATAGGTGCGCGTGGGAGTTGGAATGTTGCTGTTTTTTTGTATGCGTTGATTCAAAAAGTGAATAAATAAATAAGTAATGTAATTCTTTCTGTTGAAGAGATTTTTGATACTTTTCTCTTTTTATTTTGTAAACTCGTAATGTATTGTCACGAATTTTATCTAAACAAACATTAAACTTAACTAAAACAACTTAAAAGAAATTAGAAATACTTTTTGGTATTTGGTCATTTTTATTTAATAAATTTTGACATTACAGTGATTCAGAAAATAACGTTCGAGATGTTCCTGATATTCTTTACATTCTGTTGGCATTTCATTACGAAAATATAAGTTGCCTTTTAACTGTTCTTCGAGAACAGTGAGTTATTTATGACTATGTTGAGAGACATGAATATTCAGTTAGGCCTATTATTGCAATACGTGTTATTTTTGGTTTCTAAGGTTGTTTGTTAAACCGTTAGCAATTAAACTACCTTGCAATCATTTTTCACTCTTTCTCTTTCTCTAATTTACCTGTAAAAATATTCTCAGTGAGTGTGAGCACAAATTTCCTTATCCAGTTTCTTCCACTGACGTTAATTAACATTACAAGTGTAATCATAAGTCTCTTTCTCTGCGACGGGGCCACCTGCCGGATGGGAACTCACTGGGATGTGTAGACAGACACCCTTGTAGCTTCGCTGCTTACGGCGGAGGCTGGGAAAGAAACAAAAAAAAACAAATGACCAATCATTATGAGATACGATCTCTGGATGAAAGAACAACCGGTTTTGTCTGAAGGTGATTTCAGATATCGGCAAATATTACGAGTGAATTTTACCATTTTATGAAGTACCATAAAATTAGAAAAGACAGTAAGATTGAGAACTCTTATTGTTTGAGGCAATCTTCAGTAATAAGAAATAGGGAAAAAAACTTTTTGTTATTACTTTTTTTTCCCCACTCTATTGACACAAAAATAAAACTCATAAAAACGTAAAACATTTCTCACCCCTGAAACATGAACTTTTTATAGTAATAGTCGAAAAAATGAATTTTAACTTAGTTTTCGAGATGTTGATATTTATTTATTAGAGACTTAAGCCTATATTTCGTAATTTGCTATTGCTAATAGAACATATATGTGTAATTAGAAAATGCTAGTTTATAGTTTTATGCCAAATCGTCTTTGCTTCAAAAAAAAATTCAACATTAAAAAAAAAATACATTAAATAGGCCAAAACGAGATTAGGAAAATGAATATATTTATAAACGATGTGTAGTGTAAGGAATAAACTATTAATTAGCATAATTTTAGTGTAAATTCTTACAAAAAGTATGTTCTTTACCGAATTCCACAATTATTTACTTTTATTTACTGTTTACATCAGGAAAAAAAAAAAAAAAGAAAAAAATATAAAATAAGTTACATAAAAATTCGTGATTTATTAACGTTATTTACATTAACATTTGTTTAAATATTTTTTTAATTTCATTGTCCTTTTATCAGACAGTACTTAAGTCGAACATAACTTAGGAGCATCTCTAAAACTAATAATCTACATGACTTAAAACTCAAAATAAATGGAATAACTAGACTTCATACACTTCACGATTTCAAATACAATAGTTTGGCTAAAGTCTAAGCACTCCTCTGAACACAGGAAATTTACTGTAAGAAGAACATCCTGTAAATGTTTGTATTCTATTGAGAAAGATTTGTCGAACATAGTAACGATCAATCAAATTTAAGTGATTCCACGAAAGAGGCAAAAAAAATATATCGTATCCTTGAAAAAAAAATCATAAAAATAATTTTGGAAATTTCAAGATTTGGAATAATATTTATTTTTTTATATATTGTCCTATTAATTTCAAATATCAATAGTTATTTATCTCTTTAAAATAATATTAATAATAAATAAATGTTTTTAAATAATAAGGTTTTATACGTAAATGTAATTTATGTATAACTGATCCAAGCATCTATTTAATTTTAATTACTTAATGATTAAATTATAATAACTAATGCACCTAAATCTGTTTAGAAACCGAACTCCAATGATGATATATAAGGATTAACCTTGTTTTTTTTTTTTTTTTTTAAGAATGATGTCACAGATTATCTAATAGTGAATTCGAAGGCTCGGAAAGTTACGTAGAAGATTTAAAATCGTTCTCAATGTTATTTTTTTTTATTTAGCTGAGTTGATAGGTTCTCAGTTACAAATGAACAAAAAAGAAAAATGATAAATCCGATTATATCTTTTTTTTTTCCTTCGGAGATTATCGTAATCTTTTTGATGGATGAGCAAAGGTAACCTTTTGAAGGATTATAGATTAAATTGCTTGACCAATCGTTGGGAACTTAAGGAATTACATAAGAAATTCATCTTAAATAATTAAAACTAATCTGATCCATTTAAATCTTGAGAATGTTGACCATGGGTAGTTTAAATATTAGATGTGTTCTCCTCCAGAGATGTTTGCAACATGTAGGTCCTTTTGTTAATAAACAATCGAAGAACAAATAGAGCAGTCCCTCTGTGGCTTCCCACAGCCTTAAATTTATTATGAGATGGCAAATGGCAGGAACGGACTTTAGCCCTGCCATTGTGTACTCTTGTGACCAGTTCCTCCCTACAGCCCAGTGTTTTCTTTAAGGGCCTACCCAAACATATCCCGTGATGCAATAGCGAGCAGGGGGACCCCGGTGAGAAAACACGTGCTGTTGTGGTTTTATCTGGTCGACGATGGGCATCATGATGTCCTGCCAACAGATTTATTGTGTACTCTGACCCGTAATACGATTAGATGTTAAACATCAACAGGAACAAAGGAATGAAAGCAGTTGGAATTGGACTCTTTTTCTTCGGGATAATAGTCCATCAGAGGAAATGGCATTGGGAATAACAAAGGCATAGAGCTTAAGAAAAATGAAAGGGCATTTCATATGTCTGCGAAGACAAGGTTGCAACATAGATGTTAACAGAACTAACACATTCTTTATCTGATTAATTGGATGATGATTGTCAAGACAATGGATTTTTTTCAAGTTTTTAAGATTTAAATAATTTATATACTGTTATTTATATTTGTGGAAGAAATTAAAGTGTTTAGTGAAGTGTGTTAGATATCTAACAACGAAAATGATGTGATTTTTTTCCTTTCATCACAGTAAAGAATAAGATATAGTATAAATAATTAAAATTATTGATTTTTAGAATTCAGTAGAATTCAAAAAATACTGCATTAGATCAACAATCATTTTAGATTGGAAGTTTTCTGAATTACGAAATTCATATACGAGCATGTTAATTATTAGATTTTCATTATAGGCCTACATTGAAAATTAACTATAAGTTATACGCTTACTACTATTTACTATTATTTATATACTTCTTCTTGTGCAACCACCTCCATTCTTTTAATATTATTGTAACTTCTAAATTTTCTATAATGAAAAGAAAAAGGGTTACGATTTTGAAATGTTAAAGATTTAGAAACGTCCGTGTCTATTTCTTATAATGTAAAAATAGTACAATTATGCCTAATACTTACGATCGTTTTTTATTGAAGTCAAGAAATTCAGTTTCAAGTTATACAATTTTTTATAAACAACGATTTAGCAAATATTATATCGTAACTGTCTAAATCATCTGATACTTTTTATGCATACATAATATATATTTTAAGTACGTTATGTTTATGAAGCCGTGAAATATAGATAGAAATAGTTTATTTTGATTAAAGTAATTTAATTTTTTTATTATGCAATTTATAGAAATTTAACAATTTATTTATCAATATTATATTATTTTAAATTTTTATTATAATATTATGAAATGTTATTTGATCATCAAGAGTTTTTAGAGTAGGAGGTTTTGAAAGCTCACGCTAGCGTAAAAAAAGATGCAAATTGCGTAGAAAAATAGAAAAAGAAAATCAAACAATGGGCCCCCATATGTGTGGGCGAAGGGTCAAAGCTTAAACCGATAAAGC
Organism: Thereuonema tuberculata; assembly: GCA_023159025.1. Classification (NCBI taxonomy): domain Eukaryota; kingdom Metazoa; phylum Arthropoda; class Chilopoda; order Scutigeromorpha; family Scutigeridae; genus Thereuonema; species Thereuonema tuberculata. The sequence continues at coordinate 243,932,698 of JAFIDM010009631.1, forward strand.
ACGAACAATAAGGAAACGCCCAAATACACTAATCTTACGATAAAAATGGCAGAAAGTGAAAAGCTATGTTTCAAGGTCTCGCATTTCTTTTTTAAAAAAATCATCTTGTAAACATACATGGCTTATTAGTTGTTTTTTTTTTCTTTTCTTTTTCAATCACAATTATTTGCTTTCTAAGAAAAGAAAAGGAAAAACTATTAAAATTGATCTGACTTGAATTGTATGCATAGAAGAGCTGCATAACTTTATCTTGCATTGAAAATATTTTTGATTTATATTAAAACGTTCTTAGTATTCTTTTGTTTCGTTATTTTTCGCTAATTGATTTGAATGTACAAAAAATAAATAAATAAATAAATACACACATTATAAATATGTGTATTTATAATAAATTGAATTTCTAATAGGTATCTATAACAAACGCAAGAGCCTTATTTCCTGTGAGCCCAAGGACCTGCATAGGCCTGTAGAGGGGGCCCTTTAACTTTTTAACCTATAACAAATGTAATACAGAGACATATATATTCGTTCATATGAATAATTATATGAGACAAAATGATAAATATGAGATAAAGTTCTTTACTCATCTTTGCTGAAAAATATCTAAATTTATTTAAATTCAAGAAAAATTAAAATGATTTCCTTGTTTTTAGCTTACTTTTCTATGATGAACAATTGACACATAAAACTACGTATTTATATGCCGGATATTTTATTTGTTCGAGTTTTTTTGTTATGTCCTTCCTTATTAACGTTGAACTTGTCGAAAGTTGAGACTCTTTAGAGACGAACTGAATTTGAAAATTTCGAACAGTATCCTGTGGAAAAATTTGCGAGTGAAAATGACAAAAATTTCAATTCGTTCGTTATTTCTCTTCTAACTTTGATGTTTCAGATTCCTTTCAGATTCTGCACAATCTATTAAAGTAATTGGTTTTAGGCGATTTAAGTTAATTTTTCTGTATCAATTTCAGCAAACAAAAATTGGAAAAAAAAATGTGGTTTACAAATAGATTATTTAATTTCCAAACATCGAAATTTCCCTTTATATTGTTGTTACTAGTTTAAAAAAAAAAAGATAAAGCATTTTAAGGAAAGTAGAATTTAAATTCATTCAGGAACTTTTTGTTTGGTAAAATAATAATAATAATAATAATAATAATAATAATAATCGGTCAACTCCAAAAAGCCGCACTGCTTGGATCAGCACATATTTTGCGCCGATACATTACGACATCCTAGATTCTTGGGAAGAATTCGATGCGTTTGAAGGCCAACACCAGCTAAAGAACTGGCAGCTGTGATACACATTGTTTTGTAGTGTCCTGTATAATAATAATAATAATAATAAAAAGGTAAATTGTGAAATTTCTTAGAAATTAGACTAACAATTAAGATTAGATATTTAGAATTTTTTTTGAAGCTGAAAATGATATGAATCCTTGAAGCCTCTGTTTTTTGGTGTATTTTTCTTCTATTTTTGTTCTATTGATTGTTCCGATGAGCTTTGGTTGTAAATCTTTGGAAGGAGGGACGTTGATGGACGTAAAAGGGAGTTCAAAACCTTATGAACTTTGATATTAAATTGATAGTGTTATGTGTCTTATTGACTAGTATATCACAGACAGCTGGCAAACCCACCCACACACCTCCAAGTCCCTTGAATCGTTGAGTGGATGTCTTTACATGGAACCGTAACCGTCAATTTACCATGTGCTAATTGGTAAATGGCTGGTGTTGAGAAGATGGATCCTCCTCGAGCTGTGACCTTGTTGGCTCATTAGGTCAAATGTATTCCAATAAAAGTCAAACACAATCTTATTAGGGGATCATTGAACACGTGGAGGAAGGGACAGGACTCTTCTTACCACCAATCTGGCCTTGCCTTAAAAGTGCTCAAGGATCGGCGAAGGCATCGATCGTCCAAGTCTTAATTGATGGTTGATTCAATCAGTCGTTGTCTCGGGTGGAGTCCCTTTGGACGATGCTACAGCTTGTGTTTATGAGTCGGGAGACGTCGTTTTGTCTCTCGTCAACTCCCTCTCCCTAAAGGCAGGGGCAGAGGCCAGGGGGCCGCTGTTATTGCAAACATTTCCAGAATCAATGAGGGGCTCTAATCAATCTAGGGTTGAATGCTTATTAGAAATTAACGTAAAGTTCTGTTGGAATTTCAGCAGATAATTAATTGTTTTTCCAAAATTTATATCAGGTTTTAAGTCTTACCTAAGAAATGTGTATTTATTTATTTATTGATATCTTACTGTAATTTGATCCACAATTACAATGATTGTTAACTTGCTAATAGTTAATTGATTTCCTGGAAAAAAAGGGATTTTTTTTTTTATAAATTCCCAGATGATAAAAGTTTGGTCATATAATAACTTAAGCAGTGATTGCAAAATGTTTATAGTCAATCATTCGTAATTGACTTTCTAAGAGATTCACAAAAGTTCTCTATTTCACAGTGTCATGTCATCATCCAAATACTTTTAGGAATATCCAAAGATCTATCATCGATTTCACTTTGAAAATACAGTGTATTGAGCTCTTTTGATATCCGGAAACACTTTTTTTTGATGGTTGTTAAGTGGTCATTTGACTCGCCTTTGCTTTTCTCTTTCAAGAAGTAACTTAAATTCGTTATTAAAAATATTCATTACTACAATTTAGATGTAATCGAAAGTAACGAAGTCGATGTCACGTTCTTAAAAACACAGATCTAATTTATAATTCCTACCCTATTGACCCTTGATACGTTTCTTCAAGCTCAGCATTTGCAACAGTTTTACCATTTCGCAAATGGATAGCTAAAATCTAAATTACCTTGTTAACTTTGGGGAAAAAAAAAGATTTTTTTCCCCTAAAAGTTTATTAACATATTTTAAAAGACATTTTAAAAACTTCGTCTTATAATTAAAAACGCTTATGTGATGCTAATGAAAAAAATGAAAATATAAACTAAATAGCCCATTTTTTAAATATTGTATTACTACATATTATATGTAATTTCTTACGCTGTGTTAAAAGCTAAGTGAAATCTAATTGTATATTAATAATAACACAATTTATAATATTTTAAATATTACACTATATTAAAATTTATATAAAGGATGCAGGTTAACATAAATTAATATTATATTATATTAATAAAAAGCTCAACAAATAAATCTTAAAAAAAAAGACAATCTTAAGATATGAAAAAAAAAAGAAAAAAAAAACATTTTTTTGCAAACTGTTGCAGCAAAAAATGTAGTAGTATAAAATACCCACAACAAATCTTTCTTTAAAATTAAGAAAAACGTTAATAAAAAACTCCCCAACAGTCCACATTTGGATATTATGTAACGTATTTTGTGAAATCCTTTTGTGTAAAAGAAGACTGTATTGTGAAGAGTTTCTGATCGAGATAGCTGTTACCCTCAGTGGAGCCACGTGCTGTTGAGGATCGTTACACATGGGATCAATAGAACCTTCATTAAATATAAATGTCGTTTCTCTTCATCTGCGACACCCAATCAATACATGTTCTAATGTGAAACGAATTGAACCGAAATGAGCAACTCAAACCCTTTTTCTTTCACAGCAGTTAAACGCACTAATTGATCTGATTAATAATTTAATTCCTTCTTTATTGATTTTCGATTCTGCGCACGCGAGTTTGATTAATATTTTTTCTTCTTCTGAATTGGATTAAAATAACAAAAGATAATGAAGAATTTGGAAAACTCATTACTATGGTAACTAAGTTATCTAATGCTTTAATTAGGAACATCAGATGTTTTTTATTTTCGAAGCAGAATAAAACGGTGAGATTTTGAGACAAGATTCATAAATAAGTGATGAGCATTTTTAATTTCCTTTGTTTTATGATGGTAGTTAAAACGTTGAATGGCCTTACCAGATGATCTTCTCAAAACTTACATAGATAATATTCGAAAAGAGTGTTGTTGTAATAATGGATTTATACAGTAATTAGCTTATTATAAAAAGTTCGAAATAAACATTTTCTGATGTGTGTTTTGCTTTAAAATCATAATGATAAAATCAGTATTGTGTGCAGCCTATTTTTTTTTATTTTTAATTAAAAAAAATCATATTTAATAATGCATTGAATAAGATTAGTTATACTTTTCTAAAAAACTTATAGAATTCAAAAGCTATCCACAGACGTGTCTGAGGATCATCTCGTGCTATTAGAGCGCGCTGTACCAAAGATACTTTTTTTTTCTTTAATTTTTATATTTAAATTAACTATAGCTTCTAAATCAGTAAGTTAAAAAACTTATATTATAAATCTTCAGGTTTATTTCGAAATCTTAGCTGAAATTTACACAATTTACTTTTTACAATTTTATCGCTGATTTATCAAATTTATTATAACTGTAAAACTTGGTGATCAATAATTTTAGTTTCCACAAATAAGTTTTTTAGTAAAATAAAAAAAAAATAAATGTAAAGAAGTATTTACAAATTTAATATTTTATTTGCAGTGAAAAAAAAAAAAAAAAAAAAAAAAAGTTGACATTAGTATTGTATAGTAAATAAAATTTAAAATTTTTATAATTTTCAATTTTAGGGTTACGCTTATTATAAATTACTTTTTATAGGGTTATATTCAGTACTTTGTTTTATAAATATATTAATATTTCTTTTGTTTTATTTTTACAGGAATTGTTTCGTAATGCATCTTCCACTCTGTTCGATGCCACGCAGAGGCTGGCGTATTTTGGCCAAATAACGATATTAGTACCCGAGTCTTGGGAGATCAATGTATCTGGGTACATTCAGGGAGAAGCGACTTATGAGACATTTGAAGAAGCTCAGATTCGGGTGGATAATCCTAATCCATCGCAAGGAGATATCCCGTACACTCAACAACCTCGAGGGTGCGGCGAACCAGGAGACTTCATTCACTTCACACCCAACTTCCTGAAAAATATGAATCAGTTTGCCAGCAAATATGGCGATCCTGGTGAGTAAGATCAAATTTACTAGCTGAAACTGTTTGCTTGCTTACAAACACATTCAACTAATAATATTTCAAAATTCAATTTAAAATAGATACGTAAAGTTAACAATTAATTGCACTTCAATAACAATGATGTTAATAATTAATACTACTACAATTATAATGAGGTAACTATTTCGTTGTACACTTAACATTCAAGTAACTGATAAAAAAAAAAAAGAAAAAAAGTTAAAAGTATCCCGCTATTAGACTTCAATATATGAAGTGTTGGGAACCCAGCGTTTCCTCATCATCGGGACAACAAGTGGAGATCGGGTGGTCAGCCCGAAGCAGCCCATTTATCCAAGAAAAAAAGCCCGATATTTTTGTGTACAGGACTGGGTGAATCTTAGGACCTATCTGGAGGATAAATGAGAGTGCAAAAAACTCCCGGACCTCCGCCTGGGATTGAACGCGCCTTCTCCAGCTGACAGTCAAGCGCCTTACTACTGGCTACTGGACCCACAACCGATAAACTTGTGACATTACAATTCGAAACTGTATATAAAAGAGAGGGAGTCTGTGTTTATAACTTAAGCAAATTAAGACATAGTCTAATAATTTATCTTTTAGCAATCAATCTGTGAAAGGCATTTATTTATTTAAAGATTGAGGCAATTTTTTTACAAGAAAAGGCCCATTTTTATTATTACTATTATTATTATTATTACAAT
>JAFIDM010009631.1:243938779-243990441 GCA_023159025.1 Thereuonema tuberculata
TATTACAATAAAATTATTTTTTTTTGTTCTTTGCAGAAAGCTTATTTATTTATAATTATGAAAACGGAAACATACAATTCTTTTCAAAAAACGCTAGATATTTCAATATGAAATAATAACATAGTTGAATTTTCTTATTGAAGTATGGGAAAAGCCACAGATTGTTGTCTTCTTTCTTTCTTTTTTTTTCCTAGTTTAATTCAAATTCTCTTTTATTCCATTTCTTTTCTCGTGTATTTTTTCGTTATCATTTCCTCTGTTGAAGGACTTTTCCCTCACTTTCTTTGTAGTTGGCCGCGAGGCTTTTAGTGTTGGGAGATTTGTGGATAACGATGGCTTGAAATAACCGTCTGTAGCTGCAATCAGACGTTGGCTCGCGCCGTGGCTAATGGCTTTTCGAACACGTTTGGTGAGGGGGTGATGTGTGGGTGGGCAATAACAACGCCACGTTTCTTTTGCCTCTAATAAACAAACAGCCTTCGCATGTGGATTTGCCTTTCGTTTTTTTTTTCTTCGCAAACATACCTTCTAAACACCGTTAACCTTTTGACTTGAATAGTGTTAGAGTTCATAGTCGAAATACTTTAGCTTCAATTTCTCCAGCAATCAAAGAGTAAATGGATTCCATTGCAGCGAGAAAAAAAATCTTTAACACCTTCGAATCTGACACCCTGTTGAATCATTTTACTTTAACGAATTGGATCTGTAGGTTTTTGTTACAGGCGAGGAAAAGCATGAAAACAGGTCAAAACTTACGAAGAGTTTTCTTACTACACAAATAATAAGAAATCCCTGAAAGAACTTGAAGTCTATATTCTGTAAAACATTGAATATTTTACTTTTCTTTATTTTGTTATCATAAAATTGTAAAAACTGTGTAAATGAAAAGACTTGTAAATTAGCACAAAAAATTCAACAATTCTGCCTTCCTGTTTTCTGTTTGCTAAAACCTGATTAAAAATCCACCAATCTTAATTCCGTTTAATTTTAATCGAAATCAAATCGCACCTAATTATTAAAGAATTATCTTGCATTGATAAACAACGAACGAAATCCAGTGAGATTCAACTGTTTGACTTTTCTGTGGGGAATTTTTGTCAGCTTTACACGCAAATTTATCGACAAGAATGCACACGGAGAAATTTTCAATTATAAAAGATAGAGCGTCTCTTGTCATAAGTATTCATGCCAAGTTTCAGTAAGATCCGCTATCTGATTCAAAAGTTGTTATGCAGAGAAACACAGATGCATATGGATGATTTGGTTATCCTTCATTTCTTGGGAAAATAGTAGCACGAGGTCCTAAACAAACATTAAACTTACTTTCCTTAAAATATTACATTTATTTATTTATTTATTTATTTATTTATTTATTTATTTATTTAAAGTCATGAAAATAGTACAAATTAAAAAGATTAATCTATAACATCTGCCGAATACAATTTTTAATTTCCGGAAGAAAATAATTAAGTCACAAATAATTTATTAAATCACCTAAATCTATTTTATTTTAATTATATCAAAGAAAGCGCCCAAGGCTAATTAAGCGAATTAAGAAACATTATTAGACATCCTTAGAAATGTACATAGCTCGCTTCTAATGCTTTTCAATGGGAATTTTCGCCAATTTCTCTTGCTAATTTCTTCATAGGAACCTACACTGAAAAAAAACCAAACAGACTTTAAATATAAACGTTACATCGTCTCTTATTCGTTAATAGGCTATTCTAGATTTCGAGAAGATCCATTCACTGATCTTTTTCAAAAGTTATTGAGGTTCCAACTTCAATCTCACTTTTCCGCAAAGTAGGCAAAATAAAAATTCTGCATTAAAATGTTATAAAGTAAATTAGCTGAACAAAAAAAAGAATTTAATTTTTCTCCTTTAATCTTTTTATTTTATCTTTGTGGACAATCACACTATTAATCTCGAGACAAATAAGACAGAAAGGAAGGAACTGTAACATATATCCTTATTAGAGTAGGTGGAGTCTTGAGACAAAGGATTGTCGTCTTATTAGAGTTTATTACTGGAAGGACCTCGTATTCTTTGACTCTTTTGTTCACGATTCAAATTGAATTCAACATTTGAGACAACAATAGAATAACCCATTGTGGGGAATCGGTTCTGCTATTTAGGCCTCGTTTAACTGTAATTAAATCATATTAATTACCCAAAATGGCGACCGTAAATAAGATACAGCGTGAGGTCACGTTCATGGAAAACCACTGTGGCTACTTTACAAACAACAATTTCCAAAAGCCTTGAATGGATTAAACTAACTATTGTAATCGTTTTCCCTTTTAAAAACCTTGAAGAAATCTATTATCTCATAGCCGAGTGGGCGTTAGATGCCGGAAAAAAAGAACTTTAATAACTAACATTAAATTAATCGTGAGTCACTTACAATTGATCAATCAAGCCGGAAATTGATAAGCATTTCACTTTGATTCGTAGTCTTTCTTTCTTTCTTTTTTGTTTTGTTTTGATAAAGCATTTAGAACAACGTTTCGAAATTATATAACAAGGTGAGTCACGATATGAGAACTAATGCTTTGTCGAATTATTTACCATTGAACAAAAAAAAAGTGTCAAGATTATTTAAAAGTTAAATGATCAAACCTGGCGTTTCTCGAAAAATTACGAAATTTTATGATTTCAAACGAATTTCATGTAATCGAGAATGCTGGGATTCTTAATTTCAGAATCGTGCAGCAAAGCATTTGAGTGTATTTTTAAACACTTAGTATATTTTTGACTTACAAAACAAGACAAAAAACTGGTTTTCATGTTGTACATGAAACAAGCTAACCAGCACATGTTTCATTACGGCCACTTCGTCTAAGACATGAAGTGACCGCAGATCGGAACTCATATGTTTTCTCACCTCTATAAGTCATAACGGTTCCAATAAGTTATGACTCATGTCTTTCCGGCTTTTGGGCTGAGGAGGGGGTGGTAAAAGAGCTCTCCCCTCACCTTTACACTTTCGTGTAAAATTTGGAAATTTGACATAAGAGTTTTTTTTTATTGAGAGATCATTACAACATAATTAAAAATATAAGTTTTTTTACAATTTTTTTTAAGTATAGATAAAAAAGTGTAGAGAAAAGTGTTCTTATATAATCTGGTTATTCTAAAAGAATGAATAATTGCTGTAATATCTGTTGATGCAACAATGCACTGAAATAATAATCAAGAAAATTCTAAAACTAGTTTTTTTTTTTTAAATAAGAATGTTAAAAACATATTCTGTATTTGAGATTTCGAACATTATGCTGATTTTTAGTTCGAAAAGAGGAAATAAAAAGTTATCGAAATTCACATTAAAGTTGTGTTAGAATTATTTATATAAACTTAATATAGAAATAATAAAATTTGAATTTTAAATCGGATAAAAAGTTGTAAATTTGTTATTAATAACTTCATTGATGATTCAAAAACCAACCTTTTTTTTTTTGTAAAGTTTAATAAACTAGAACAACCTTTTCACTTTGAAAGAATTTGAAGAATTAGGGCAAGACAAGTTTTTGTAAAAATTACTAAATACCGTTTTATTATGACATTTTTTGAAAATGATGTCATCTGGAAAAAAAGTCATCATTCAAAACACTTACTTCTACAACTACATTTTCAGTGAATTACTTGTTTTAATTCCATGTATTTTGTTTTAATTACATGTTTCTCGCTTCTTAGTTTGCTTTCTTTCTTTTCTTTTCTTTTTTCTTTCTTTCTTTTTTTTTTTTCATCTTAATTTGTTTACAACTCTCCCATTGTAGCTCTAAGCATTTTTTATTCTTTTTTCCATTTACACTTTCATGAGTTTGTTCTAATTAAGTTAATTATATTTTATATCTTCTTATGAGCATTAATTGTGTCATTCGTATTAAACAGGTGTTTCTGTTTATTAATTACTTTTAAATAATTATTATTTTTATTCCGTCTGTAACTAATTAAAGATATTATTTCTTGACCCACTTTACATATTCATCGTTATTTTTTGCTGTAAATCGCTTCTCCTTAATTAAAGGAAATTTTTTTATAAATTTACGTTTTATTAAATTCCATTAACCTAATTTAACGAATTCTCTTATTTTGAAAATGAATTCAATGTCAATAAATTTAGATTTTAATGTTTGTATCGTAAAAGAATGTAATCATTACTATTTAAGATAAAGAGAAAAATGTTATCAATAATAATAATATTTACTCATTACAATTTACTTAAGAAAATGTAAAAAAAGTAACTATTATGTACACTTTAAATCCAAGTTCACTTTTAATTCAAATTATGTTCAAATATCACTGTGTCCATTACTTAAAATAATTTTTTTAAAATTCATAACATCTTTTGTAAAGATTCACATAAAACTTTAAACTCTTATGATCTTCAGATTTTATAATTACAAGTTCACTCCAGTACTAAGTCTCATTTTGAAGCCTACATTAGTTCTACTGATAAATTATTCTATCTATCTATCTATGCTTTGAAACTATTCACCATTAGATATCATTTTTATCAGTCCATTATCATCTAATAATGTTAAATTTCAAATTAAAACAACGATATAATAGGCCAATTAGTTATGGTATTGATCAAATGTAATTTTTGTTTTTAACTGTCATTTTGTATTTCTTGTTCAATACTTATATGTTATAATATCATCCGTCTCAGCCTCAAAAATATTAAAAATACGCTAGCATTATTCCTGAATTCGATAATGATTTATGCATAATACCACTAATAGTAACAAGAATTAGATTTCTTACCTATACTAAAAGGTTTCTTAAACTGTTTGAAAGTTGATCTTTAGAAATGGAAGGAAGTTAATTGTCTTTATGTATTTTTAGCTAAAATCCTTGTTCATGAATGGGCCCATCTCAGGTACGGTGTCTTTGACGAATATGGCTACAAACAAGACAAATTGTATCCCAGGTTCTATAGATATAATAATGCCGTTCTACAAACTGGATGCAGCGATCAACCTATTGAGGCTACTCTCACGTAAGTTGTGATTTTCATTTACTTTTATCTAAGTCAATAAAAGATTGACAACAATAAAAATATTGGTTAGGATTTATTCTAATTGGATAATTGATAAGATTTACTCAAATGAATACTCGTTATATTCATAGGAATTGCCAAGTGGATCATGTGACCGGATTATACGGCGATGAATGCGAATATCAACCAAAGTTTGACCAAAGCAATGTACAATCTTCCCTTATGTTCATGCATTTCTTACCAAACGTAAGTACAAAAAACAATAAATATAATGATAACATCAATTAGCAAAAATTTATAGGTCAATTACTGCTTTTCTTAATAATTTTGTAGTCTCCCTTAAATTTATATACAAAAGAAATATAGTTGTCACATCAACTTTCAATACTCGCATCGTTTTAAGCTGCTATCTCCTGGTCTAATAATCGAATCTTTACAAAAGTCTTCCTTACGATCTTCCTAAAATTTCAGCTTCCAAGATTCATAGTTTTCTTTAGTATCTTGATCACCTGTAGACAGAGGGAACACGTATTTCAAAAGTTAAAAAAAAAAAAAAAATACAATAACAACAACTTTCAGTCTAAAATTTTTTTGTTCTAACCCTTTTTTCTTCTTCCCTGAAGCTTATTAAAGTGTTACTTATACCAAAATCTATAATATCCTTGATGATATCTAATACGAGCGTAAAACCTTTATCTATCCCTTTATTATCTTTTACTGACATTAACAATAAAATTTCTTAACATTAATTTCTTAATTTTGTTAATAGTTTATCAGTTTCTTTATTATTAATTCTGTTATTAGTTGGGTTTTTTTATTGATTTCATTTACATAAGGTTCATTTTTTTCTTATTTTGTATATTAGGTAAAGCATTTTTGTGACAATAGTACTCATAACTCCATTGCCCCAACGAAGCACAACGCAATGTGTAATGGAAGAAGTACCTGGGACGTCATTTCAAAACACGCAGACTTCAAGGACGTGTGAGTGGTTTTTTTTTTCCAGTTATTTTCAGAATCTTAAGCCATTAACGTTCTGGGAAAACAACAACAATTACAAACAAGCTGATTTTTCTTTATTTTTTTGGAGTGCTTTCCAGACATAATAATAAAAGATTAATTTTTCCGCTAAATTGTTATCAGTATAATTATGTCTGAATTTGTATTTTTTTAACGCGAAGAAGTAACTTTAAGTAATATAAAAGTATATTTTTCTCATTTTTAGATCCCCTTTAATGGAGACACCTATCAGTTTGGAACCGAAATTTCGAGTTGTCAGAAAACCAAGTAGCAAATATGTCCTCCTGGTGGACACATCACAAAACATGAATCATTTTGTAAGTTTCTTAAATACTGTTGAGTAAATCATAAACTAACACTTTCTACTGCAGGATATTTTTGGAAAATCATATTTATTTTTGAAGTTAAGCTTCAAAATGAATTCTTAACTAATAAATACGAAAACTAAAAGATATTATTATTAACTTATTAATTTTAGGTAGGCCTATATTATTATAAGTTGTATGTAAACATATACATGTCTATAAGTAATAATGAAAGTAAGAAAGATTTTTATTTTTTTTAAATTTAAGATGTTATTGGCAGTAAAAACAAACCATAAAAAAATAAATAATTGAATGAGTAATCTTGTGATGCGTAAGCTGCTTTAATTTCACTTTACAGTTTGCATAAAAGCAATTAAGTACAAACATAGTAATGACTCAATTAACCAATTTAAACTGAAACAGTAACTTGTTGAAAATTCCTAAATTGTAGATGAATCTAAAACTTAAAAATAATTATCAAAAAGTGGTTCATCTAAAACAAAAGTTTCTCCCATCCTTAAGGAACTGCTTTCTCACCTATGTCTAGATGAAGTCAAGTTTTAGAATAACAGAAATATTTTATATATTTTTTTTTTTAATATTTTATATTTTATTTTATTTTTTATATTTTTGTTCGTTGTTAATTTCTATTTGTCTATTTTTTTAATGTTATGTTACCTTGCTTAATTTATTTATGGAATGAAACTAATAATTCTGATTGCTCTTTCGTTTTAGGATCGGTTCAGTTTCATTAAAAGATCAGTGATTCAACTCATCAACTACGCACTTCCTTCCAACAGTCAGTTTGGTTTTGTTGCTTTTGATGGATCTGTTCGAAGACAACGAGAATTAACGCCAGTAAATACAACGGAAAACAAAATGAATATTATTAAGGATATTCCTACATTCATCGAAAACGATGCTGGCAATGTCAACTGGAACTACATGGAAGAGACCATTCAGCAAGGAATTGGGGTAAGTTTACTTTATCATATACGAACTCTCTCAAGCTAGATATGAGATTCTGCGATAGTTAGGTTTCCTGTTGCACGGTGGGTTTATTGTTTTCGTGTTATGTTTTATGGATTTAATTTAATGTTAAAAAGCATCATGCCCCAAGTCATCTAAAGAGAATAGGAGGTAGAGATTCCGGCGAGTTAACAGCCTACCGAGATAAAGTAGAAGTCAAACCGACGTTTGCCCTCCTTAACTGCAAAGAAAGAAGCCCGATATCCGTTTGTCAGGGTGTAGATTACTTCCCCAGAACCTTGGACCGTCTCGAGGAAGTAATCAAATAATGAAAAAAAAAAAATCCATCTGCCCCAACGGGGATCGAACTCTGCTCCTTCGAAGTTACATACCACCCTAAGAAACATATATATATATATATATATATATATATGCATGCTTGCTGTGGAATAAGTCGTAAAAATATTTAGGCTCCTTTTAATATCAATAAATGTATCATTTCAGTCATCATTCTTAATTTTGATTACCATACACCCTTATTTATATCTTCTTTTTTCCCCATATATAGCTCCTGAAGGAGTCTCATGGTGGTAGCATCATTCTCATCACTGCTGGTATAAGTGATCAAACCACTCTGAACGAATGGGATCTGAGTCTTCTTTGTCGAGATCTTCAAAACCATGGCATCCGACTATTCTCCATTCTTCATCCTTTGACCTATGGATCCTCCTATCCTGCAGTCCCTATCTTCTCGGAGTTGGCTGAAAAGACGAACGGAAGAACATACTTCATCTACGAGAAAGGAATTGGTTATCGAGGCAATGTGTCTGTGTTGGCTCAATTGAATACAGCTCTCATGTCTATGATGGAAGCCAGCAACGATGATATAAAGAAGAGCCACATCATGGTAAACATTTAACAGAATATCAATTACATTCATTTGTCAGTAAAGATTCTCCAATTATTGATAAGTAAAATAGAGGAATACCATGTTTTAAAATTAAAAGATTTCTTGTAAGTCATTCACCACTATCTTCCGTTTTGTGGTTAAGTTATCTTCTGGAAAAATGATTCAATCCATCAGCATAAGCAGTTTCATCAAAAAGATTTCCTTGTCCTGCAGAATCTAAGTTTTTGATGCAGGGATTTAGCATTCTCTCCTTATGCAGACTGTATAAAGTCTTAACATATTAAATTACAACATTAAAATTGTAAAATATTCTGCCACATTTTGTTAAATTGAAACCAATGGAAGTGCTATAGGTGACAAAGCACGAACTTTTCAGTACAAGCAATTGTCAAAATGTAGCCGCAATTTCACGGTTCTATAAATGCACTAAACATCAGTTTATGATAAATAATGGAAAACGAATCAAACATTAATACTTTAATTACTTCTAGCAATTTCTACTTAACCGTAAATATGATTCATTCAGTATTTCTGTAACTCGATGGAAGGAGTAGTGAGAATTTTAGGAACTCTTCCAATAGCTGTACAGAAGAGTAGGACTTTATAGATAGCCTCTATTAGATCTCTATTAATTATAGAAAAAAAAGAGAGAATCATAATTGGAGTTTCATTAATTATAGTTAACGTGTGATAGATATACGTAGTTATTAGATAGGCACTGTTATCAAGAGTTGGTCTGAAACAGAGTAATTCTTACTTAAGATATTATATATAGTTAAAGCTGAATATATTTAAAATGTATTTAAGCTTAAATATATGTGTTACAAGTGTATTTATGTCACTTCATATATATAAATTATTTTATATTTGTTTCTTTTTTATTGAAATTGCTCTTTTATTACTTTAGGTACATGAAATGCAACATTACGGAACAGAAATATCAGGTGAATTCATCATAGATAACTCAATTGGCCAAGACACTCAGGTGGTGATTACTCCGTACGAGAAGAGTTCAGTCAGTCCTCGCTCAGTTCTTGTTATTTCCCCTGATGGAACAAGATATGATGCCTACACTGATAACATTGCAGTATTGGATCAGTACGCCTACAGGCTCGCTTTCCCATTAGCCAAAGTAATTACTTTTAACTTCTTATATTATAATTAAAAGCAATACTTTAATGACTTGGAATCAATTGAAATATTTAAAAACACATCTATTTTAAGCATTTTCAGCTCGATATATATTACATTCTATCAAAGAACAAGTTTTTTAAATTATAAGAAAGTTTAATTACATAATTAAGGCAATGTATGAATGTATTTCTATAAATACATAATATGTCTTAATTAATAGGATAGTGGTCAAGCATAATAAAGCCAATCAATAAAATATTTAAAATTGTTCTTTGATTTGTAATTTATTTGATTATTGTTCTACAAATTAAAATATATTCAGCGTTTATGTCTGCTCATTTATCATTGTTATATTAATAGTATTATTCTTAAAGATTGCTTATAAATATAAAAAAAAATAGAGTTTTATATTATTATTAAATTAATCTTATAATATTATTACTTTTATAATAATTACAATTACATTAACATTATATTATTATTAGTCTAATAATATCTTTGTGTGTTAATTAATTTTACACTTATTAACAATTCATTTTCATTTTGTTTACTTAGTAAAAGCAATAACATTACTAAATAGAAAGGAATATAAATGTACATTATTGTTTTTATTCATCTTCATTATTATAATTAAAATCATCATCATCATTAAGATAATTTAATTATTATTACAATTAAACTGAATTTGAAAAATGATTTAATTTTGTCTTATATTCATCATAGAATGGAACGTGGAGGTACAGTTTGAAGATGTCCAGTCCTTCCACTGATCAGCCTTTGTCTGTTATGGTCACTTCACAGCCAGTAAATGGCCATCCTCCAATAAGGGTTAGAAGCTGGACAAACATTGGAAATAAGAAGGTATTATTATTATTATTTTTATTAATAGATTCTTTGGTAATTATGGATGTTTAATGATATTTTTCTTAATTCCTCCGTACGTCACATGATACTATTAATTCGAAACCCAAAAAATAATGTTTCAGTTTTCGATTGTAAAGCGTTTTAGAAATTAATTTTTTTTAACCTATTCATCACATCTATTCGTATTTCATCTACTCATCAGAAAAAAAAAAGTTTAATTGATTTGATCAACAATATATCAATAGAACTTCAGAAGTTCTATGAAGTAATAATTTCAGGTTTCCTTAAAAAAAAAAAATCATTCGAAAGTCTCTAATTATTAATTTTTGAGGGAGTTTTTGCTAGTTTTTTTTATAATGAATACAAAACTTTTTTTTTTTAACAGGTTAATGCTGATACAATGCCTGTTATAATTTACGCTGAAGTAAAACAAGGGAATAACGCTGTTATCAATGCACAAGTCATTGCCAAAATCGATCGTCCAAAGAAATCCGATTCACAGAATTATACTTCAGTCTTACTGGACCTGTTTGACAATGGCAATGGAGGTAAGAATTTTGATCAATTTTCACTTAGAATGCAAAGCACTTATGATTTAGATAGTTCTAGAATCTTTTAATAGACAAAAGTCATGATAACTCCCACAATTTAAGAAATCTAAAAATTAAGACAGAAATTTATATTAGAAGTTCTAAAGAAACCTAGTGTATTTTTAAAACACACATGAGCTAAAAGTCTAATTTATATCAAATTGTAACATATACTGAATATAAACAGTATAAATTTTCCATTTTCTAAAGTAATATATTTTTTTCTTATTGTTATTACAAAAAAGGACAATTCAGTACAGTCCCGTTAGGGATAAAATCCCTATCAAACGGGTTCTGGAAAGTATGTATGTAATATTATATTAATTTCAAAAATAAAACAGTAAAAATAATTAATACAAACTATCATAACTACAATGATAACAACAGTTATAACGTAATCATTATAATAATATATGAAATTTACATAAATAAATTTTAAATTAAATAAATCAAATTATAAATAACAATAATATAAACAATTTATATAAATAAATTTCAAATTAAATAAATCAAAATAATAATAGTAACGATATCAACAAGTTACATAAATAAATTTCAAATTAAACAATCAAAATAATAATAGATATGTGCTTTGGTCCTTGACCCGCCATGTTGTCTTTACTGGGGAAACCCAAGTTTTGAATCTTTTACATAATAATAATAATAATAATAATGATTAAATGCACATTATTCATTTAAATTGTTTAAATAGGATTAATTTTAAATCAAATCTACGCGCAGTCGATTAGATAAAGGATTATTTCCCATTGTTTAAGACAATAGATTAGAAATAAGTTAGAAAGATATTGTTTAGATCAATTTCTAAGGGAATTTTTGTCGCCTTAATCCCACTGATTTCTGGACAAGGATCCATTTGGAAAAAAAAACAAACTCAAATATAAAAGTTAGATTGTCCCTAATCTTCGAATATTTATACCATGTTTCAAGAAAATCCATCCAACAATTCAGAAATTACAAAGAAAGGTTATCCCCATGACAGACTAAGTGATTTTAATAAGCCTAAATAAAAAAAAAATATAGAAACACTTTTTGTATCAACTGAATGCTTAATGAAAAATTGCGACCTTTAATTAATAAATATTAATAGTTATCTTCCAAATCTCATTTATCGATATTGATATTTAAATCATGTTATAACGCTGTTTGTCTAGGTCTATTAGTTGTATTTTATGTCGGCTGTGGCGCTACAGTCAGATTGAATTTAATGCGTTCTTAGTCCTTATTCATGAAACTAAACTTGGGGAAAAGAGGAATAAAGATCAATAACAAAACACTATCTCTTTTAAGATACAGCATTTAACAGCGATTTTGTTTTTAAGTTCTGTCAGTCATTTCATCCATTCTAACCCTGGAACGATTAAGCGAAACCTAGCTGTTGTTGGTAGATTTAGTCTAGAACTCTCAATTTGCCAGGGCATAAATCGGTATGAACTTGATTAAAATTGCTAGCGGGAATAATGCAGCACAGATCGAACGGACATTAGGTGTAGTTACATTACTTCCTGTAGAAATAACGATTTAAATGTTTTAAATCGATTTTTTTTTCTAATTTCCCTAATAATTATATACGATATTTCTATAGCATTGGGTCAAAGAAAGTTCTGGATAAACGTTATTTCGTAGTTTTGCTCGCTATGACACAACAATCGCTTGAGGTTGTGTGGTTGTTATTTCTGAAAATTAAGATAATTTTGTCGTTTCTGATTGTATCGATTTGGCCTTTTTTTCATTGGATTTGGAAACAGCCTTTTAGGAGGAAATATCTGACCCTTCGTGTATTTACATTGATAATAGCGCAGCCTCAGTGCCAACGATTTGTAAATATTGCAAAAGTGAGTAACACTAATGTTGACTTAAATACGGAATCGAAATCGTTGTATTATTTACATCAGATAATCAGGTATCTAAAATCGATAAGGTGTATCGAACCACACGATCCGCCGCGCGTTTAAAAAGATGGAAATGATACGATTCAGTAAAAGAAACTTTATTTCTATGTTTCATAATCTATTGAAGATTTCTAAAAATCTGAACATTTGACAAAAGTTTTAACAATTTTGACATTTTGGCATTTTTAAATAATGCAAGTATGTAACTTTTTCACCAATTACGTATTTTTTGTTTTAATTCTGCAAGTATTAAATCAATTACATAATGAACATGTGTTAATGTTAGTGCAGTGGTTCTCTTAGCTTGAGACACTACCACCAACTTTTATTTAATTTCATTTCAGCCTCTCTTCGTTCCTTGAATACAGTATGGAATTATATTTGAAAATTAAAAAAAAAAAAAAAAATTAACATGTATTTGTGATTTAATTTTAAAATTAAGTAAATTATTTACTGAGATTTAAGATTTACATATTGATGTCTAAGCAATTTTCTATATATATCTAAGAGAACGATTATTCAATGGTTCTAGAAAATAATATTTCATAATCATCAATGGGTGAGACGCAGTCACATGAATTTTCTCTCCAATATGAGACCTCGCTGTTTAATCCTAACTTATCGCCAAAGAGCGTGAAACAGCTGTTCTAGGATGTCACTTAGTAAACATTTCGTCTCACCCATTGATGTTTATTAATTTTTACATGCGCTTTTTACCTTTTTTTATGCGCTAAAAGAATTCATTGATGCCGGCGAAACGCTGGCACATGAATTTTCTCGCTAATATTTAAGATGTAGAGGCTCCACATTGATTCCGACGATTGTTTCTATTTGCCTCTGTATCGAGACCTCGCTGTTTACTGGTGACTACTCCTAGCTGATGATCGCCAAAGAGCGTGAAACAGCTGTTCTAGGTTGTCATTTAGTAAACATTTGGTCTCACCCATTGATGTTTATTAATATTTACATTCGATTTGTTATTCCTTTTATGCGCTAAAAAATTTCATTGATGCTGGCAGAACGCTGGCACATGAATTTTCTCACCAATATTTTTAGTGAGTTTTTTTTATTGGAGGTTCCACATTGATTCCGACGATTATTCCTAATGCCTCTGTATCGAGACCTCGTTGTTTACTGGTGATTACTCCTAGCTGATGATCGCCAAAGTGTGTGAAACAGCTGTTGTAGGTAATCACTTAGGAAACACTTGGTCTCGCCCATTGATATTTATAAATATTTACATGCGCTTTTTTTTTACTCTTTTTATGCACTAAAAGAATTCATTGATGCCGGCGAAACGCCAGCACATGAATTTTCCTCACCAGTAAATACTAGTGAGTTTTTTTTTTAATGTTTATTTTAGGTCTGCCTCGAGACCTCGTTGTTTACTGGTGACTACTCCTAGCTGATGATCACCAAAGAGTGTGTGAAACACCTGTTCTAGGATATCACTTTGTAAACACTTGGTCTCACCCATTGATGTTTATTAATATTTACATGTAAATATTAATAATTCTGTTTATGCGCTAAAAGAATTCATCGATGCCAGCGGAAAGCTGGCACATGAATTTTCTCACTAATATTTAAGATGTAGAGGCTCCACATTGATTCCGACGATTGTTCCCAATGCCTCCGTATTGAGACCTCGTTGTTTACTGGTGATTACTCCTAGCTGATGATCGCCAAAGTGTGTGAAACAGCTGTTCAAGGATGTCATTTAGTAAGCACTTGGTCTCACCCATTGATGTTTATTAACCCTTCATTTCATATTGTTCCCGATTGGGAACAGTATCTATTCATTTTCCTTTATATAGTAGTACCTATTCATATTGCAATCAAAGGTAACTTAAACACATACAGTTCCCGTTTGGGACCGTACTGTTAATTTAAACCGAAAAAATAGCAATAGATGGTACCACAAGTTATCACCAGATATGAGAAGTTGCACTTTATGAGTGTTTCAGATGTTGAATCCAAAGGCTGTTTTTGTGATACAAAATCCTCAACTCCGAAAAAAATATTCCTTATAAATGTAAATGTTTTTTAAAGAAGTGCATAAATTAATTTCATTGCTGAATCTTTAGATTACATTTACACGATGATTAATGCAGTGTTCCCAATTGGGAATTCCATTCACTAGTTATCAGCCATGTCAGTTTACCGTTATTCAAAAATTCATTCTTAATTCTCAATTTAGTTATTATATATTTACAATAAACATTGCTGATACATTCAGAAATAATGTATGGCGAATCTTTTCTTCAATAAAATAATACATAGATATTATAAATTGTTATTGTGTTTGAAGAACTATAAAAATGTTCTTATGTAGAACTAAATTTCCCATGGAAAAGAACATAAATTATTTACGATAATTATTTTTCAGATATACTATTATTATTAACTCTAGCCAAAAAT
Organism: Thereuonema tuberculata; assembly: GCA_023159025.1. Classification (NCBI taxonomy): domain Eukaryota; kingdom Metazoa; phylum Arthropoda; class Chilopoda; order Scutigeromorpha; family Scutigeridae; genus Thereuonema; species Thereuonema tuberculata. The sequence continues at coordinate 243,953,906 of JAFIDM010009631.1, forward strand.
TTAATATGTTATACATACTGTTGCGACAATAAAGTCGTTTCATTATGTGGTATTCCTTGTCAACATTTGTAATAAACACATGGGTGGTGTTTATTTGCAAGATTCACTTCTTGGCTTGTATCCAATCAAAATTCGCAGTAAAAAATGATACCATAAACTTTTTTACTAAATGAGCAATGTTGTCGTTGTCAATGCATGACTTTTAGACAAAAGGAGCAAAACACATTCTAGTGAATCACAAGTATCCCACTATTGGTTTTGAAAAATATCAATAGCAAAATCCTTATTTTCAACTGGTAAGTTCAATGAAAATCTTTTTCTTTATAGTGAATGGCCGCCCTAGTAATGAGGCTATACCAGAAACAATTATACACACAAAAAAGAATATGCACAAATAGACCATTGACGATAATCAAAAGGATATGGTAGGAGACTGGCCAGAACATACACGGTGTATTTGAAATGTGCTGTCAAACTTAAAGGTTGTATTCAATCATGCAAAACAACAAATAAATGTCATATAAACATGGGTTTGGAAATGCGTTATTTCCAAGATATGAACGATGAAACGATACAGAGGTGTTGTCCTTTACGTCGTATCATAGAGTCATTAAATTGCTCCTCAGTAATCGTGACATGTCCTGCTCGTTCCCCTGATTTAAACCCTCTCGACTTTTTCGTATGGGGTTATCTTAAAGCATTAGTGTACACCACACCGGTTCCTGACGCCCACACATTGCATGATCGCATAGTGGAAGGGTGCAACACAATTCGACGTGCACCTGGCATCTTCGACCGCATTCGGCAGTCGATGGCATGACGTTGTGTTGCGTGCATTGCGGCCGGTGGAGGACATTTCAAGCACTTATTGTGAAACTGAGCGACTATACGGCCAACACCTCTGTATTGTTGCATCGTTCATATCTTGGAAATAAGGCATTTCCAGACGTATATGAAATTTATTCGTTGGTTTGCATGATTGAATACAACCTTTAAGTTTGGCAGCATATTTCAGGTACACCCTGTATACTGAAAAAAAGAGAAAGGTGTAAAACGGAAGACTGTAAAGGAAAGTCTCGAATTGCTTGTCATAAGTGTAATGTTGACTTATATTTATGCAAAAAAGCAAATTGCTTTCTATTGTACCACACATAATATCCATTAGTTAGTTTTCCATTTGACTTTTGTATCCTATTTCTATAAAACATTCACTTAGATCATTTTTGTTTTGCATTGTAAAAAAAATAAATATTAATGAAAACGTCCCTTAACAGCATAGTGCTCCCAATTGGGAACATAATTTTTTTTTAATTAATAAAATAAAAAAATCGCAATTGAATAAGTTTTTGTCTTTTGATTACATTTCTTTCTGCGATTACACAGTTAAACTTTTTTTTTGGAATATTAAAAAAAATCATGCAATGTAGGGTTAATATTTATTAAATTTTGTTTTTAAAATTTATTGATGCGCTAAAAGAATTCAACGATGCCAGCGAAATGCTGGCACATAAATTTTTCTCACAAATATCTTTTTATTGAGTTTTTTATTGTTTATTTGTTTTGGAGGCCCCACATTGATTCCGACGATTGTCCCTAATGCCTCTGTATCGAGACCTCGTTGTTTACTGGTGATTACTCCTAGCTGATGATCGCCAAAGAGCGTAAAACAGTTGCTCTAGGATGTCACTTAGTAAACATTTGGTCTCACTCATTGATGTGTATTAATATTTACATGCGCTTTTTTACTCTGTTTATGCGCTAAAAAAAATCATTGATGCTGGAAGAACGCTGGGATATGAATTTTCTCACCAATATTTTTTTAGTGAGTTTTTTATTGTTTATTTAAGTTTTGGAGGCCCCACATTGATTCCGTTAAAAAATACTATCATCAACATAAAAAAAATTACATAAATTTTTATATCTTTCAATAAGTGAAATATTAATATTTGAATAATGGCTATCAGTTATCTATTAAGACAGTGAATAAAAATGGATAAAAAAATAAATGAAACAAAAAATAATTGAGCTCCAATTCAATGTAAAGTTTCCTCTCCTCAAAATGAAGTGTTAGAGACAGATTCTGGTTTTCAAAATTTCATAAACCCTGAAATCACAACTTTTGAAATTGTAAAATTCTCTGAGGGGAAAAAAAAAAAAAGATCATTCTCAGAAAAGAAAACAGAAAAATATATTGAAATCTTAATTTGTTTTTGTTTTTGAAAAAGAAAAAGAAAAAATCCTTATTATACGGGTGAAAATTCACATAGTAAGAATAAGATTGGAAGTCATAAATTTTTCCATTTTTTTTTTTTTTATTTTTCCTTCTTGTCATCTGTTTCCCGGAGAAGATAACTCCCAAAGTTAAAATGTTGTTTTTCATCTTTTTCCTTTTTTTTTCTAATCCCCCCCCCCCCCCCCACAACATTTTTTTTAATCGGATACGTTACCAAAATTGTGGAAACTTCCATGAGAAAAGAGAAATCTTTCCGTTCCACAGAGTTCAATTCTAATCTACAAAAAATAAAAAAAAAATAGTTTTTTTGCGAACTTTTTTTAACCTAACAAGTAAGACTAGTGGCGGATTTAAGACTAGGTTCTGGGGGTCCCTACGCTGAAGGACATTCTGGACCCCAAAGTCAATGTTCCGGAACTTTCAAATAGTTTTGAAACTATTCGCTGTATTTTGGAATTAAAATACTTCCTACCCGACTATTTAGTGAAGTTTGAAAGAATAAACAAAGATTCAGCTGTGAAATTTCACCATAACAATATCATAAGAAAAAAAGAAAAAAAAATTGTGTGGGGAAATTAAAATTATTGTTACAAAATGATCGATTAACGATTATTTTTCGTAGATTTATTATGGTTGTGGAAATTAATTATTATTATTATTATTTTGATATCCGGAAGCCTTATCTCCCTCGATCTTAAGAGCCTGCATAGGTTATAATGGGATGCTTCTACTGTTGATATTATTGTAATAATTATCACAGTGCCAAGTGTATTTTCTATCAGGAGTTAAGTGCAATTTTAAAATAAATAAATAAATAAATAAATAAATAAATAAAGAAAGAAAGAAATAAAATAGTCTATAATACAATTTGCTAATTTAGATTTTTCTAGTTGCAGCCAATATTAAGTTTTCGTAATTTAACGTGGCCCTTAAAAAATGAAATGATTGAAATAAATATGAAAATATCAAGAGAGAGAATTGTAGGAAAAAAATAAGAAAACATACATTAGAAACATTTAATAAGTTTCGAAAATAGTAGTATCTTTCAATGAACTTCATGATTCAAGTGTAATTATATGCTTAAATTGTAATATTAAAGATGGATTACAGCTTAGCTTTGGATGAATTTTATATAAATATTATAATTATATTAATCGTAATTCAGAGTGAAAATAAATAGTTGAAATAAATGAAATTATTGCAAGACTTTCTCTGTAGTAAAAAAATCTATCATCATTTTAGGAGCACAAATGTTTTATTTGAGTAAGGTTTGGCTCTAAAGAAAGTAATTCTTAATTGTAACGTTAACAAATCAAAATCTAATGACATCCCAAGACTTAAATAGTCTTGGATTCAGTTTAAATATTTGACCTTAAAATATAAATATATTTACACACATGAACACACGTAAAAGTATATCTGTTTTATTGACTGAGCTACATGAGGACACGGAAGTGCCCTTAAAATAGGTACACAATGACTAAAATTTAATAAGTTTTAGGGAAAGAATAATGTTTCTGAAATGCTTTTAAAATAATGAGTTAAGATTTTAAATGAATTTTTAATTTATTTTTATTTGTTTCTTTTGTAGCATCTGACATTACAAAAAATGACGGCATTTATTCAAGATATTTTACTTCTTTTGTGGATGACTGGAAAGGCCATTACTCCGTGACAATATTCGTCAATGATAACAATGGAAGGGCACAAATAGTAGAAGGATTCCCTGGCTCTAGCATTTTACCAATGGACCCAGGTAAGAGACCAGTAGAATACATATGTAGTTTTCTAATGGCATGCTTACTGTGTCTTAATCAAAAAGAATACTTAAAGTAGTAAAAGAATTCTAATTAACTGTAACGCCAATGCTGACGGAGCGGTGGACAAAAGAATTACGATGTTACGTTTCTGATGAATGGATGGTAGAACTGATTGTAGTTCTGTAATTTGGTTTATTAATTCATGGAATTATAGTGCTAAACTCCCTGAAATAATAGAAAGAAGTAGATTTATCAAATTATGAATTTTGTTAATTCCATATTAAATTTAAAAACAATAAGTTTGAATTGTTTGCTTTCAGAGAAACAATCAAATATAATTTATTTCGATAAGTAGTAAACGTTTTGTAGCAATTCAGAAATGAAAGACATTAAAATATTAATTTTTCAGTCGTTGGACTGGAAATAAGCCAGTTTATATTTTGAATTGATTGCCCTGAGGAGACAGAACCATTTACCGTAGCAAATTGTGCTCACATCCATTACATCTATTTTCTGATAGATTTAAGTTTTCTGTTGTTTTCATTACAGTTCTTTGATTGAATTACTTACATTATATATATAGTAGGTTTTGTAAAATTTTACAATGTATTCATGAAAGTTGTCTATTTGGAATATATTGAAATAAGCCTAATATTCTTTAATTGTATAAGACTTATTCTCTTTATTGAAATCATCAAATAAACATTCTTGTTTTTCTGCTTTACTTTCTTTCTGTTTCTGGGAAATGTTCCGTTGCTGACTGTCTTTTTTTTTTTTTTTTTAACAATTTCAGAGGAGCCTTATTGTTGTGGAAGCACTGCTTCAGCTCCATATACAAGACCGACAGGTTCTTTTCAGCGAGTGGCTGTCACTGGCACTTTCTATGTGGACGCTGCTAGCAATGGAAGCGATACAACTCCCCCCAACCGAATCACGGATCTCCGTCTCAAGAGCATTAACCCTGCCCTTAGTGAAGTGATCCTATCATGGACAGCACCAGGGGACGACTACGATACTGGATCAGGTAAAATTAAATTCCAATTCCAATTACAGAATTATAACTAACTGTTACTAATAATAGAAATAATCACTTTATTACGAAATTACTTGTTAAAATTTCAATCCAAGAACTCAGTTAAGATGTGGAGGATTTATTAACTTTTATATCTGCATGGCATGTGCAGTTATCAAAAAAATTGTATGTCATAGAATGCAACTAAGAAAAAAAAACTAAGATGATAGAATGCAAGTCCACAGTTTAGACATTTAGCAGAGGAAAGCTCTTTTTCAAGCCAAAGTTGATCATTATGACATTTATTGCTTATTAGCAATTTTCGGATAGTGTACCATAAAAGGTACACTAATGAGAAAACGACAAGTGAATTGATTAAGTGAAAGTAATTAGAAAAAAAAAAGACAGGAGAGATGGTTCTTGTCCTAAGGTGTCTTCTTCAATTAAGATTAACTTACATGTACTGATCGATAATATTTTTTTCACAAATGTATAGCGTTTAATTTGTTTTTTTTTTACTACGGTTAATTAGCTAAAATTTAATTTAAGTTCATTGAATTGTTAAAAGTTCTTTTCACTGGTAACATATGTAGAAGAAAATAAATGAAGAATAGTTTTAAATTACAATATTATTATAATATGTTTTTTTATTTTCACAGCTTCTTCCTACGAGATACGATACAGTGAAAATAGTATCATAAACGAAGACAACTTCCTTTGGGCTAAGGAACCATCAATTATTCCCCAACCAAGTGAAGCGGGGTCTGAAGATGAAGTAAAGATCATCCATGATCTTCAGTTCGAGCCACGCACTGCCTACTATGCCATCAGGGCCCGAGACAGACAAGGCAACGTCGGTCGCCTTTCCAATGTGATTCAGGTGTATCTGCCTGCTCTTCCACCGACCGAACCACCTACACCCAGTATAACTCCCAATAACGGAACGGAAACCACCTCGCTGATGCCCGGAGGAACTCCTCCCACCCAACTCAGCGCTATGGACATCGGTATTATCCTAGGCTGCATCGCCGCCTTCCTCCTACTTGTCATCCTCGTCGTTTGCTGTCTGTTGCGGCGCAGGAAGAAGGATTCGAGAGAGCCCCCCCAACCCCAGAAGCCCAAACCTCCACCCGTGATTTTCCCAACCACACTCCCTGTAGAAGCAACGACAACCGAGATGGAGAAGACAGACAGTAACGGACACATCTACACTATAGACACGGGCATCAATCCCAACCAGTTCATGTCTGCCAGCGAACTCTTGTACCGACACGAAATGCAGAAATCCCAGAAGGACAGCGGAAGTTACATCCTCGAAATGGAAAACGAACAGAATAAGTCCTACCCGGAAGACTACATTAACCACTACAATCTCATCGAGAACAACAGGGCCACTACTATCCCCTACGAATCCATCACCAAATACCCTGACCATTCTAGCGACGTTGGGTCTCTGAGTGACAAACCTTCGTCTTCTTTCACGTCACTTTCTACTACAGAACGACATAAAGACAATGGCTACTTCACTTCCTACGAGGAGACATCAGAAGACTCAGGCACAACACATCCTCTCAAAGGCAAAATGACATCGATTCCCACATTAAACTCTTCCAAAACATCACTAGCCAGGAGGATAATATCCGAGAGCCAAGTCTAACAACTCAAACGATTACAAGAGCTATTTCTACTTGGTATTTTTTTTTCGAAAACGAAGTTCTATAGTAGAACTTTTTTTATTCCTATCATATAGGAATGCAGTGACTGTTTTTTTTGCTACGAGAAAAGAATTAAAAAAAATAATTAAAAACAAAACAAAAACAGAATATTACTGAAAAAAATAAAATAAAAACAAAACATAGTATTATCAAAATAAAAAAAAAAAAATTATAAAAAAACAAAACAAAAACATTAGTTACACTGACCCGGAAGACGTGTCTTTGACGATTTTGAGTTTATGACTAGGACAAAGCTAGTCATGTTGACTCGAATGATTTATTAAAAAAAAAACAAAAAAAAAACAAAAACAAAACAAACCAGTCATTTTGACTAGATTGGGTTCTTCCAGTTCAAAAGTGACACAAGTCAAAAACATAAGCTTTGATTGAATTCGATATGAAAACTAGCTCTTCTATTAAAGTTGAATCATTTTCCACTGTCTTTTTTATTTCTTGATCACATAAATTTATTGTATTCAGCCTTTTTGTTAGCAAACTGTGAAAATACTATTTTTGAGACTTCAATAAGTTATAGAAATGAAATTAATCTTGATAGTGTTAGCTTATGGTTACTATTAAATTTGAAAAGTACATAAAAGTGTTACATTATGTAACTTACAAGCGAAATTAAAGACGAATAAATGGGACTTGCGGATTACAATATCTTCTTAAAATAAATATTTAACTCTTTTCATATTACCATCACAGAAAGATTTCCAAAATACACTTGTAATGGATTAGGGAAAGAGACAGCTTTATGTTGGCTGTAATACAATTTATTATTATTTTGTTGTGTTACTGAAATAATTTGAAACGAAGAGCAATGTTTTCGACTTCTGTGTCACTGAACGATCTCTGCTTTTGTGGCCTGAATGTCTTCAAGAAGCTGTAGATAAATGAAGAGACAAAAAAAAAGAAAGAAAGAAAGAAAGAAAGAATGTATTCGTGTAACAAAAATGTCGTTCAAAACTGCCTTTTTTTTTGCTTATGGAAACTGTATGTTTTCAGCGACTGCTGTGTAATATGAGACAGTGAAACTTTAACTAGTCAGAACTATATAGAGAATGATTTCATCATACTTCTGTTACTTTTTTTTTTCTGTAAAAAATGACGTAGATTCGTTTGATGTGTTAATTAATTCTCATTGGCTGAATCAAAAGCAGTGAATCCTGCATTTGTAGAAGGTAGGATAGCTTTGCTCAAATTTGAACTCTGCCAGTCAAACCAAAAGCAACGTAAAAATAAAAAATAAAAAAAATAAAAAAAAAGTAAGTTGCTCCCTGTTTCTATTGTGTATTGAGTCATCTTGTCTGTAAATTGTTCCATTTTCATCATTTGCATGTTTAAATAACTCATATGCATCCAATATACTGCTCTTCCTTTATTATATAAACAAATATATAAACCAGATATAGTCATAATATGAAGTGTGAGAACAAATTTTCTAGAGTTTTTGTTAATTTTGTTACTAAATGTTTTCCCTTAAAAGAAAAAAAAAAAAAACAAAAAAGAAAAAAAAAAGAAAAAACATATATATAAATTAATAAAATGTAAATCATATTGTTTTGTAAAGACTTTAGTTATTTTTCTTTATTGCATCGATTATTGTATCTTAAATAATGCAGTTACTGAAAGCTATATGTTTGTGTTCCTTATATTTTTGTACTGGTGCTACAAACCAAAGTTAACGAAACTGGCTTCAGTGAATTTTAACCCCCCCTCCCTTCCTCGTTTTCAATTTGCAAAACTTCAGCCTCAACTTTACTTAATTTACTAAACTTTCTCAGGAAGATAAATCAGATCAGGTAATTTTTTTTTTTTTACACAAGTTTAATTTATTAACTTTATAGAAACATCAAAACAAACTAAAATATTCTGTGTGTAATTTCTGATGTAAAATTGAATAACAAAAAATGTTATTAAAAACTAAAGTAATATTAATAATTTCTTGCTGCTGTTTTATTAATTATGCTATATTATTCAGTAATTGAAGTGAATTATAATTTAAGTTAAAGTATAGTCACTCTTTATTAGCCTATTGAATTTAATAAACTAATAATAAACTTACTGAATAATTGGAATAATGTAAATTAAATATTAATTAAAATATTAATTTTATTAAGATTTGTTTATACATTTTTTTCATATTTTTAAACTAAATATGATGAAAATAAAATTATCAAAATTCTAATTGTGTAATTGAACAATTTTTATTAATCAGTTTATAAATTTGATAAAATATTTTGTAAAAATAAGTTAGAAGAACAATTAAAACGAAAGTACTATTTAAAAAAATAGTGACGATTTTAAATTTTTATCCTTTTTATTGAATATAAAATTACTTTTAAATTTTTTGATGTTTCGGTGACGAAGTATGTCCAAAATTATTACCTTTATGTACGATAATATTTTATATATTGCATTTATTTTTTATTTTTTTTCAAAATTATCAAATGGGGATATTATTATAAAAGTAAAAATAAAGCTTTAAAGCCAGTGTTATCTCTAATGTCTAATATATTAAACATTTTGTACAAATATTTTCTTGTATATAATATGTACTCATATATATTTACAATTTTTAGAATAAAAAGTAATAATAAAATTGTGATTTGTATTTATTTCATTTAAATAAAAAATAATTCTCAAAAGTAGATAAAATTAAATAATGATTTTCAAATTTGATTAAAAATCATAATGATTTAAAGGTTTGGAATCCATCAGGAACATTTAGTAAATTATTCAATACATGCTTATATAGGAGCAAATGATATCTATTTTGGAATGCCTACAGTGACTACAGTAGTCTCTAGTCACTGTAGGAATGCCGTTACTTCAGCGACATCTATTGGTAAATATTTCAACTGAAATCAATTTATGTATTATTAGAAGTAAAATTTCTTTTCTTTCCTCGAAAAATTAGAAATGTGCCATATAAATTTATATTTTATAAAATAAGGAATATAAGGAAAATATATTATATATATATATATATATATATATATATATATATATAGTTATAATGATATATCACTATAACAAATAAAATACTTCATAACAAAATACTTCGTCTGGCATCAATTACAATAAAGTATATTTTAATTAGTAAAATAATTTTTATTTAGATAGTCATTAAAAATAAATTTGAAACAAACAAATCTATCATTATATTTGTATATATTATATAATTATTCTATGAGGAGGAGGTGTGAAAGTTGAGATCAAAACTTCTCCAATCTACCACTAGATGGCAACACTTTTCGGCATCCTAAGCTCAATTGAATTCACATAATTCTGAAATCAACAAAATATGGTTTATTATTAGATAAAAAAATAGAAAAATAAATAAATAAAAAAATAGAAGAAGATAATTTAAGAAAAAAAAAAAAACAATCATAACTTGTTTCAAGATATAAAATAAAATTATTGATTAAATCAGTTTTAAGAGTACTTCAGACTGAATTTATTATAAAATACAACAAATAAGACAAAAACAAATTTCTAAAAGATTTCAGTGAAATCAGTTTTATTTAGTATTTAATTTTAGTTTTATAAGTAATTGATAAAAAAAATGTAAGAAAAATATATAAAATTTACCAATACAACCATCTTCTGAATTTCAGAAGACGAAATTTCAAGATCATAAATGGCTTATGACAGCTTGTACTGAAACGAATCAGCTGGTTTCTTAACAAACCAATCAGATTGTTTCTGTATTGATCAACACACTGCACTGAGACTTGTGGCCTGGCTACCACATAACAAAACTCACCTCACTATTTCATTTTGAGATCATGCTGTTTTCTTTTTGGTCGGAGAAAAAAAAAAAAAAAAAAAGCTTACAACTATAAATAAAATGTAGTTTTTTGTCCATCAATAGTTACGAAACTTTTTCAAGAAGAGCCCTTTCCTAATTCAGAAGTTTTTAGGAGATACTCTCAGTGAAGATTAAGCCTCGGAAAGAAGGCTAACATTATTAGTCTATTATGCCCATGTTTTTAGATTTTAAAAATAAAAGCATTCACGTAATGTTTTTCAAAAATAATAATAATAATAATAATAAAATTATAAAAGTGTGCTAAGATTTTTTTTTTTGTAATTAAAGAATATTCATCATCTGCTAAACATTTAACAAGCTGGCTGATATATAATAAATTATAAATTCAATAGATAGAATATGAGAGTTCTCTACTATTTTTTGAACAACGGACTTGACTGAATAGTCTGTAAGGAAAGGGAAATTTCATAAACACTACGTTTAATGTGAAGAAGATATACAACGTTTTAGGTGAGCCTTTCTTTTATGTACAATGATTGAAAACATTGGTGGTACTTAATAACTTTTTTTTTTAATAAAATAGCAAAAAAAGTATAATGTTTTACAAATATTTTTTTTTCCTTGATTACAAAAAATATCCTATGTTAAATGATTTTCATCTTTGTTTTTAGTTTAAGAAAAGTTTGAGGCTCCTGCCGAAAAATGTACAAAGATTTTATAGTATTATATAATAATATGTGTAATATTATAATCTAAGATAACGAAACAAAAAAAAAATCAAAGTTAGTCTTTATCTGCAAGAATCAAATAACTTCTTAAGGGATAAGTAAAGATTTTTCACAAGAGAAATCTAAAACCTGAAAATACAAAAAAAAAAAAAAAAAAAAAAAGAAAGAAATTTTGTCTTTACCAAAACCAGTTTAATTTCTGGCAATATAAGGAAGACACCACAAGAACTTAACGAAGCGCAACCGACGAACAGCAAAACAACACGATCCACTCAGGTGGTTTCTTAGCCTTGTAAATAATCTTCCTTGGCATTCAATAACAGAAGGCATTGGTGGAATTGGAAGAGGGAATCTGGTAGTAATTTTGGTGGTAGTTTTTGCTGTAGTTATTGATACAGTCGTGGAAACTGTTGTGGTCGTTGTTGTGGCTTGACATCGGTCTGCTTGGATGACATCGGAACAAGGCCCTTCACCTTCCCTGAACTCCACTCCGTCGAATAATGCCAGGTTCCCTTCCAACTGGGACCAACTTAACACATCCCCCTCCAGCTGACTCTTACAGCAAGACAGCTCGTAAACTGAAAGACAGAAATTAAAATATGGTTAATACATATTTAAAAGAATAAAAAGTATCAATACACAAAGTTATATACAAAAACACAAATTGCAGATGACAAAACTCACAGCCTAGCCTTTAAGTTTCACGGTACGTCGCAAATTAGCTTATTACAAGATAATAGTTGATGTGCCAACTTTCAAATATCCACATGGTAAGAATGCATTAAAAAAGAAAAAAAATGCCTATTCAAAAGAGAATTCACTTATATTCATAGTTTTTGACCCGTAAATCCTTATCTGTTGGTCCGATTGTTATCAAAATCAATTTGGATTTTTCTTATTACGTAACTCTAAAGTTTCAGCAATCTAAGATGTATAGTTTTTGAGTTCGGACGGACCTGCGTAAGTCGATTTAAAACTGCACTTTGTTCTGACTCCTTTTTCTCTCCTACGCATATTAAAGCGATTTACAAACTCTAGACCAAATCTATAATAAAAGCGGTTGTCAATAGTAAAGAATATCAGAATAAATTAACTTTTATTATTTGTAATTAAAAAAAACAACAACCGGAAATATGAATTTCCAGTTCGAAATTGTAGGTTTCTATTTCTGCCAGAGGTGGCGCAATTTGTGACGATGTCATCAGCGGCAACTAGTGTTCATTTTTGGAAATAATTTTTCCAAAGACGCAATATCAAAGGACTTAGCTCTTTTTATAATTACAAAAAAATAACCATGCATTCCATTTACATTGAATAACATAATCAAACAATCTTCCATTTTTGTATTTTATTTTTTTTAAAGATTTTGGATATTAAAATAAAACAAATCTGTACAAAAACTAAAACTAATTAAAAGAAGAAATTGGAGATTTAAATATTTCACATTAAGCTCATATCTTCCTTGGAAAACAAGGATTTAGATATTTTTTATTATTTCGTGTATGTGTGTGTGTGTGTGTGTGTGTGTGAGTTTTTTTTTTTTTTTCAAAATCTAGATTCCTGTTTTAGAAATCAACTTTAAGTCCAATTATAAATGTCTGTTTTGAGCAAGATCTTCATTCTATTTTGCTCACGAAGCTGACAGTTGACTGGCAGGCTTAGGTAACTAAAAGAAAAATCCTATTGACTTTGTACAAATTAGACCCATAGATAAGAAGGTATGTCTTGAAAATCATCAAAATTTATATAACGAAATAATTAGAACTAGCAAACCTGAGCTCACGTGATCTTGTATTCTGAGATAATTTTCCCACCACCTGTGACTGCGACTGCTTTCTCACGAGCTCGCCTTTGAGACCTCGTGTCTCATCGTAAGTCACGTGACTTCCGGTTGTCCCACGTAGATAAAAATGAAAATGTGATCATCTCGGAGACCGTCTCGGAGACCTGGGATGTCTCGGGAAGTCCAGTTGACCCATACAGATAAAAATGAAAACATGAGCTTCCTCAATACTATACCTAACATTTGCCACCTTATATTTGTATTTCTGTGTCTTATGGTTTTGGAGAGATAGGGCGAGAAAAAAAAATCAACTTTTCTTTTATATATATAGATAACTTGAAATGAAAAACTTAAATAAGAGGTAACTATCACGGGATTATCCTATTGAGTTTGAGAAAATTTGCGGCCTTATAAGTGAAAATCTTAGAGCAAAAACTACAAGGTATCAATATTCAGTAAATTATCTTAATTGGAAAATAGTATACGAATATTTGAAAATTAGCAGTATATATACCGGGTGATCAAGAAATAACAGGAGGTGTTCAGAGCCCTGTAGCGTGTTTACTTTACGAATAGAACAAAATTTGGCCACCATACACATTAAAGTATGCGGTTTCGATTTGTCAAGAAAAAAAAAATCAGTACCAAACAATGCCGATAGGGGAAATTCTGGCGCTGCGGTCGAAAAATACATCATGAAATTTGCATTTACGGGTACTTTGTGACACGTAGAGATTTTGTGTCAAAATCTAAAACATACGTATTCGACGAATTTTCGATATTCGCATTGACAGGGGTGTAATCAGGGGGAGGGGGAGGGAGGGAAAACTTTATTGAAAGGTATTTTACGGAGTTTTCAGGTTACAAAATAAGAATATGACATTACTTTGTAATCATCACGTGATTTTTTATCAACTGGGTAAGGTTTGAAGTGATAGGGGTCTGGAGAATGCTAGAAGGGTGGGAAGTCTTATTCTCCGATCTCGATATTAATTTGATAACTACGTTAGGACTTATCGAGTTACAAAATAGGGATATAACTTTAATTTGTAACTACCATGTGACATTTTTACCAACTGGAAAAGTTTCAATGTCATCTCACAATTACAATTTCTTCGTCATCCACATCACAACAACTGTTTTTTGTAATCCGAGGGAAGAACGGGTATTTCAGACAGTAAAATTATAAAGTTAATACTTAATTCCAGACAGATAGTATATAGTAAAGTTTCTTCATATTACTAGTGATTTTGGTTTTACCTAACTAATTTTGCTTATAATTATCAAATATACTCTATTCTAAAGTAATTTGTAAAATAAAGGGTGAGACCAATTTGAATACTAAATTTTATTTTAGCTTTTCGAGTTCCACATTGATTTCGACGTTTTCTAAAGTAATTTGTTTTATCAAAATAATTAACTTCAATTTCGATCGAGTGATGGCGCCACCGAACATTAATACAATAAAAAGAGGGCTTTGAAGAAACAATGACGAAACTGCTATCGTGGATATTTAATTTGCTCATTTATAATTTCACTTTCCTGATTATAATATTTTCATTTCGATAATAATGATTTGGATCATTCGAATTTACATTTTTATCTACAAAATGTACAATATTAAATTTGCAAAAAAAGATAAATTGTAGTTTACTTTTTATTTCCAAATATACTTCTGTTTTGAAATCTTCTTTTAAATGATCGCGAATTTGTTAAGGATTTTCAAATTATCTTTCTTTTTAATTAGCGTTTTACAACTTTATTTGTTTAATTATTGAATATTGTTTTTAAACGTAGAAAATATATAAGTAATGTTGTTTAAGATTAGTGCAACATATTTCTTTTAAGGGCTCCGTACCGTTAATTCATAATAAACAGAAACAGGCTTATGTAGGCCCTTGGGATCGTGGAAAGTAAAGGTTCCTGGCGTTTCGTGACCAACGAGACTAACTTGAGATCGGGTGGTTAGATCTACGTTGATTAAATAAAAAAATAAAGAATTAATTTAAGACATGATTAAGACATCTTTTAATATCTTAGACATTGTGAAGAAAGAAATTTGCATATTTGAATGTTATTTTAATTTTCCAAATTTAACGTTGCCGAAATATTGTTACAAGTTGATGAGATAAAATAAAGATAAGACTATTTTGAATAGTGCCATTCTATATTTTAAGAAAATCTCCAGAGGGAGCAAAAAAATAAACCAATGAGAGGACAGTAGAAGTGATCGGATCACATCATTGATTTCTGTTATCTTTGCTCGTGGAGCTATTGGACGAGACATAAATTAATAGGTGAGACCAAGTGTTTCCTAAGTGATTACCTACAACAGCTGTTTCACGCTCTTTGACGATCATCAGCTAGAAGCAATCATCAGTAAACAGCGAGGTCTCGGTACAGATGCTAATAGGAATAATCGTCTGAATCGCTGTGGAGCCTCCAAAGATGAAATAAAACATAAAAAAACTCACTAAAAAATATTGGTGGGAAAATTCATTCGTAATGCTGGCACATGAATTTTCTCACCAATATTTTTTTATTGTTTATTTAAGCTTTGAAGGCTCGACTGTAATTCCGACGATTAAATAACATTTTGTTTATTCTTTACAAAGTGAATACTGAACTTAAATTTATGCGTTGAACGAACAATGAATTGAATTTGTATCTGCAAATGAACAGTGAGTTATAGGAAAAAAAACAAACTTTAAACTATAATTTGGAGAAGTAACTGGTGACCGGTGGTTCCGATAATATTTCATCTTTTGATGGCTGATTTATAAAGAAATTCTGAAGATTTGGTGAAAATAAGCCAAATTGATGAAATTATTTTTGGATATCTCTTAGTGTCTCATTTTCAGTGTTAATTTCAATTCGCGCTTTTCGGACGGGTTATCAGCTAGTTTCAAAATAAATTTCAATCGAGAAATAACATACATTATTTAAAACCAACAGTTTAAATTCGAAAAAATATTATGTTAAGTATGTTGATGAGTTGTATGGTTAGTGCTCATCTCGTCCCTGTATTTTCAACTTTATTAACAATATTACAATTTCTATTAAGCCATAAAAACAGAACTACATCTTCTATAATTGAAATTCTTTATAAGCCTTATTTTTTAGAATTTCAAATAATCAGATTCTTAAGTGCAACTAAAAATTTAAATTTATTTTTTTAAGCTACTTCTCTCGTCATTTGCACTTTCTTCGTAATATACATAGATATGAAGATCATGTTAATTTCAATTATTTTTAACCAACAATGAGTGAGACCAAATTGTCTACCAAATGACATCCTGAACAGCTGTTTCACGCTTTTTGCCGATCATCAGCCAGAAGTAGTCACCAATAAACAAGAGGTCACAGTACTGAGGCTAATAGGAATAATCGTCAGAATCGCAATGGTATCTCAAAAGCAAAAATAAACAATAAAAAAACTCACTAATGAAATATAAGTGAGAAAATTCATGTGCCAGCAGTCTGCCAGCTTCAATGAATTTTTTAAAAGCATAAAACATTCAATCTACGCAATGAATTATTAATAAAGAAAAAGGGGTGAGACCAAATTGTTTACCAAGTAACATCCTGGAACAGCTGTTTCACGCCCTTTGACGATCATCAGCCAGGAGCAGTCATTAGTAAACAACCAGGTCTCAGTACTGGGTCTAATAGCAATAATTGCAGTGGTGCCTCAAAAGCAAAAATAAACAATAAAAGACTCACTAATGAAATATGAGTGAGAAAATTCATGTGCCAGCAGTCCGCCGGCCTCAGTGAATTTTATTAAAGCATAAAAAAATTCAATCTGCGCATTGAATTATTAATAAACAGCAATGGGTGAGATCAAATTGTTTATCATGTGACATCCTGGAACAGCTGTTTCACGCTCTTTGGAAATCATCAGCCAGGAGCAGTAACCAGTAAACAACGAGGTCTCAGTACAGAGGCTAATAGCAATAATTGCAATGGTGCCTCAAAAGCAAAAATAAACAATAAAAGACTCACTAATGAAATATGAGTGAAAAATTCATGTGCCAGCAGTCCGCCAGCCTCAATGAATTTTGTTAAAGCATAAAAAAATTCAATCTGCGCATTGAATTATTAATAAACAACAATAGGAGAGGCCAAATTGTTTACCAAATGACATGGTTTATCCTTGCTTTTGAGGCACCACTGCGATTCCGACGATTGTTCAAACTTTTTTTTTTAGCAATTCGATTTCCTAAATTTTTCCACTTACTTCTAACTTATTCAATTTATTTATAATAAGAAAATAATAGTGTTATTGCAATTTGTTAGTTTTGAAATCCTCTTCTGTATGATTACAGAGGATCTTACCCTTATCATTCGCTATATCATGACTGATGTGTCTCCAGGTCACAGGAATTGGGTTCCTAAGACATCTGTAGGACACGATCAAACTATGTATACATCGCAGCCTAGATTATTGGACCTTTCCTATATTACCATATAAAGCAAAATTTGAACAGAAATTACCATAATTGATTGAGAATGCAATTGAATCCTTTTCCAGTTGACATTTTTATTCTCAATTTGTCTATTTGTCTGTTTTATGCGCATCACGTTAAAACGTCTGGACAGATTTCCTTAAAATTTATTACATAGCTTATTTATAATGTAACTTAAAACATAGACACATCTATTTTGGAGTCGTTCTCCCAAAAGTGAGTTCCGAAATTCCTCGCTAAAATGACTGGGTTGATTCTTTTAAAATTTGTTACGAGGCTTATTATGGTCAATCCTAAAATATGAATACGATTATCTTAGTCTCCCTCACTCCCATCAAATCCCCTCCATGCTCAGTAACCACTGCGCGACGGATATATAAAGTATACAATACTTTTTAAATATATTCTTTTTTTAAAGCTAGAAAAACTAAAGTTATATTTTGAAAGTATAATAAAATTCTTACTTTGGGATGACGTCAACACTTGATTCCATACGTTTGTCTGGTACATTTCTCCATAGAATGAGAAAATTCCTTCCATATTTCTTTTCGTTAGAAGATTCCCTAACATGAATGTTCCTCCTGCTAAAGGCATCTTAAATGTACGTTTTGTGTCTTCCAAACCCGCTGGCTCGTCTCCATCTATATAAGGTTTTGGTGCCCCACCGCTCGTCCAAGTGAAACAAAAATGAAACCATTTATTCACTTTTCCAGATAAACCTGTATAGAAGAAATTACTATCCAAGACAGCGGCTGAAGCGAATTGCCGTTGTACGTTTACACCCACTTGTATCTGTCTTTTGGTATCGTTAAAAGTGTGTAACAGAAGGATCGTACCATTCTTGGCTGTTTTTAACCATGTGCAATAGGTTAGTTCTGAGATCTTAGCACCAGCAGGTAGACCGTCATCAATGTCTGCATGGACTTCGGAATTGTTTGGGAAAAACAGAATATTCTCATCTGCATATGTTAATTTCCATGAAATTTGATTAATTCCAATAAATAGTAACAGAAGAAAACTTGGAAATCTAAGCATTCTATACATTTGATCCATCACTGGAAAGCAGCTGCAAACTGCTTGCTTTAGGAAGAGCAAAGAAAAACAAACTAAACGAGAAAAGCACCAATAATTTTCATCCACCTTCTGCTAATTTACTTGAGAAATCTAATCACTATTAACAAAAGTCCAAAAATTATTATACTCCAGACACAGTTGGATGTGTTCATTAAAAGATTATTCACCTTTCTGCTATGAATTATATTCTATTCCGGGTGGATTTTAGAAATAAAGTTATGTTTATCAAGTTGTACGTATTTCAATAAACCATAGTTAATAATTATCTCTCTTACATACAGATGAGGGTTTTGATAAAACGACTTCCTTGTTTTTTAGTGAAAGAATGGAATTGTTAGACAGCAGAATTCTGCGAAATTTTTCAATTTACAGGCACTGCCTAAATGCAGACTGGAAATCATTACTATAAATTATATTATTGTTGTATTTAGACAGATACTACGTGCTACGTATGTAACTTCCTTAGTTTTACATCCTTTTGGTTAAAAATGAAACGTCCTAATGCTTTCTTTATGTTGTAAATATAAAATAACGGTAATTGAAAGATTAGTGAGAGAATATGATAAAGAAATAATTTGTAATTAGCATAATAAATTACTTTAAAAAAAAATTGTTTGTTTTTTGACTGCTAAAATAAAAGAATGCGCAAAGCCGAACCAAATAATAAATAAATAAATAAATAAATAAATAGCCCTAGAACAGTCGAGAAAGATGAAATAATGTAACAGCTTTTACCCTGGGTTGTTTAGGATGATAATGAAAATCATCCTAAGGATAATCGTAACTGCTTAATTACCAGCACTTCGTATAAATTCATCACAATTTCGTCTTTATGACTGCTTATCTATTTCATTTTGTTTCGTAATTAATTATCGTTTCCCAGAAGGATAAAATTGAGGATAGGCAATTTTGTTGATCATAAGGTAACTTTGGAAGTTACATGTGATTGAACAACAAAAGGATCAAGAAAAGAAACAAAAAAACAAAAACAAAACAACCATCGTTTCATTTTCCTATCCTTCGATCTCTTTCCCGCCTTTCCACTCTTTGTTACAAGCTATTTAAATAAATGCAATAAATAAATAAATAAATAAATAAATAAATAAATAAATAAAAAGGAAAGGAAAGATGTTGCGACAGTACTCCTAAAAGCAATTTTTTATTAAATTCTAGGTAGGTTATATTTTTAATTATAATAAAATACATTCAAATATAACTGATCAATTATTTTATTATTTGTCATATGGAATAACTAAAATATTTGTAAAAATGTTATTTTTCAAAGAAAAAGAATTTTAGTTTACTCACAAAATTTTACAACGTATTCAAATAAAATAATCTTACATTTTCTAATCCCATCATAATTAGAGTATTTTGTTTAAGAGGTGAAATGCTGTATTAATTAATAAAAATAACTGCAAACAAATATAACCATAATAAGTAGTTACAGCTACAATAAACTTGAATCCTAAAACCATTTATGATGATGAAATTATATAATTGACACTGCCCTCTGAAACCCCGGTAATCTTAAACAAAATAAAAAAAAAGCACACTATTTTATTTTTTATTTTCTTGAGGATCTTAAATTTCTGAATTCAACTGTTCTTTTAAGATAGCTTCAAATCATCTTACAACAAATTCTCATAAATACGAATAAAGAGTTGATAAGTAATATCATGATTGATATCTTTGAATAGAATTATAATAAGATAATACTAATTTCTTAATTTCTTCTGTTATCGAAAATAGTGTAAGTGTATTTTAACATTTCTATATACTTCACTAGAAGTCCAGAGGAATTTTATGAACTATTCGAAATTTATTTACGAAAAGAGATATAAAGATTCCAAATTAAAAGATTTACATAATACATGAGTTTTATTATTGGCTCTCTTCCATTTCTGTGACAATTCTGCTGTTATAGGTAACTAACGACATCTGTTGGAAAACTAATAACGTGTCACTTGGTTTCCATAACGTTTCCAAAGAAAAAAAAAATTTTTAAATGTTTTAAATTCACGAAGAACGTTAATAACATTAATAATAATAGTAAGATCATGTTGTCACTGAAGCATCGAGGAACTTCCAGAACAAATTAATTTTTAAATTAGTTATATTGGAACAATGCTTAGAACAATAAATTTACATATATTTTTTTTTACTTCATGCTGTAAGTTGACAGTAAACTACAATTTTTTTAATAATCGAGTCGTCTATATAACTTATCCTATCTTGAAAATTGAAATAGTAAAAAATCTGAAATTTTGTATAATAGTAAATAGTGTAATTTTCTAAAAAGTTTTGATTTATAATATGCAGTTTAACAATAATAATTTTGTTTTTAGATTTTACTGAATATTTATCGAATTTTTTTTTTAATTAAAAGTTACAATTAAAATTAAAACCTAATAAAGAATTCAATTAAAAGTTACTTAAAGGAAAATTTTTATTTATTGTATCAATATTTTTTTATGGATTAAACTGCTATCAAAATTATGTTTTTCAACCAAAAAAAAAAATCCTTTTTTAATGCTTAAAAAATAATAACAATAAAAATCGCAAAATTAAAAATAAATAAATAATTAAAATAAATTAAATATAAATAAGCTTCCTAAAAAATTTCAATTTTTAATTATCAAAATCCTGTGTCAAGCTTTTTATAAAGCTTTAAAATGATAATTAACAAGTAAGTTTGAAATTATTAAAACTAAAACCACCTACGATAAACCAGAAATGCATTTTAAAACAGAAATAACTTCATTTTGAATATATAAAAAATTTCAGGTATGTAAATTTGACATTAATCAAAATTAGCTAAGTTGTAAACTATTTGAATAATAATAATAATAATAATAATAATAATAATAATAATAATAATAATAACAGAAAAAAAACAGATAATATTCCATTGCTTTTAGAAAGCCAAGAAATATACATAGCTTTCCATAAATGAGCAATAACTATTCGATTTCTAGTCTGTAAAATATAAAAAAATCATAATATAATTTCAAAATTTTTGTAATTTAACTTTTAATTTACTTTTTATTATATTTCATGCTAAAAAATTGCATTTAAATTATTATAATTTTAACATTTAACAAACAGTAATAAATAAATAAATAAATAAACAAAATATTTTTGTTATATTTCAGAGAATAGATTCAATGTACTGAAAAATCTTAATCTGTAAAGGAATTAATTGTAGTTGTATTTGAGGATGCTTTATTTTTCTTTTGTTTCTTGTTTGTTTTTTCTTTTGTTTTTTCTTTTGTTTTTTCTTCTTTTGTTCCATTTGTGTCTCCCTTTGGCTTAGATTTGGTTTTCATTCTTCTGACATAATAAGGGAAACACCAAACATACTTAACGACTGGGATTCTCTTAACATAGCAACAGTAGCCTCTCGTTGAATGGAGGAATTTCTTGAAGACATTTCCAGAACAAGCCTCTTCGGAGGAGCTCGTTGTTTCATCCGTGATTTCAGATGAACAAATAGAGTGTTTCGTGGTGAGTGGACAGGGACCGTCCCCCTCACGGAAACTCACTCCGTTGGACAGTTCCAGTCTCTGGGGGAGTTTCGACCATGCCAAGATGTCTCCCTCTGGGACAGAATTGTTGCAGCACGCCAGTTGAGCAACTACAGAAATATAATAAAAACATATATTTTTCAACAAATCAAATAATTAAATTTATGTAAAAGTATAAAGAAATGACACAGAAAATAAAAATATCTGAGCTTTCATCGGTGAGAGTTAGGGAAGGCCGTTTCGTCCTTATTATGAAGTCGTGAGCCAAACCTACTCACCAGATGAAATGTTCAGACAGTGCGTAAGTGATAAAGGAAACCACAACCTCTCTCTGCTGCGGCCTTCCTCCAAAGAAAACACAATTAAAAGAAACCAAAGGCAAAAGTTCAAATTCTAGCCTGTGGAACTGTCAGGCGCAAAAGAATTCTGAATATAAAGAACCAATGCTGAATCAACCTGGTTTAATGTAAATAAAAGATTTATATTAAATAAAAGCCTTGTTCTTTTATATTCAAATTCCTTTTCACCTGACGGTTCCGCAGGCCAGGATTTGAAGTTTTACCTGTTTTGGGTTCTTTTTCTTTTTTAAATATGTTTTCTTTTGGAGTAGACCACACCCGGAAGCAGGTGTGGTTTTCCTTATTACTTTTGCACTAACTAAACATTTCATCTGGTGAGTGGGTTTGGCTGACAAGTCCACAAAAAGGACGAAACGGCCGTCTTTGACTCTCACCGATGAAAGCTCAGATATTTTTCATTTGTGTCATTTCTTTATGCTTTTATATTAATTTCAGGCACGTTAAATCTTTTGTTTATATTAAACCAGGTTGGGTTCAGCCTTGGTTCTTTATATTCAAATTTCTTTGTGCCTGACGATTCCGCAGACCAGGATTTGAAGGTTTGACTGTTTTTGGTTCTTTTTTTTAAAAGTGTTTTCTTTTGGAGGGAGAACACTGCCGGGTGCGACAGTAGTTTCCTATCACTTTTGCACTATCTGAACATTTCATCTGATGAGTGGGTTTGGCTGATGAGTCCACAAAAAAGACGAAACGGCCGTCCCAGACTCTCACCGATGAAAGCTCAGATATTTTTTATTTCTGTGTCATGTCTTTATGCTTTATATTAATTTCTGGCACGTTAAATCCTTTGTTTATATTAAACCAGGTTGGATTCAGCCTCGGTTCTTTATATTCAAATTCCTTTGCGCCTGACGTTTACGCATAACAGGATTTGAAGTTTTGCCTGTTTTGGTTTTATTTTTAATGTATTTTCTTTTGAAGGGGACAACAGCCGAGAGCGGCAGTTGTTTCTCTTATGACTTTTGCACAATCTGAGGATTTCATCTAGTGAGTGGGTTTGGTTGGCGAGTCCACAAAAAGAACAAAACAGCCGTCCCAAACTCTCACCGATGAAAGCTCAGATATTTTTAATTTGTGTCATTTCTTTATGCTTTTTCTGGCACATTAAATCTTTTGTTTATATTAAACCAGGTTGGGTTCAGCCTTGGTTCTTTTATATTCAAATTCCTTTGTGCCTGACGGTTCCGCAGACCAGGATTTGAAGTTTTGCTGTTTTGGGTTGTCTTTTTTTTAAAATGTATTTTCTTTTAGAAGGGACCACATCCGGCTGCGGCAGTGGTTTCCCTTATGACTTTTGCACTATCTGAACATTTCATCTGGTGAGTGGGTCTGGCTGACAAGTCCACAAAAAGGACGAAACGGCTATCCCAAACTCTCACCGATGAAAGCTCAGATAGCTTTTAGTTTCTGTGTCATTTCTTTATGCTTTTATATTAATTTCTGGCACTTTAAATCTTTTGTTTAAATTAAATCTATGCTTACGAGAAAATTGAATAGTGAAAGACTGAATACCAGTCACAGAGAATATTAGGTAATGGGAATCTCCGTTATTACATCAAAATCTTTTTACTTTAAAGTGCGATATAAATATTCGTGATCAATGGTAAAAACCTAAATAAAAAAAAAAAAAACTATCCCTCCTAAAACCTTCTCTGATATCAATGAAATATCAGTACTTTGCAAAAAAAAGAGTTCTAAAACCTTTCTATCCATCTTCTAATAAAGCAAATGCATTTACAAAGAAACTGTCATTCTAATGTTGATTAATTAAAAAAAGGAAACACTTTTGAGATAATACCAAAATTTAAAAATTTGTTTAAAAAATATTGTAGCATATTGAATGTTGATCTTGTAGAATTCATAAAACGCACAATCCATCTGGGGTTTTTTTGTGACAAATAGAAAGATATATAATTTCTTAGAAAATTTTGAATTTATCATACGTTTTTCTAGGCATTATGCATGAGTGACAAGCTAAAAAAAAGCCTTTAATTACAAAAGAATGACATATAATAATTACAAGAAATTAAAGATTATAATTTTTAATTAAATTAAGAATTATTATTTTTAATACAAATAATTCACATTACTGTGCTAGGATTCTTTACATACTTACTGTATATTTTTCAAAAAGACAAATTACAGTTTAAGTAATGGAATTGATGTTTATCGTATTAGTTTCATCTTTTCATAACTTCCCAACTGTATACTGATGCTGTTTAATGAACAGTCTTTGATGACCATAATTGTGATTTTATTAACCATTCTAATAATATCTATGAATCCAACAAAAAAATAATCTTCCGAAATTTATTTTTAAATGAATGTAACGTAATGTAATAGTATGGTTTATTGACTAATACACTCTATTTATCAAATTGGGACCAAACTGGATATAGTAGAGGTCGAAGATTATTAACATAAACAAGTATATAAAAACTTAATAAATTACACAAAACATTATGTTGTATAAAATTATGTTAATTATCTGGTTAATTATGAAACTAATCTGTGGAAATTATCTACCTCTCAATTTCCAACACCTACAACACAGGTTTTTGTTTTTTTAAAGTATGGCATTTAAATGCCATACAATACAGGTGAACTACATTTAATAGAACTGAATTTTTAACTTTACTATTAAGATAAAATAAAAAAACAACAAAAAAAAAAAACAAAAAAAAAAAAAACCAAAAAAAAAAACCAAAAAAAAAAACCAAAGGTATATTCAACATAAAATCTTGGCCTGTAATAGAAGTTTTTATATTACTTACTTTCTTGTGGTGTCAAATGCCTCGACCACATGTTCACTTGATACATAGACCCATGAAACGTAAAAGCATCAAGATTTGAAGAAGTCTTAAGAAATGCATTGCCAATTCGAATTTGACCACCAGTGATGGGAGAAGTAGAGGCCTGTACCCAGGATTCCACATTATAACTTCTTTCTCCTTCAAGATACAGATGAGGAGCGGTTTTGTTGGTCCAAGTGACGCACTCGTGGAACCACGTTTCTACTTTGTCGTTGAGGGAACTGTACATGAAAGACCCGTCCATTACTTCGGCGGCTGCGAACCCTTGCTGGACATTGATGCCGATTTTGATCTGTGGTCTGGCTCGGGTGACTCTCTGGGTCAGAATGACGGCGCCTTTATTAGATGACTTGATCCAAGCGCAGAAAGTGAACGCGTCCAACGTCTTTCCTTTTGGAAGACCATCGATAGTGTCCGCGTGCACTTGAGGGTCTTCAGGAAATACCAAAAGAGTGGTCTTGGCAGCAAGACCAGCGTCCGGTAAGATATACGACACAGCAATCAGCAAAAGGAAATACAACATGTCTACAGTTGGTAAGAGAATGAAGTACTTGTGTTCCTCGATGTTTGTTTTGCCTTCTTTGACGTCTCGTAATGGATTGCAGTGATTTTTAACAGTGGATACGGTTGCGGAATGTCAAATCGGCTGTGATTGATTTCTTGAAATAAAATGAATTACAGTAATATAGCGGAAACGTATGAACAGTTGAATGGAGGTGAGAGAAGCTGTTGTGACTCGTGTCATACCTGTAATGTAATGAGACCGATGACCTTTTGATCTTTTCATCCCAAGCCATAATCAATTTAGCAGACAATACCTGAAACTGACACTGTCTCCACCCACTATTAAAACGGATTTCTTTCGAATTCAAACATCATAACATAGTAAACCATAAACGTAATAAAAATGTTTTCTGCGCCCTCCTGCTGAGATGATCACTGTATTTAAGCATAACATCTTTATTATCCCGTTGTATTTTGAAAGAAAAATACTATAAACTCAGTAGGTTTTATGCGCTTGTTGAAATGGAAGTACATAAATCGTAACGTTATTGTAAACTCATAAATAAAAGATAAAATTTAATGAGGTAGATTGATATCATTATTAAACTGAAAAAATTGTCTGCTTCTCTTAAGAGATTGTTTTAAATTAAAATAATTTAAATAACAATAATAATAATAATAATAATAATAATAATAATAATAATAATAATATAATTTTACATAAAGTTACAAGTACGACTTTGTATATTTAACTTGTTAACTTTCAAAATTTTTAAAATACTTTTAAAAAATTAAATAAAATATATTTTTTCATGTTTAAAATAGTAAATTACAAAATATCACGAAAATCAATTTTAAATATATATTGAGCTGTCAATTAATCACTATTCACGTATAAGAAGTATTTAACGTTCAGTGTACGTCAAATATCTTCTTGGATTCACTGAAAAGTTACTGAAGTTTGAATGCATTGGTTGAGCGAAAAAAAAAATGTTAAAAGTTCCGCATCCCTCGGAACGCAGGAAATGCATTTTTAAATGAATCATCTTCAAATCAAGTTATAAATTAAAATTTTTATGTTAATGCTACGTATTTTCCAATATACACAAATAAAATGCCATTATGAAAATTGCCAGAAAATATTAGTTATTTTAAAATAAATCTCGAAAATTACAAACGGTAATTTAAAAGTTTTAATTAATTTTTTTTATTTTTGTTTTTAATTTTGAGTAGAACTTAACTATTTTTATTTTGTAAAAATGAAGTATTCTTTATAAAAAGTAATTTATTTTTTTAAAATTTAATTTAATTTCAAATACAGATAGAAGTTTCTTTATTTCTTTAAAAAAAAAAGCACAGAAATTTAAA
Organism: Thereuonema tuberculata; assembly: GCA_023159025.1. Taxonomy (NCBI): domain Eukaryota; kingdom Metazoa; phylum Arthropoda; class Chilopoda; order Scutigeromorpha; family Scutigeridae; genus Thereuonema; species Thereuonema tuberculata. The sequence continues at coordinate 243,981,029 of JAFIDM010009631.1, forward strand.
TTTTCGTAGATTACTTTCAAAAGGTGTGCATATTTACAATTTTATTTTTTCTTTCCTATTATAGAATGGGCTTTATCCCTTCTATTTTTAATTGTCATCTTGTGTTTTTGCTTTTAAAAATACCAATCTAATGCATTTGTTGAAATTTAAAGGACAATTTTCATATGGCAGGGTGTTGTCAAGGAGAGCAAAGAGGTCAGGTTATTTATCTTGCTGTATTTGTTTAGAATCAATCCAGATTTGTTTACTATCAAGTTACAATTTTTTTTTTAAATGTCGATTTTAAGTTTTTGGCAAATTTTCCTAAATTGATTATTTATTTGTCTTTTCAATTTTTCTTTGATATTTTAAATTCTATGACTTTTTTTTCTAATTCTTCAATTTTAAGATTTCTCATTACACTGTAATTATATCCAGTTTGCGTTATAAATCTAAAAACTTTAAGTTTAGAAACTTAAATGATAAAAAATAAATAAATAAATAATTAAATAAATAAATAAATAAAAATAAGAAAATAAATTAAAAAAAAAAAGGTTAATTGATAAAAACTACTGTTCCATTAATAGCAAGACAAAAACAAAAAGAAAAGAAAAAACATTGACAGAAAAGAAAGAACACTCACATTGTGAAATGAACTTTTGAATTAGTTTTCGAATATTTTCAATTTTTCTTATGCCAAAACTTATTTTGAATTTGTTGAAAAACTGATCTGTTTTTTAAAATTTAAATACTTTGCAATTTCCAATAAATTTCTTCTATTGAATCTTACTTTCTAGCAATTTCATTGGTTAGAGTTTATTTTAGGAAACGTATATTTAAAACAATTAAAAGCGTGATTATTATTATTATGTAAAAGTTCCAAACCTTGGGTTCCCCAGCAAAGACAATATGGCGGGTCAAGGACCAAAGCACATATTGCCAAGTGTAAAGATGTGTGCAAGGAGGGTTATTATTATTATTATTATTATTATAATTTTAATGTTTTTTAACATTAACACCGTATTCAAAATTAATTAAGCGATTGTAGTATTCAGAACCTGTTGATAGGATTTTGTAATTCCTAACGGGACTGTAACTTTTGTATTTTGAAATCATAATAATAAAAATTATTATTATTATTTTTTATGATAATTTTTTCATACAAAAAATTCTTTGCCTGTTTTTAAAACTCATTTAAAGAGGCCGGAACTTTTACAGTATATTTTTTTTTTAATTAATGCTTTTAAAAATTTGAAATTTTGAAGTATATCTCTTAACTAAGGAGCAATGTATTAAAAAAAAATCTAAAAATATATTTTTTTTAAAAAATCTACGACTATGCATTGATCAAAAAATTTAGATTTGGAATGAAATAATCCACTTGAGTATTGAAAATAAAGATGCTACTGTATCGGCACAGCATGGGCTAAAGCAAGCATTAGGGACCACGTTATTTAATAGGATATTTGGATTTGCTACATTTTTCACAAAAATTGGAAGAGCGATAACTTTTAATAAATTCTTAATATTTACATGTTTTATTCCCACTTTAAATATAAATTCATTCAGATGTGTCGCACATCATCCTAGTGTCCACGGGCATAGGGAATAAGAAATGAGGGAATAAAACAAATTCGAAAATTCTTCAATCCAATGAAAATAAGATAGTAGATTTTATCAGTAAGGCTACACATCTAAATTTCGGAGGAGTGGAGGGGGCGGTAAACAGGGAACTTTCCATATTTCCTACGGAGGACTCCCGTAATATTATTTTATATAACGGAATATATATTGCCTTTAGCATATTAAAGAAATGATAGTTATTAAAAATTGTAAACTCACACTTTATAAAAATACTTTTATTTCAATAATGAAAGCGTTGCATCTATATTATAACAAGTGGAAAATACTGCAATAAAAATAGTGAAATGTAAGTTTTCGAACTTGCGACCCCGGTGATGACAAATGTTGAGGGCTTGGTCTCATAGAATATCATTAATGATTATAAACCCATTCACGTATTACGAAACTGATGAACAGAAAAAAAATACTATGGGATTCAACTTTATTTCCTCGGTAAAGTTGTAATTGAAAAGGACCAGATGCAATAACTCATTCCATGATTGATTTATAGGGGAAACGCAGGAAAAAAGGGGGAAAAAGAATTGAGATTTAATATTTTTGTTCAATTCTTTTCCTTGAAAGCTACTCGGGTTAAAATACATCAAATAATCGTAAATTCAATTAAATATAAAACCCACATGGAAACAAACATGTTAGAGCTATTGTTTTTTGCTACCTTTAATTCTTTACCAATTGGAAAACATAAAAGTTTATAAAGAAACGTATAGAAAATAATCAAACATTACAAGCAGATTGCTTTTGTTACTTTTTGGTAACAGTGTGTAACTCTACATCTTCCGTTTCAAAAGGGGATGGATGTGAATTAAAAAAAATGAAATGAAATATTTGCTTTATTATATTTAGTAGTTATTTATCAGTTGAGATTAGACGTAGCATCCTGTGTTGCTGGTGTAAAATTTAATAATAGTTGTGAGATGCCAAATTATATAAATTCAAAATGTTTCACAATTTTTTTTTAAATTACGGCAGGGGAAATATTCCCAACGTTTGTTGTTCAGACCACGCTTGATGTATTTCCTGATGTCACACCACCACTTTCCTCTTCTGTGAATATCCACTGAGCTTTTCCTCGATATTTCTCTTCATCACTTTCAAGTATGTTTCCCTCGGTCTTCTTCTTGACCTTTGTATTAATATCTTCTTCTGTTTTCTCCTCACATGGCCTCACCCATTTCAGCCTCGATTTCTTTTATAAGCGATCTTTTCTATCTATCTATCTATCTATCTATCTATCTATCTATCTATTTATCTATTATATTATCCGTTCTTGTTATTTCTATTCTACTGCTCAAAACTCATTTCATAAGCCTGTAATATGTTTAAATTATAATAAATAAGTACTAAGTGTGAAGGAAAGGTAAACTTCTATTTAACTATACATTGCCTTTTTAGCCTGTTTTCTTAAGGAAAGTGAAAATAAAAAAAATGATAAAAATACTATCTATGTGTGTTTGTGCCTCTCCCCACTATCCAACAAAACTCGAAAAGCATGAATCTTTTTGAAATTTTTCATGCATATTTACTTAAAAGAGATGATGTAATTTCTGTAGCTGAAAGCTTTTCTGAATGAGAAATTTTCGCGTAAAGATGTTAAAAAAGTCCCATCGAAGTACAGTCGGACCTCTATTTAACGAAGTCGCTAAATCCCGAAAAAAAGTTCGTTACATGGAAAATTCGTTAAATAGAGATTCACCCTTTAAAATTGCTTTAAACTACATAAAACAGATTTAAAATACATAAACAATAAATATTATTAATAAATAAACGTAATAATTTTAATGACATAAAGCATACATTACCACATGCGTACTTAAATTTTACTAATAAAATCAGTTATTTTTATCTGAGTTTTTTTGAAAAAGTCTTTTTCGCTCATAAGATATCTCGCATCTTTGTAATGCACCAAAAACCCCTTCAGTATTTTCTTCAAATTGTAATCCGCGTCGGATTGTTTCAAATGATTCTAGCATTTCTTCATACGAAGTTTTTTTTTATTTCTGCATCATGATCATTTCCATTTTCATCACCTTCATCGCAATTCATAGCTGTATTGTTTTTATTTTTCATACTGTCCAAAATGTCTGATTCAGTTAGTGTTTCTGAGGTCTCAACTTCAAAATCAAGTGAAAGATAATCATCAATCAGCACATCATCGTTAATTTCTTCTTTTTACCTCAGCTGTATCCACATTTCTTTTATTTCCTCTAAGGGAATAGTAATAATAAAAACATTTCAAAGAGAAAACAAAAAAAAATAGATGCCACGAAAAAGTTCGTTAAATAGAAAATGCACTTCGCTATTTGGAGGTTATTTTACGAAGAAATTAGCAAAATGTTCTTGGTTCCAAAGAAAAGTTCGCAAAATAGAGAAATTCGCAAAATAGAGGTTCGTTAAATAGAGGTCCGACTGTATTTGATACCAAACATTAAGATTTAATTTTGTCTTTTACAAATAGGCCTACTTATAATTTTTTTTGTAATCCTTGTCACGTGCTTTGATTTGTTAATTGGATTTAGACAATTTAAGTCTTTGTCGATTTATTAATATTCAGTAAATGGAAAATTTGAAGTCCGTTTGTATCTTTTAAAAATAAACTCAGGATTGTTGTATTTTTCTTTTCCAAGACTTTTAAAAAACAAAGAAAAAAAAAGAACAATTTAAGGAAAATAGTTTTAAAATTGTTCAGGAACTTTTCGTTGAACATCTTTACATCTTACCAGATAGTCGAAAGTTGACATGCCAATTATGCCTAGCTTACATAAAATTCAATTTCGTATCGGACAAAGCAAAGTTTTGTAGAAAGCAGTTTTAAGCTAATTTTTATGATATTCATTTTCTATTTGGAGGCTAAATTGTTGGACCCTGGTTGAAATTGGATCATTTGAATCCAATGGCGTAAAATTAGAAAAGTAAAACAATCCTTCCAAAACGCTAAGGATTCATCAATATAATATTACTTCTTGTGGGAGATAGGATTTACTAAATGGTCTGAGTGTTACTTGAGTGCAGGAATTGGGTGAAAAGTGAATTGAAATTTCATCGTGGATATATTAGCTTCCATGAGTCACAAATACCAAACACCAGAAAAACAGTTGAGACCTAGGAATAGTTGAGACGAGAAAGTTTATTCCTTTTTGCAAAGATTATTTTTTTTTTATTTTTTAGACAACAGCTGTCTTAATTTTCTGAGTGTAAATAGACAAGTAATTACTAAAAAAAATAATAATAATAAACAGTGACTCCCCAGACAGAATTTATTTTTTTAAAATTGTTAATGAATGTGTAAGTGATTTTTAATTCTGATGAAATCCAATACTTTCGATGGAGAAACGTGATGAATATTATTGAAATACCCTTCTTATCTGCTAAGAGCCTCTCGTAAACAGAGGGACAAGATAAGACAAAATCATTAGTAGTTACATCGTTGAACTATTAATGAATATTATTGCTCTTGGATTTCAACCTTTTTGAAACACAAAATCTGCATTTCTCTATCTTTAAGATAAAACCCTAACTAAACTTGTTCTTAAATAACCAATAGAAATTAAAGCTTAAACAAGTAGTAAAACAATATGGCTACAACTCTCAAATCTGAAATTCTACATTAATTATCACTACTCAACAAATTTAAACTTTTTTTTCTGTATCTATTTTGTAAATAACTGTATTTACCTAATTTTGGGGTGCTAAATTCATTGGAAAAAAATCAGATTCTCTCTATCACGTCACGGTTTTGAGATACATAGCACTTGCAGAAAGACAAAAATAAAAAATTGGCCAAAATTCACAATTTTTTTATTTCTTAATAAAACAAAACAGTCCTAAGTGATTTATAATTTATAGAACTCTTATAAATCATTTAAAATACTAAAGGAAAAACAGAAATTATTAATTAGAATTAATGTTATTGAAAAATAATTTTAATGCCAATTTCCTTTCGCAAAATGATGACGATGCCTTCCTTTTGTATAGTTTTCCATCATTTTCCCTAAACAGTAACTAATAGCAATCGCCCATCGTTGCAGGGTTCCAATAAAATGCTTGTTGCCATTATGCAATACCCTTGCTTTTGAGCTAGCTTTAGATGAATCAATGTAGAATCGCCACTTATTGAGACTATACTGAACACCCATATTCATCATTAAACTGTTTACGTCTATGCACATATTGAATTTTTCTTTTTCAAAAAATTCTGATATTTAGTTATTTCTTGTTCTAAAAGTTGAAATCGTTGTCCCTTGAGCTACTAAGTTTCATTGTTGCAGCCTAGAGCCCAATAGTTCTGCCTAATGTTTAGAAAGTTTCAAATCACGGATCAAAGAGTTCAATTCCTTTTGTTTTATGAGATGAGACGATCTGCCATGAAATTTGGGAATGTATTTTTCCACAATGAAAGTACAGTTCATAAATCTTCTTAACTAAGTCATTGATTGGCTTTCTTTGTCTTTTTGAAGTAAACTTGTCACAAACAGAACAAAAGTTATCAGGATGGTTTACTAAGAAGTTTAGCAGTTGCCATTGGACTGTTGATATTGTACTTATTGCGATAAAAAGATGCTAAAACGTCTGACTAACACACATAGGAAAAGCAGCACAACAGAAGGCCACACACTGAGGTATAATTAAATAGAAACATGCAAGGAAGTAACACCACTCAATGATTGAGCCAATTGAAAATCCTGCAGTAGACTATCCTGTCCTGTATTGATTGTTTTTTAAACATCTTCCACTAATTATTAAATCCAAATAAAGATTATATATAATATTTCAAAGACATACATTTTGTCATTATTAAATTGAAGGGAGAAAAGGGGAAAAAAATAAAAAAAATAAACAAAAAATTCGCAATATCTTAAATACCTTCGGTGACAGAAGATTCCTGAAGGTGAATTCGATTCTACATCCAAAATACATAAAAAACGATGTTTTATACACAGATGCAAAATGGCTGTTGAATTTGGGTTTTACAGTATTTGGGTTTTATTTCCTTGGCACGGTCGGAAAAGTAACTGAAAATAATCAGCCAATATTAACTGAAGCCATAAATTTAATCATATCTAATAATACAGTTAATCTTAAATAGCAAATGAAATAAATGGTGATGTTCCATTATTTTCATACGTTGCCCTTAAAACTAACCTAAGAAGAATAGACTAATTAAAAAGGAAGATATAAAGGAGAATTTTCCGCAGCTAAATTTTTCCAGTCTTCCTTTCATTTTTCCAGCTTTCTTTCATTTAAATTTATCTTCTATAGACATTTTCAAATATCAGTGATCTAAGGAATTAATCAGAATGATCTGGTTTTTTTGTTATTATGAGTTCACCCACTATTTGCTGTAAGGTTTTGCTACAACCCAAGTATCACACTTGACTTTAGGAATAGGTTGTAACTATCTTAATTTTTTTTATCTTAATTGCCATTGGAGGCGCTGGAGATATTTTCATGACTGGACTACATGAGATTGGATGGCCAGTCCAACGATCGTCCGCCTGTACCTTCGGGAAAGAAAGCAGATATCCATTCGCACATAGAGCTGGATGTATCCTAGGATCTGTCTCGAGGAGAATTTATATGGGAAAACCTTCCGAACATGAATTATGATCAGTACTGAAAGAATGTTTGCAAATTAACAATATATGAAGTATATGACTCCTTAGCTTCATTTTAAAACATCTTCTGTATTATTTTGACAATATTTCTCAGAATTTGATCATTCTGCTTTCTCAAGTCATTCTCTGTTTGAATATTTACATCAAATAAGTAGGTCTCCTTCTTATTCAATGTTACAATATTATATCAAAACATTGTCATTGAACATGACTCAACATTGTTCGACAAAAAAAAAATAATAATGAAAACATTAACAATAAGGAAAAGACTTATTCATTTTTTAACTTTTTTAACAATTTTTAAATAATTTTTACTTATTTAAATCTAGCCTCTTTGCCTCTGATCATATCTTGAAAGTACGACAGAGTATTTGGGTTTACTATGTACCCCTTATCCTTATTTATACAATCAAAGGTTTTAATAGTACAAGCTTCTAAGATTTAACGTGTATGTTTGTCCAGTATTTTGAAAAAGATTTCAACCATGGGATCTGGATTGTGCTGTTACATAATGCAATGTTCAGCCCAATCCGAAATTTGTGGATGATTGTTTTTATATGCTGCTGTGTGTTCCTTTACTCGTTCTTTTAACATCCTATCTGTATTTCCAAAGTAGATTTTTCCGCATGATCTGTATTTTAATTTATATATAGTTCCCATTATCTCTTCATCCTCTGTTTTTATGTCCCTTTCATTTCTCAGTAACGATTTCAAATTACTTCCTTTTTTATATACTATGTTAATATCATTTTTGTGGCATATTTTTCATTCTCTTATTAATCTTAGTATCACTATATAATTTAAGGATTTTTCTACCTTTAAATTCGTTCTTCTTATCATTATTCTTTCTGTTTGTATTTTCTCTGTCGAATTCCTTGAAAACGTTGTTGCTTAAGTAGTTAGGATATTCATTAATCTTTAATATTTCCCTGAATTTTGTTGTTTTTTCTTTCTGTTTTTCTGTTTGGCTGGCTGATGAGTCCTAAAGAGGACGAAACGGCCCTTCCCAGTCTCTTCCCGATGACAAACTCAGGGTGCGAATCCTTTCCTCTCTTGTTATTTGCATTGTGCCTTCATTTTTGCTCTTTTTATTGAATCATCAGGCACGTAAAATCTCTTTTTCTTTCTATTTTTCTTCGTTCTTAGTGTTTGTAATTATAAGATCTAATGTATTCTTTATCACTGCTTTTTTTATTCTAATATTATGAGCTGAATTATAATTGATGAACTGTTTGCTTTTGAAATCATCTTCATAATCTATATTACTAAAATCTTTTATTTCTCTGTCTGTCTGTCTGTCCGGCGCAATTTTCTGAGAGAATGGAAAATAGAAATAATTTTTACAATGAAACATCCGCGACAGGAATCGAACCTGCAACCTTCTGATCCGAAGTCAGGTGCCTTATCCATTAGGCCATAGGGACTACAACTCTCTTCATATCGTTTTTTTACTTATATCTCCTTTCCTTTCCCCCATCAATAAGGAATGTATTCAATCTTTTTTTTGAATCTAAAGATTGTTTATTTATTTCACATCAGTCAGTTTATTTGTAATTCGAAACTGACAATTAGAACGATAATTGCCGAAACGTTGCAATATTTTAAATATTCTTACTTAACCAAATCCTATGTGATATTGAAAAATATGTGGGTGTACACGCCAGATGTTGGAGTAAAGAAAACAGAGTCAAGAAAGAGAGAAGCACTCTTTTTTTGAGGTGGAATACCGAAAAAATCACTATTTGCAACTCAAAAACCATCAATAAATGTAACTCAAACGTCACTGAAAAGTGACAATTATAATAAAAATGAGAGTCAAAAAAGAATGAAGCGATACTTCTATTAGATAGAATACTGAAAAATCACTATCTGTAACTCAGCAACCATCAATATTTGGAACACAAAAGCCACTGAAAAGTGCCACTTAGAATAAAAAAAGAGACTCAAAAAAGAAAGAAGCAGTATTTCGATTAGATAGAATACTGAACACTATTGTAACTCAGAAACCACTGAAAAGTATCATTTGGAATAAAAAAAAAAGAGTCAAGAAATAAGAAGCAGTATTTCATTAGGTAGAATACTGAAAAATCACTATTTGTAACTCAAAAACCATTACTATTTCTAACTCGAAAACCACTGAAAAGTATCAATAGGAATAAAAAAAAAAGATAGTCAAGA
>JAFIDM010009631.1:243990841-244023741 GCA_023159025.1 Thereuonema tuberculata
AAAAGCAGTCGTAGATTGAGAGAATATAGACATCAAAAATTAAATAAAAAAAAAAAGCTTTTAAAAAATGTTAGTTTTAGTTTCCTTGATGTAATTTGTGTGTGTGTGTGTGTTTTTTTTAATAAATAAAAAATTGTTTTCCGTTACATAAGGGAGGCTTCCGGAGCGAAGCGACGGGTAGCCGACTAGTGTTCATATAAAATTTCTTTCCCATTGTTTATGAGTGTCAGATAAAGATAATGAATTTACCATCTATTTCTTCTTGTTTCGTATATTTAATATACTCAATAGCTGAATTCACTTTATTGAAGAAATTTTGTAAATAAGTAACAAAAAATGACAAGTAAAAAGAGTTCAGTTTCGAGATGGACAGTTGACTGCAGCGAAATAATAGAACTAAGCGAGTGTCTGATAACAGAATGTCACTTGAACTTAGCGCTGATCTCAATTTACTTCTCATTATGACTGGAAACCATTAGAGGACTAAACGTCGTTGTTATCAGGTCGAGATATAGACAGCAGGTGAGTAGAACTTATTACTCAGTTATCATAAAACAAGACATATAGATCTTAAAAATTGGTAAAGTAAAAATATCTGATTTCCTTAACTTTAAAATCTAAGTTCTTTTTAATTTTAATCAAAAAGAACAACCAAGTTTGATTGTAGTTATGCTATTCTTACTTTTAAAATTGATTTTTAACTAAAACATTCTTAATGAAATTAAAATGTGAGTAATGAACAGTAGAGTTACAATTGCAATCTTTAATTTACAAAATAATAGTCAAATATTAGCATTTTTAAAGATAAGTTTAATAACTAAGTATCTCTGTCTACTTTTAAAATAATTTACATAATTCTTTCTTGTTTTTAATCAGGATTTAAATCCTTAAAGATGCAGCTGCGATGATAAACCTACTTAATAGGAACTGTTCTGCAAATTGTATTCCTATTAATCCTATGCTATTAGACTTCTGATTTGTTTATCCAAAAAACTATTGATGTGTTAAAGCTAAAGTTCAGTTTTAGCCTAAATAATAATTACATCAAACTTTAATAAAACTCGGGTTATTTGAATTCTTCTATAGTTATTCCACCCACATAACTAATGTGTAATTATTTATGCTTTGAAAGATAATTTTTATACGTACTAAGCAGTCTGACTAAGAAATATAATCTGAAACTGTGCTTGTGATAAAAGTGTCACCAGACCTCTAATTGGCGGAGAAGCGCTTGCATTATAAGTGTCAATACCAAGATTAGAATAATTAAGTTACTAGTGTAGGCATAAGCATGTCATGGCTGATTATCATCTGGGACATTTTGTTAATTTTTTGCACTGTACCTGCGGTGACGCCTTCAACATGGCTGCGAGTGGAAGGTGGTGCTTACAGGGGAGTAGTTATGGCCTTCGCAGATACCATTGCCGAGGAAGAAGCTGTGGAAATCATTCACAAGATAAAGGTAACTTAGTTAAATAAGTCTTAATCATTCAACAAATAAAGCCAGCTTGTTATCAGAGTTTCATCAGAAATAACTCCTAGCAGCGATTTAAATAAAATAAAAACGTAACAAATTATAATATAATTTGTATTTTAAGCTTGCTGTTGGCTTAATTTAAATGTAATTAGAATAACTTTTATAGTTGGTTAATAACTAGTTACGTAAAAAAAGAAGTTTTCAAGGTTTTTTTTATTATTTTTTTATTGGTATATTTTTCTATATTTTATAATTAAGTGGTTATTATAATAATAGTTACTTTATCTTTTATTAAATAATCCTTATTTCAATAGAACAAAAATCTCATTTTAAAAATTAAATTTCTCTTTCCGTATCCCTGTCTGTTCCTTTGACGGTTTCCTACATATCCGAGTTCGCCGATTTTTATTGAACTGAATTCCTCTTCTGACCTGTTTAAAAAAATTTAGAGAAATGGATTAGATTTCTTTTAGTAAAACTTGATGTTGACTTTCTCTTTTTCCAAGGTTTGGGATTGTCACTCCATAGTATATTTATTGGATTTTATTTGTATAGTTTTTGTTTTGTTACCAACAAAGCAAACAAATGCTTAATCTTAACAAAATCTAAGAAATACATAGAAACATATATCGATCATAACAGCAATGTAAATCAACAGCATAAAAAATAATAATAATAAAAGATAATTTTTTAAAATTTATTTAGAACATTTTTCGAATATTTTATTTTAGAGTCTTCTGATCGAATCTTCTCAATTCTTATACGAAGCAACCTATAGACAGTTATACATTGCAGAAGTTATTATATTAGTTCCGCCAAAATGGTCCAATATTTCGGGACTAATAACTGGAAATGATACTTATGGAAGCTTCCAGGAAGCGGAAGTAAGAATCGACGAACCTAATCCTGCATATGGAGACAACCCTTACACTCAGCAACCAAGAGGATGTGGAGAACCAGGAGATTTCATCCATTTAACACCCACATTTTTGCTTTCATTGGGCAAGAATAGTATGTCAATGTTAGATGCTGGTAAGTTGAAATTTTCCTAGTTTTTTGGAATAATACATAGTACAAGTAATTGTAAGTTTTACTATTGGTTGCAATCAATATCAAAACTCATCTTTATCATCCAGAAACATTCATTAGCATTTCTAATAGTCATGATTAGGAAGAATTTGTATCATACATTCTGATTTTCTGATATTCAAAAGTTTACTTTGGTGCTGCTAACAAAGATACTGTATTGAATAATATACAACATTTTCAGAATATAATTTTATTGTGAAAATGTGCAATATTATATTAAGCGAAGAAATAAAAAAATAAGTAAAAAAACACTTTGATTTTACACATGGCAACCAAATCCATCTTATGGATATCCCACATTTTCTTTTTTACCTCTAAGTTCATTTCTTTTTTCCAGCAAGAAGATTTGTTCACGAATGGATTCATTTGAGATTTGGAGTTTTTGATGAATCCGGAGTGCTTCACAGATTAAGGGATTTATCTCTATATGAGGATGAACCACGATACCCTCTTTTATATCAAGATGGCGACCAATTAAAACCCTCTGGTTGTGCAGGTTGGAATCTCAATGGCGTTTGGCAGTAAGAAATCGAATTTACCTTTTTAATGTAACAGTGAATTGCTAGAAAAAAAAAATCACATTATCTTTAATCCCATTTGTCTAAGATTTAGCATATGGTAGTACGATTATTTCGTAATTATTTCGATTATTTGCGACGTCAGTTAGAAATGACGTAACTTTGTTTTTAAAAATTATGTTTTATTTATTGATAATTTATTATTTATTATAATAAATAAAGTTTACGTTTTCTACGATCTTAGTAATAAATATTTTTTAGAACTACTACAAGATTCCTTTTGTTTTCTTAACTCAGTGGTGTTTGTGAAAAGAATACAGCGACTGGAATGTACGGAAAAGACTGCAAATATGAATTTATACCCCCTAAAGAAGAAACTAAGAATATAACTCATGCTTCTCTCATGGATTTATCATTACATCCTTACGTAAGATATAATTCACATTCTATTTTTCGACTTTTAATAGAAAAATTCAATAATTTCTTTAAAAATCATAAACCTACGACCAATTTTTGACATTGCCTTTGTAAAAATTCTCAGGACAAACCAAATAAGTCATTATTTGCATCTCATAACATTAATTGAGACCATAAACCACACAGTGTCTTATAATACTTAAAAAACCCTCTCATAGATCGCTTTCTCTTACATTATTTATGCATCCACTTTAATAGAATACCCATTATTCATTTAATTAAAATCATATTCCTTAGGTTAACAGATTCTGTGATAATAAAACTCACAATGGTTTAGCACCGACGAAACACAATATACTTTGCAGATCCAGAAGTACTTGGGATGTGATTCAATCTGGACCAGACATCGCAGACAGGTGAGAAAAATGCCTATTAATAGTTTATTAAATTATATTACCATGGGGTTCCATGGTGTCCCAGGATGAAAGATCAATAGGGTGATTCGGGTGAATATGTATGCCACAGTTAATTTTGAAATGTGAAATCTTGCAACTATAAATTAATACAGTTAAAAGAAATAAAAATTTCAGAAATGAGATCAATTATTGTTTATTTGGTTAACAATCACAGATGATAGCAGCTTTAACAAATAAAAAAAAATCGAAAATATAAACCTTCCAAAGTGGCCTTTTACCCGACCATGAAGGTAATATGCCATTAGACTTAGGCTAATATGCCTCAACCTTTTGATTAATTACTATCAAGTTACTATCAACTTACCTGATTTTTTTCAAAAAAATGCGTAAAAAGCAGGTGAAATCTTCCTGTCGTGTTGGCACTTGCTTGCAACTGAACGAAATGAACGAGTAGTTAACGTCATCTGTAGTTCATCTGGCAGAAATTATAAAAAAATGGCATATTCGCCCGAACCACCCTATTCTGAGAGGTCATAGTATCGATCATTCTTAGAAAAGTTCCTATAAACGTATTTGAACGATGTTTGAATGTACAGTATTCTAAATTCGGTCCTTTCTTCCAACCTTAAAGCTCCATTGTCTGAAGCACGGGGATTGGTATGAAGCAAAATGCACTGGTGGAAGTTTTGAAAATTTATTACAAACTTGCAAAATAAATATTAGAAACAATAGAAAACATGTCTTTCTATCTTATTAATAATTTTGCAACTAAAAATTGAAAAAGCTATATTTCGATAACATTCAGAATAGGATACATGTTCATATAAACTTGAAATAAAATTTAACGAGTGTGTAATCATTAAAACTGAAATAAACAGCGTGCGACGTAACATTAAATTTTAATTCGAGTCGTGCTTATTTTTTTAAAATTAATGTTAGTAACATGGCTGTAAAGAGAGCCTTCGCTGTATCTAGTTCAGAAGAATTATTCATTGATGAGATCAACAGCTTCTTCAGAATTCTTTCCTTTAATGATTATCGATCTGGTTTCTGAATAAATGTAACCCCTGGCTATTAATAATATAGTCGGACCTCGATATAAGGTCACCCCTTGGGACCTCGCGAAAGTGACCTTATAACCAATTCATACGCATTTGTCAATAAATAAGCATTATAGAAATACAGTAGAATTCTTTATAAAATTTAATACGTACAAAAATATCAGTTTATTATGTTATAATTTTTTAATTTAGTTGAACCAATTAAAATTAATGGAATCAGAAAGAAATTATTTTTTAAAAATTTTAATTCGGAATAAAGTTGTATACAAATAGTACTAGTATGCTCAAGCAAAGTACTGATGTACAACTGACCATACTTAAAATAATCCATAATACAGGACTGTCGCAATTTTGATTTCATCTTTTGTACAATGTTTTCTAAGTTTTGTAGTTTCTGAAAATGTTCTTCAGCTCCTTCAGGGCTCGTAAAAAAATGTCTTACGACATTTAATGCTCTGAGTGCTTCTGCTTGTGTCACCGCTTCACTTTTAGTATCACTGTCGTTATCCTCACTTTCTAATGCATTGGAATCTAAAACTTGCGAAACAATTTCGGAAATCGAAGCTTGAGAAGTGGTAGCAATTTCATTATCAATTCTCACATATTCACTTTCCCCTTCTATAGTACAGCCGCGATTTCTGAGATCTTCTATTAACACAGGTACAGGAATATCGTCTTCATCAACTTTTTTCCTAGAATTTGAGGGGATGAAGTGCTTCGTGAAAAAGCTGTCCCCTCCGTCAGTAGGAGAAATGACGCTGATAAAAGATCGTACCCACGGAAAAATTCTTGGAATTGAATCAGTGCGGCACTGAAATCACAGACAAAAGTGACCTTATATGCGATTACGGTATTTAAAACCTGACCATATATCCGATAATCCATATCATAGAATTCCTACTCAATGAGCCGGGACTTATTGCGTATGAATCTCGTCATCTGCTACGGAAATGTAAGGAGTCTCTTTTTATTTCAACGAATCTCCGGGCCTACAATGATTGTATTTCTGGTGAGATGCATATATCAGTAAGGCTTCGATGTAAAAGACAAAGATAATAACTCAAATTTAGTTTAATTCGTGGTTGTTTGGATGGTTGGCGGTTTTTTTCCCCCCAGGTTTAGGCTCCAGAAAACTTGGCTGCTGCTGAGGTTCGGATTTCGACGTGTCTGATGTCAGAGTCAGCTGCTTCCATCGTGATACTGTTACGTCTCTTCCGGTCTTGATGATGGTTCGATTCTTGGATTCCAGGTGGCGCTCAACAGCTTGCTGATGTCATCCGTTCCTGCTTTCTTCTTATTGGTGCTTTACACTCCGTATCACTTATTTAAACAGTTCGAATTCCCTGAGCTTGTGTCACTTGTAAATGTTCGGCTGCGACTGAACGAAACATGTCGTGCCTTAAAGTGTTTTTATGTTTTTTATTATATGTATTGGCAATTTATTTCCTTTTTCATATAAATTTTCTTTGTCTTATGATGACCGATATTGTAACTTTCCAGAATATTATCGAGGGGTCTATATATATTTGCCACGGCATTCTCATATGTATCCTGTTCCTTATGCTATTCACTTGAAAGACAAAACATGAAATTTGTTTGAATGTTTTTTTTTGTTTTTTGCTTTTTTTTTTTTTTTTTTAAATACTAAAGTTAAGACGCTTAATTTGATAGTGGCTTATTTTCATCTCATTTACGTCGTTTTCTTGAAAAAACAAGTGAGCTTATAAGTAACTCCACAAAAAGTTTTTCCGTGGCTCTGATTTTGTTGAAAAAAAAAAGTTTGCCTTATCTCTGCCTTTAGTAAACCTTACTATTTTACGATCGGATTCTTTTCTGTTCGTTAAACTCAAAAAGAAAAAACAAACAAACAAACAATAACAAGATCATCGTTTTGTAGATCTTTCAAACATTAAACTGGCAGTTAAGAAATTCATATTAGGTAAGTAGTTTAAGTTTATTGTTATTTGTTGATGATAAGCTAATAATATAAAAGTATAAAGTAAGTTTATTTTGAAACCAAAATATTATAAGTTCTTAACAATGTTTCATTACTTTACTTCAGTATCAGGCCTGGTTTTATAAAATATCTTCTAATTATTTTTAAAGTTCATAAATACGGAAGTCAAGTATTGTTTATTTTATTAGAAAATAGTTTAATATATATATTTAATAAGTATGCCTTAAGCATGCAATTATAGTGTATTAAGTATTATATGTATCTTAAGTCTTGTATCCATATCTGTATAAAAGTTGCTGACAACTTTCTTTTATATTTGTAGCACAGGTTTGCGAATTCTTCCAGTCAATCTACGTCCACAGATTCTCGTCCATCAGGCTCAAAGACCCCAACATTGCATTTTAGTCATAGATGAATCTTCCTTCATGAATCATTTTGTAAGTTAAAGCTTTATAGGATCTCTAAAGAATAATCCAAATCCTAAATTCAAATCGAACAAAACATTAAAACTTATGTAGTTGTATTTGTCTGATCTTTTTTCCTTAGGAACGTTTTGAGTTGGTTAACAATGCTGTTATTCGTCTTCTCAAGTATTATTTACCCGATGGAATTACAGTTGGTGTTGTGACTTTCGGAAGAGAGATTTTGATTCGAAGACATCTGACTCAGCTCAACTCAACAACTCGGGATGTACTAGCCAATGGAATTCCGCTCAACCCCAAAAACGAAAACGAGGCTAATTTGTTTGCTGCAATGGATACTGCAATTATGGTAAAATAAAAATACTTAACTGGGGTTTTGTAAGATTCTTGTCTTAATAGAAAAAAGAAAAATTGCCAAAGAAAAACAAGGAATTTCGTTAACTCTTGAGCTCTTCATATTTCGATATATTAGAAATGGAAATTGTTGGCTGATGAGGAATTATTTTGGAAAGAGTTACAGAACTGAAGTAACTCAATTATACATTAACATTTTTGAGGGAAGCGGAAGGTTTTTCATTTTTATCTAGTTATCAATATTTTTCTAATAGGTTAGCGTACATTAAACATTAATTACAGTGGAACCCCGCCATTCGTCCGCCTCGCTATTCGTACAACTCGTTAATCGTACAACTTTTTCAAGTAAAATTGAACTCGCCATTCGTACGCTTGCTCGCGATTCGGACAGCGTGACCTCGGTACTGGCCGCACCACGCGGTCGCTTCAGTTCAGTATCGTGCTAGCTTCCGTACACTACGCATCATCCACGCAAGCTTCGTGAAACTTTGTGATATTTTATTGTTATTTTTTGTTATTTTTATTAAAAATAGTGCAGCCATGAGTCTAAAAAAGATTACAGAATCAACTAAGCCTAAAAGGAAAGCAGTGAGAACGACAGTTGAATTGAAAAAAAGAAATCGTTGCGAAGTTTGAAAGTGGAACTCGTGTCTCTGACCTGGCAACTCAGTATGGCAAGGGGAAATCAACCATATCGTCTATACTGAAAAAGAAAGAAATAATAATAGAGGCCTATATATTTATTGTTTTCATAGTTTTTATGTATTTTAGGCTTAAAATATTATTACTAAGGTTTATATAAGCAATCATCTGTGGGTCTGGAACGGATTAATCCAATTTATATTATATCTTATGGGAAAAAATGATTCGCCATTCGTACAAATCGCCATTCGAACTGCCTCCTGGAACGGATTGTGTACGAATAGCGGGGTTCCACTGTATATGACAAATTACTCTTAGGCTTCATAGCAATATAAAGAGTGTACCTCTATTATAGTACTGGTATTCTACAAAGACTTACAGAATAATAATAATCATTAAAAACTTGGCAATAATAGTAAATTAATTTAATAGTAAAGCGCTTTTGTTAGGATGATTTAGAGTTTATTATATTAAATGCTGCAATAGTAATCTTAAATTTCTACAATTACACTTATAACTTGAGACTTTGACACACATTATTATAGACGCTGAAAAGAAAAGGCTAATGGGATCATTGGCATTGTTTGTTATTCTCTTTAATACATTCTTTATAAAAGAGGTTACAATTGAGGGAAGCTTTTATTCTAAGCTCTAATACTAGTTTTAAATAACTAACGTATTTTTAATATTTCTCAGGTTTTCTTTTGTTTCTTTTTTTATAGTTACTGGAACCTTCTATCGTTGGTGCTGTATGTGTAGTTATTAGTTCAGGTGCCAATAGCCATCTGTTTGTCGAGAATTTGTCTGTTCTCAGCCTTCGTTTGAGACGCCATTCCGTTCGTGTGATTGCTGTCACCCATCCTCTCACTGCTCAGGTCACAGATACTTTGAAAGCAATGAAAACCCTTGCTTCGGAAACCGGAGGATTGGCTACAGTTGTACACGAATGGGGAGCTGGACAACGAAGTCACGCAGCTTCACTTGACCAATTGGATACTGCTATGTTGGCTGCAGCAGAGATTATTGAACCAAATGTGATTCAGGTAATGCTTTCTTTGCAGATACGAAGTAATCATCTTTTTACTAATTTAGAATTAAGTGAACTTTGTTGTTTTTTAAAATCTTTCAAGGCCTCTAAAAATCGTAATATGTAATTCGAGAATAAACTATCATTGACTTTAAACATGTTATATAGTCTAAACAATATAAATTTTAGTTTTTAAAATAAAATACATAATTGGTAATAAGTATCAGCAATTTCAAAACTTACAAGAAGTGCTTCTTGATTACAGGAACTAAAATTTCGTGAGTCATTTTAGAAGCTTAGAAAATTCATAGCTTAAGGATGAACATTTTTCTGCAGAAAACACGAATATTAAATAAGCCACTATTTGTAACAGATTAGGTCATGACTAAAGAGCACACATGTTATAGCAGAATATTTTAGAGACATTTTGAAATCGCTTTATGCATTTTTGCTTAAGGTCGTATCAATTTTTGTTCTACATTCATTGTGTCAGTAAGTTGTCAATGCGGCAAACATTCCAAAAATTATTCTATCTATTACGGACTGTTTATCTCTACAATCCGTAATAGATAGAATAATTTTTGGAATGTTTGTCATATTGACAACTGACACAATGAATGTAGAACAAAAATTGATACGACCTTTCAGTTTCAAGATTAGTGACAAAGAGAAAGATATTTGATCTTCAAAGTTGGGATATTTGATCTTCAAAAGTTTGGCCTGAGTCAACCATAATAGCTGGAACAATATAAACAGTTAGATATACTTAAATTGAAAAAACAGTTTTAAATAACAAGAGGACCTGAGCTCTAACAAGTACGATAGTTATCAAACTTATAAAACTGTAGCGGATATTTGGTGAAAACACATTTATAATAATTACTAGTATAATGCCCGATGTTTTTTGCATTTTATTACATCGATTTGATGTGCATGAAAAACATTTGTAATACTTAAAATGCTCAAATATTTCTAATAATCACTTTAAAATGTGCAAATAGTTGAAATCTTTATTTTTTACTGAAGTACTGATACGCTGAAGAGGTTTAAAATTAAATCAGCAACTCAAATATACAAATTGTAGTTGTACTGTATTTAAATAAAATATTTTCATTTGCTTTTAATTTTATTTAATTTAATAGACAAGAATTATAAACCCTTGAAGTGTCTCTAGGATATGATTCTTCTCCTTCAGTTCCAGTTTGCCACCTCTTTTAGTAAATTATCCTTGAATTTCAGTGAAGTTTTTGTAGACAGGGTGTTCCAGGAGGACGGATCAAAATTCATGCTGTTCATAATATCAGTCAGTAAAAGATAAAAAAGGCTTCAATGTGTCCTATTCGAACGAAATAGAGTTATTTGAATGTACACTTCAGCATTATTGATATTACATACAGTTCTAAATTTATTATTTAAGTAACAAATTTGTTACAATTATAACAAATTTTCAAAAATTCCACCGTCAACATCAATGCACTTCAATGCATATCCATTCAACTGCTTCAAACAGTGGCGCATTGCTGGGGAAGGGAAGGACAATTTTGTGCACCATTTTCAGACTATTCTTCATTCAAATTGCTCTATCTCGGAAATCCTTCGGAATAGGACACGTGTTCATATAAACTTTTTTTTTCCTAGAATGACTGGGGTATTAGATATTAATCTTGCCTCCTCAGACTACCTATATACAAGTTCTAATAAAGCTATATAAGTTCCAATAAAACAGTCTTAAACGAATGCATGTTGGTAATATTTTTATATTTATAGTATATTATCCTAGTGCACATTTATATTTAAAAAATAGACAATTTCTCTATGACGAATTATTTTCTAATCAAGCAATTGTGTTTTTATTTTCTTAGATCTATCGTCAGTCATCGTTGAAAACTAAACCTTTCGAAGGGAGTTTCTATGTGGAAGAATCCCTTGCATCAGAATTATTCTTTAGTGTAACTTATTACAAACGCAGATACGTTAATTCTGTTAAACTTTTAAGTCCTTCTGCTCGACTCTATGATGATTCCAGTATTCACTATGAAGATACAGGTGACCGAACCAGATGGTTTATCTTTAAATTTCATGTAGCCGAGGTAGGTAATACCTTTGATTATTATCTTCAATGTAATTACGTAAGTGTTTTCAAATTTATAATTTTAAATAGCTGTCTCAAAAATTACTAATATTTTCTGAAGTGATTTGAGCATAGGAAACAACTTGCAAACGGTATTTTTATATATAGTACTACATAAAATAGTAATATTAATATTACTGCAATGTGAACAATTACACTAGTCTGCGATGATTTCATTGCAGCGAACATTTTAAGATAATTAGAACACGCCAAAATGGAAGCCTATCATGTAACAATTTTTTTAATTATTTAAATTTTTCATGTTTATGTGACACACATGGAAGGAAGGGAAGACATGAACTTCTACAAAAAAAAAAAATAAATAAAAATAAACAACAAACAAACCAAGCCAAACCAAACAGATTAGATCGATTTTAATGACTTTGCAAAATGATTAAAATGAAATTCTAGTATTTGTGCTATATCTAGTTGGTTATAGTTTTAAGGTTTACAGTTAAAGAAAATATTTATTTTAATAAAATTCCCTACGAATATTGTTGAACCTACACGTGATTGAAAATAAAATGGAGATCATTTTTGGGTTCAGCACATCACAATTATATAAAATTACTTGAGTTGGTTTCAGACAAACTATGTCTTATCTTAAAGGTAGAAGTGTTCCATTATAGACCATGCAGGCGCTTGGATGCACTGGAGGTTTAGGCTCCCAGCGATCCTTGACCAACGAGACTACTTGAGATTGGAGGCCATTCCGATGCCCACCCCGCCTTTAACCCACGAATAAGAAACCCGGTATTCATTTGACGCTAGAGAGCTAGGTGAACCCTATGGTTTGTCTGGAGGAGTAGCAATCCTGAAAAAATCGCAGCCACCGCTGGGAATAGAACCCAGCTCCTCAGTTCGCAGTCCAGCTCGTAAACCGATGGGTTATCGGACCCACAAAAGAAAGTGCTCTAGTGTTCCTAGGGGTTCAGGCTGGTATGGTCGCAGACGTAATCTACATACTGCAAACTGATTTTTAGGGTAAAATGAAGCAGAATAATTAATAAGAAAACTAACAAAAAAAAATCTTTCTTTTTATTTCCAGAAAGGGCGCTGGAATTTTTCCATCAACGCCGAGAGTTTTGATCATCAGCCAGTGATAGTAGCTGTAACATCGGCAGTGAGTAAAGGACAACCCATTCGGCTCCGTGGTTGGATCAATGTTCGGAATTCCTCAAAGCCTGCCTGGCCTATTGTTCTTTATGCAGAATTACGAAGAGGCAGCAAACCAGTACTAAATGCTAAAATCACTGCACGATTAGTTGGCCCAAGAAGTTCTGATACATCAGGACAAATTCATCAGCTGCAACTGTTAGATAGTGGAAATGGAGGTAAATAGATGTAGGCCTAGTCAGTTTTGTTTGTCAATAGTCAATCGTTGCTCTCTGATTATTTTTAACGTTTTCTTGGAAAAATCTTATTTTAAATATTTAGAAGTCTTGATGCGAAATGGTCTAATTTTACTTCTAACGACTTCAGTAATTGTAAACGGGAACTTCTATAGCAGAGACGATAATTTGCTCAAGATTCTCGGTGAGTTATGTGCCTTTGAAATAGGTTTATACAAAATGGACTACAGTAAATCCCTCGTTATCCGCTGATTCCGATCTCGCGGATTCGCTTCTACAAAAGTGTAACCCATTTCACTTCGCTCTCATTTGCGGTCATGCGCAGTACCTGTCTAAAAGTCTTATCGTGCAGTGTCCCTGGACGAGCTCCACGAAGGAAAGCTACAGTCTTGTTCTCGCGGCTTCCGTTGTGTTAATAAGTCTCCAGAGACGCCGTTAGGTAATTTGGGGTCCGGGGCAAAATCAATGATTTAGTATGTATTTATTATTCATTATAGGTTCATATTGTGAATTTAGGGGCCCCAGAGGCAGTCGCCCCATTTGCCCGAGCCAAAAGGCGTTTCTGTAAGTCTCCACGTGATTCTGATAAAATTCCACATGCTCTCAGTTAAAGTGTAAATTCACATGTTTTATTTAGACTTCTTATTAAATATAAGCATAAAAATACCTTTAAAAAATAGGTACTGCATTATAGGAAGTGTTTTTTACCATTATAGGAATGGTATAGGCAATGATGCGTTTTCTGATAATAGTAATGAAAGTGTATAGTGAAGAGGGTCCTCGTTAACCTATTCATTTTTGCTATAAGATCAATGATAACCGCAATGTTTTCCAGGTATGTAAACCCGGGGTTGACGAGAATTGATGTATATATATTCCAATTAGTAGTGTATAAGTGGATCCCAAACCTTTTTTATCCAACTATATTAAAAAAAGTATCTATTTGACCTAGGCAAAAGTCTAATAGTCTTTGCTTTTAATAACCTCTGCAAACCTTTACATGCAAATAAATTTCAACATTAAAGTAATAATGACAAAGTAATGGAATAAATTGATACTATAATATAATTTACCTTTTTTCAATTTTGTTGGTGTAATGCTAAATAACTTAGCCATTCCTATTTCATTGAAATAAAAAAAAAAATCAACAGCTCCGCGCACCCGAATTCAGAGACGCTGCTGTAATATAATTATTAGGTAAATTGGAATAAAAATTTATTCCAACAAAAAAATCAAATTAAAAGAAAAAGAATGTAACGTGCTGGAAAATTCATTGAATAAAGTGAACAAGAAAGGAAGATTCAGCACAAGTATAGAAAAAGAAAAAAAGAAAAAGAAATTGCCCCTCTGATTCGATTACGGGAAGGAATTGGGGTCTTTTTTCTTTTTCTGTACTTGTGCTGAATCTTCCTTTCTTGTTTACTTTATTCAAAAAAATCAAATTATTTAATAATTTAAATAAAAAATTTACTTAAGAATTGTTTCATTAGGAATTTAAATTTTTCGTAAGCATACAGCAAAAGCTATAATCGTATCAGTCTCGCCATCTAGTGGAAAATTTTGGAACTCTGTAGTTCTATGGAAAGCCAACAGATGGCGATAACATATAAGCTTCTTAAAATGAAGAACAAAAAAACCCGTTTCAAAGAAATAAGTAAACAAACGAAGGCAAAACGTTACAAGATAGGATTCGCACCCTGAGTTGTCACCGGGAAGAGACTGGGACGGACCGTTTCGGCCTTTTTAGGACCCATCAGCCAGCCAAACTCCACCGATGACAGACTCAGAAGGTGCGAGAGGTTAGTATCCCGGATCTCGCTTCCGAGAACAGGACCTCTCCCCGAAGAAATCCTAACCAAAAAATAAACAAAATCAAAAATACAAATATTCCTTGTCCTGCAATCTGCTAGGCGCAAGAGGAATTTAATGAAGGCATTAAATACCCGGGATTCTAACCTCTCGCACCTTCTGAGTCTGTCATCGGTAGAGTTTGGCTGGCTGATGAGTCCTAAAAAGGACGAAACCAGTCCCTTCCCGGTGATAACTCAGGGTGCGTATCCTATCTTGTAACGTTGTGCCTTCGTTTGTTTACTGAATCATCGGGTACGTTAAACTTCTTTTCATTAAAAACCCCTTTCTTTTCTACTTTTCTTTAACTTTTGCGGGCTGAGTGTCCCCCATTTATGAACAAGAAATATGTAAATATTTAATTTAAGAACTCTTTTATACGAATTATTAGATAATAGTAATTCCTATTTATTCTCCAGACTCCTTAAGAATAAAATCTGAAAAGGATTTCTGTGTCTTTATTATCTGCTTGAATTCTCAAATTTCGAAAACGTTAAACTTATAAAAACTTTTTGAATTGCATTTAATTAATTAAAATGAATTAAATGCTATATTTAGTTAATCTTAAGAAAATTCTATCTTAAAAATGATTTTTAAAAAGATCTGGACTTAGTTAAAAGATTAAATTGAGAGAATTAAGTTAGTGATGGATTGGCTACCGATAATCACTATAGTTGTTTGATATAGAACCGAGTATCCAGTTAGAGGATTTGGTATTGTGATTGCAATAGTTTTATTCTGTTTTTGAAAACATTAAAAACAGTTGTACATTCCTTCAATGTTTCTTTTTCTTAAAATACTTTTTTTATTTGGTTGGTTGGATTGTATTAGTATATACTGTACTATTAATTTCAATTTGAGTATTTTAAAATTAACTTCATTGTCACTCAGTTTTTTAATATCTCCATTTTGAATATAGATATACAGTAGAGCCCCGATTATCCGCGATTTCCGCAAAAAAAATTTTTAATTACGAACCTCAAAAAAAAAAAAAAAAACCAATTTTAATCCAAGCCAACAACAGGGAAAGTACAATAGGCCCTACAGTGCGAAGGTCGAAAATTACTGACAGGTTTATTGTGCATCGTGATCCCATAGGCCTTCTCGGAATTTGTGGATGAGTGGCAGGCTCTTGCTCTGAAGAAAGGTGTCTGCTGTACTGTACATATTTTAAAAGTTTTGCATAATATGTTTTTTGTATAATAAAACGTAGTTTGGAGAGAAATCGCCAACCGGACAATAAATATGCATTCGCCCATAGAGCCAACATCAACGAGAATTCTGTACAATTGTTTCATCCTTATTGGGGAATCTGCTGAAATATTTTTTTTCGTGTTTACACCTCATTTTTAGTCTTTTTTCGGGTTATCCGCGATTTTTATTATCCGCGATACCCTTTCCACCCAATTCCGCGGATAATCGGGGCTCTACTGTACTTATATACATAAGTATAGATATACTTATAATCCAACCAACCAAATAAAAAAAATGTATTAAAAAAAAAAAAACATTAAAAGAAAGTACAACCATTTACATAAGATAATATATAAAACGTTTGAGTTGACGATTTCTTTTTAAAAATCGGAATCACACATTTAAAAATATATTTTCCATTTGATTAAAAAATTGTGAATAAAGTTTTAAAAATATACTTGAACAAACAAGAACGTTTGTTTTTTAAATCTTTATTCACAATTTTTTAATCAAATGGATAACCTACTTTTAAATGGAATAACACATTTAAAATTTGGTTATCCATTTGATTAAATGGATAACACGATTTTTTAAATAAAACGATTTTTTTACATATAAATCGTCAACTCTAACATTAATAACCCTCACACGTTAAAATATTTCTAAATTATAAACGAACATTTATATATATAAGTAAAAAACTGCAGTGTTAAATTGAAATAAACAATTTACTTAAGCAATGTTTATTATGAATTCAACTTTTTCGTAAGCATATAGCAAAAGCTGTATCATATCAGTCATATCAGTGTCGTATCAGTGTCGCCATCTAGTGGAAATTCTTGGAACAATGTAGTTCCTTGGAAAACCCATAGATGGCAACAGCGCATAAGCCTCTGTAAAAAAAAATAAGATAAATACTTTTCTTTTCCACTTTATATATTCTTGCTATTTTCTAAATAGTTGGAAAAAAACAAAAAAAACGTTATTTTAACTTTTTTATAAGTCCCGTTTTGATATTTAAGCCATTTCGTAATTTTACTAATTAAATTTTAGCATTAAACATTTTCAGCAATTATTTTTAAATCATAATTAAATAAACTGCTATTTTTTATATCTCCATAATCTACAAATATTTCGTACATTTACATGTAGTAGATAATTTTTGTTCATTAATAAATAGACCCAGATATCACGAAGAACGATGGAATTTATTCGAGGTACGTGATATCTGCAGCCATGTCAGGATATTATACAGCTTATTTAACTGCCGAAGACAATGGAACATCTTATGTGCACGAAGTGGATTTTGACCGAGGTATTGAGTTGTTTTATTTATTTAGCAGAACATTCAAGTTCAAATTGAAGATCACAAAGCAAACAAAAAGATCTGAACTAAATTTCTCAAATATATATTTCAATATAAAGTATTTGGAAAAAAATTAACGTTTGATTAGATCCAATTCTGAAAATCATACATTAACATCTACTGAAAAAATGCAAAACAATTAAGTTTTTTGTAATATTTTTTTCCTTGAAATTTTAATGACTTTAATTATATTCAACTTCTTTTTACAATAAATATTTTTAAAATTTAGACGAGAGATTTCCTTATATCAAATAATTGTTCAATATTTCGGCCCACTGAATCACGAGTCTTCTTCAGGGTTGAAATTATTAAATTACTCATTTTCAGCAGTCTTATTGCATCAATTTCAACATTTATGAAAAGTAAGCAGTTCATATTTCCCCTTTAGTTTCAGAAATATTGGCTATTCTCAACAAAACTGTTACATTTGGTATTAGTGTAGCCGTTTCAAATTTGATCATGAAGTAGGCTGAAGGTTTATGGAATTAAAGTATTGAGAAAAATTGTTTGGGAGTAGGAATTCATTGTTATTTCTTAATATTTTGATGCTAATTAACAAAATCTACTGCTTCTTCAAATCGAATTTATTTGTTTATTCATTTTACTCATTAATGACTTTAAAAAAATTAATGGAAGCCTCTTGTATTAAATTAATGAATGTTAAAATCATACAGAAAAAATTGTACAGGATTTTTTGTTGTTATTGTTGGATACAAATTGCTCAGCAGTAATAAACATCAGCTCACTGGCAGATATAATGGAAAGCTGAATAGAAACCTTCCTATCGGAAGTGCTCTAGTACTTTCTGTCTCAAAACATTAAAACAACAAATTCGTATCTTGCAAAACTGTAAAACTCCAATGTTTATCGAAATTACATTCCGATTTTAGTAGCAACTGATAACACGGGAATCCTGAAACAACCTGATACATAAAGTATATAATATAGCAATTATTTACATTATTTTAGCTTAGGGTGACCAGACGTTCCTTATTTTACAGGATTGAGCAATTCTGCAGTGCAATATTAACAGTTTCTGCACTACAAAGTTATGAACTCGTTTCCAACAATGGATATTATGCTTGTGTTTAGACTTCAGATTAATTAGAACCTCTTTTTCCTGTAGCTGCTATAAGGTTCATATTAACCCAGTGATGGATTAGTGACCTTTGGTGGGAGGGATATCATACCTCACGGAGGGCTGGTACCTTGGAGGGGAGCTTGTCCTGCCGTATAGCCCAAGCTGTACCACCACGGATTATACTATTCATGTTAACAATAAAGTTTATTGTTTGATTCCGTTAAAAACAAACTCTGGGGGGGGGGGGGGGCGCCACCCCCCCCCCCCCCCGCCCCCCAATTTAATCCGTCGATATATTAACCCTTGAGCTTCCATTACAATTCAACCTGAAGAAATACTTTCTTTAAGTCATTACTTATTTGCAAATAATCACACTTAAAAATTAATTTATGAAATGGCCATTAGAATTGATCTCGGAAATTGTTAAAAGATTTGCAAGTAAACATTTGAAAATAATGATGCAACAATGGTAAACAGACATCCTATTGGCTGACTTGTAAGAAACAGTCTTTACAAGCTTCTCAGTAAGAATGGCATAATTTCTTTCATGTAAATAAGTAATATAAATAGTAAAGTATTGGTGAATTTTGTACGCTACATTAAAGTGTCCCGTATTTTTATTTCCAAAATCTGGTCATCCTATATTTAGCTGTAATTTTGAAGTGTCTTTCTCATTTCAGCTGAGACTGTTTTGCGGATACCGACAGGGAATTTTCGAAGAGAATCAACGATTGGTACATTCTTATTAACTCACACTGGAGATGTCTACCCACCAACTCGTATCACCGACTTGCGACTAAAGAGTTTAGACTCTCGAGCCGGTTTAGCAGTGATCACGTGGTCAGCACCTGGAGATGATTTTGATCACGGCCAAGGTAAGGAAAGAGAGACCAAAGTATAAGAATGCTGTTCGTGTTTCCAAGATGGCACCGATACATTATTCACTTGAAGTACGGGACCGTGTTCTTAATAAGTGAGTGTTTGTGTGCTAGCTGTTGATGAACGATCGACGCTACCTGATTGTGTCGATGGAGGTCGTCTGTTTGGGAGAGAAGGGGACAGCCTGACATTATTATTATGTTTGTATGTTTCAAACCTTGGGTTTCCCCAGCAAAAACAATATGGCGGGTCAAGGACCAAAGCACATACTTTACTACTGTAAAGATGTGTGCAAGAATGATTAGGGATGTGTGCTTGTGTCCATAAATTTCCTAACTATGCGTGTAGTGTTGAGTACCACAGCCTTCTGCAGTTGTGCATAAGTGATTTTGTGAAGTCCTAGTGTGCTGAGACTGTGGTGCAATGTGTGAGGCACCAGACCAGTGGCAGACAGAACGATGGGTACAACACGTACTCGATCCTGCCTCCACTGCTTCTGGAGCTCGTGTGCTAGATCAGTGTATTTACTGATCTTGTCTGCGTGAGTTTTCTGCATGTTCTTGCTGATAGGCACTGCAATATCAATTAGATAGGTCTGTTTGTTGACCTTATCAACAAGTGTGATGTCTGGTCTGTTGTGATGTATGGTTTTGTCTGTGTGAATGGGGCGGTCCCAGTATAGTTTATATGAGGGTGACTCTAATACGCTTTGTGGTATGTACTTGTAGTACGGGACCGTGCTCTTAATAAGTGAATGTTTGTGTGCTAGTTGTTGATGAACGATCGACGCTACCTGATTGTGTCGGTGGAGGTAGTCTGTTTGAGAATTATTATTATTATTATTATTATTATTATTATTATTAATAAATACAAAAGTTACAGTCCAATTAGGAATGAAAAGTTCATATCAACAGATTTTGATTTTGACAGTACAATTAAATCATTAATTTTGAACACAAATATTTTTGGATACAATTGAGTATACTTATGTTAATTTTTAATTGTAATTTTTAAACCGCTTAGTGCTAATTTTCCAAAAATTAATATCAGGCAGTAACATACTTTAATGTGATAGTAAAAATGATTTCTTAATTAATTCTATTCAGGTAAGCATAAGATTATTGTAATGTTTACAAAACATGTAAATGTGTCTGTAAATAACAAATGTAATATACATTTAGATATTAGTTAATGAGAATAAAATAAGAAATAACAACAGTAAAGAAAAAAACCTTGGAAATATAACATAAAGAATTTACAAATAGATTTAACAAATCTATTTAACAAATTGCTGACAATTGAACTGCAGAAATTTATGCTAATTATATTTTGTCAATCACTTTTAGTGGCAATAGTTAAGTCTTCAAAAGAATAATAAATATTGTAATAACTAAATATACATATTTAGGTTTGACAAATAATGATTAATTATCCTTGAATGCCGTTTCTTGTCATCGGCATTAAATTAAAGTTCGTTATTACTTCTCTTTTCATATTTATTTTATTCCTGAATAAGTACAAGTATTTTAAATAATTTAACAAGTATTTTATACAGGAATGGAAAATAAAGGCTGCATACAGCTAAACTTTCACGCCTTGATTACATTGCTGCACGTTAAAGTAATCATAAATAAGTATTTTATAAGTTTACATTAATAAAATATTCCTAATTATGAATGGCATTATTATAAAAATGCTGTTCGTGTCCCTTTGTAATATGTTTTTTTTTTTTGGTGAAGTTTAATTAATATGGTTGTGACTAGGTCTTTATTGTATGAAGGGTTTGTCTAAATAGTATAAGAATTCTCACTGTTCATTTAATTTTCTTTTTTTTTTTCCTCAAAAATCTTTGTCCACTTCTTTTCAACATTTGTATTAATTGTGCAATTCCGTCCACAATGCCTTCCTCTCCTCTCCCCATATTAAAAAAAAAGCAGGAAAAAAAGTAAAACGTGTCACTGAAGCAATTTTTTTGAGATATTACTTCACGTGATCATAGTTTTATTTATCATTCCTTCTCACCCCCACAAGCAGTGTAGGGCCTCGATTGCAGACTTTCATTTAACTGTGTTTTGAACATCTCTGCTTTTCTTTCTACAGCCTTCAAGTTCTTGCTCTATCTTTCTTTTTTTATTTTACATTGAAGCATATTTATATATATATATATATATATATCAATGAAATGTTCCAGTAGCCATTTTCATAAAGTGATTTTTTTTTCTTTTATGTAAGTTTCCTCATACGAGTTTTGGAAGAGCCACAGACTGGACTGTCTCACTGATTTCGATTTGCATCACATCACTGAAATTCATCCCATGGATCACGTGACACCAAAGGCTGTTGGGACCATACAGCAAGCCATCCTCAATGTCCATCCTTTCTCAAACTCCACTTATATTGGAATCACAGCTCGTGACGACATCGGTAACCGAAATCTCATGTCGAACGTGATTCTGATTCCCCTGCGCCGACTGCATTTGGAAAATATTCCTAACAGTTCGATGCAAGTGAGTGCTTCCACGTCCTGGATCCGACGTTACAAACAAGTTCCTGAGGACGAATGCGGGCCCCGATGCATCCGCACGTCGACCATCACCATCATCGTTGCCTGTTCGTGCGTATTTCTCATCATCACCATTGTGGTAATAGCTTTCATCTGTTACTTGGAAAGACGAAAAGGCAACGATCGCAGGCGAAACAAGAAGATACTCAGCAAATCGGCAGACGAATCAGAACGCAGCGCCTTAAGTAGTAAAACAGAGACAGAGGAAAGTGCAACGACTCCCACAGCAGCCCTGACAGACAGTCCACCATCAGTGGAGGAAGACCAAACCCCACCAATCATAGTAACAATGAAAGAAGAGAAAAAATCCACTTTGGAAAAAGAAAAACCGAATAAAGACTGTTCATTTCTGACTCCGTTGCTTGCCTACAGCCTTACACGCGACAACACCAGGCGATCATTCTCTCATGAATCAGTAAAGAAATGTGTGTGTGGATGTCCACCAGACGATAAAACAAAGATCAAATCAGCCACTTGCGTTTGATGGAGTGCTTGAAAAATTCCCAAGATTCTCATTAAAGTTCCTTATAAAACTTAATGAAACGAACTGACTGAGGCAAATTGCCTACAATTTCAACTTTTTTAGAGCTGGAATTTAAAATGAACTGAGAAATATATACTAGTAAAATTCCTTTGTAATTTTTCTTAGTTTAGTCCTTCAGTCTTTGAATCGTTGCTTCCTTAACGTTTTCACGTCTACAAGGCGGATAACGTTGAAAAGTGAGAAAAGTGATTAAGATATTAAAACATGAGATAAACTTTAAGAAACGACTTAATACAAAATGTGCGATGAGACGTCAACCTCAAAGTCCTGTTAATTATCTGCTACTAATCAATAGATTGTTCTGTTGATAGGTAGCATTTCCCTCAGAACTTAGAATCTGTTGCATCTCATTTGAGATTTTAATTTGAATAAATAAAATAATAAATTGAAAATAATATCTTGTTAAAAAGCGAAATGTCAGTTGAACTTCCTATTCCAATTCTCTTACTTTGAAGAATAGAAAGTACTACCCACTTTCCTGATTGTCAGGACACGGAGACTGGGGGAAGATATTAATAAAGGAATAAAGATAAATGAATTAAAAATTCTTTTTGTTTACAACTTTCATACAACTCTTCATACTCTTTTATTCGAAGGAACTTATTTTTGATACAGCAGTCTGATATAAAATAATATAGGAGTTTAAATAGAATTCTAACAGCTAATAATAGTTATTATTAACATTACAAATCCACACTGTTCAAAGCATGTAAAGAAAAAATAAATTTTGTTGACTTGATTGGTTTTATACAATCGTGTATAAAGCCGTGACTTTCTTCAAAAAAACTTAAAAATTTGAAACAGATTAGATTCGTATAGAAAACAAAACATTAATAGCAAAAATGAAAGGTACAACCAAATTTAGTTCTACAGTAATTCAAAATTCCTTATTTTTGCTCATTGACCAACAAATTCAACGATTAATAAGGATTAACCTAATTACGATGTCCTTATAAACTGTGTAAAAGTTCAAACACTATTCAGTTAAGTATTATATAGTTGAGGAATGTAATTAGAAAAGTGTTATTCGGTATTGTTGTTCTCAAGCGACAATTACTTTCTGATAGATATCTACTATTGACCTATCTATAGGTTTGACAACTGATTGAGGAGACCAGACAAATACAGTTTCTGTCCTTCGTATAGAACTAACTTCGGGGACTCAAGAAACCTCATTGCAGAGAACATCAAATTATTATATTGAAATAAGTGCGTTTCTGCAACATATATGAAAATGTGCCTTATTTCCATGCTCCGATGAATAGGTAGGTGACAAAAGCCTTTGATATAGGAGAAATAAGTTTCCCATGAATAAGGCATTCCCCTAATTAACAGGACAATAAATGTTTGACAACGCATGCAACTGAATTATTTCGTTATGAATAGATAAGTTTCTTTATTCTAGCCACAAGAACTTTTATAAGAACTTTTTCACTTTCAACACTTTAAAAAAACAAAACATAGTGTGTGATATAACCTTAATTCATATAGTTAGTAAATAATTTTTTCCAGTTTCTGTTTAAATTTGATTATGTATAATTTCTTATTTTTGACTTGTGTATTTTGGAATTTCTTAAAGAAGATTTCTTTTATATATTAAGTATTTGATTCTTACTCAGTTAATGGATTTTGTTTCTTCTCAAATTTTGTGACTTTATAATTAACCTTTTTTGAAAAAACGATATATAAAATTTTAATATAAATACAAACTTATTAAGTTCGATGAAAGATTGTAGATTGTGAATAAATGCAGTAAATAAAAGAATTGGTTTCAGATATAGCTATTAATGTTTTTTTTTTTTTTTTAATTCTTATTCACGTAAAGATTAGATGAATAGTATGGAAAAAAACATACCATCTACTTTCTGTGACTAATTTGTAATTTTCATGAATTTTGTGAACAGTTGTTGTCATTTGTGTGTTTCATTATTTGCACATTATTTTGAATTTGCTCAATCCTGCTCTAGTATTGCTCTTTTTGAGGCATTTTAATCTTTGCAAACTTATTTATTTAAATGTCCTAAATATTAATTATACAATTAGCTATGACAGTAATTCTGTAGTTTGCATTTAATTTTTTTTTCAAAAATTTATAGTTGATGAGAACAAATTTGTTCGAAACAACTATTCTACAGTTCTAATGAATTGCTATCACTAGACAGCTTATTCAGTTTGTCTTTTTATCTAGTAACATAAACTATCTCATGAAAAAGAGAGCTTTTGATATCACTATTATTATATTCTTTTTTGTTTTACTTGACTTAAATAAAATAAATAAATAAATAATAATGAAACTAAGAAATAACTTAAATCCCAAACGTCTTCTTTTACATCTGGATAAGAATAATGTCTAACTTTTTAATTCTTTTTAATTCAGTATATTTTTTTTCCATAAAATTCTATTTTTTTTTAATTTCAGATTTTTACTTTTTTGTTTTTAATAGATTTATTTTATGAGATTTTACAAATTATCAATAAAGCTCTTTTAAAAAAATTTCATGAACACATTGTTAATATCTTACTTGAGCAGTTTTACAACGTAGGGAAATTTTTGTCGAGTTATATTTTTGGTTAATTAATTTAAAGTACAACAAACAAGAAAATACATTTTGTAATGCTTTTTTATTTTAACTAGTGATCAATTACATGATACTTTTTTAAAAGCTTTTAATGCTTTTTAATTAATTATTATCTAATATTAAAAGAAACTTAATAAATGTAAAACCATAAAATGATTGCTTCCAGTGTATTTTAAATATTGTTAGGCGTCAGGTTCAGCAGCTTCTGGCTGATCACCTTCTAAAAAAAAAGATCGACAAGAAATAAATATTCACAAAACAATAATAAGTAAATGATATTAATATTAATAAATTTATAATGAATGGTATTGATATTGGGAATATTAATGTGATTTTTAAATCCACTCAAAATAGGACGTGAAGATTTGTAGAGTGTTTTGGAAATAAGGTAATATTTGAGAAATTTTAACGAATAATAATGTATCTGAATATTGACTACTTTAATTAATTTCTGATTTAAGGTTTACTAATTGTTAAATATGCAATTTTTAAAGTTTGAATTTTTTTTCCGGCAGAATTCTTTGTAGTAAGTATCCAACAATATCATGATTTACCATTTTTCAGATTACACGAAGGTAATATAAACATCTTCGGTTCATAATTACTTAGTTGGTTATGTTACTATTTGTATTCCAAATTAAATTTTAATTCTCAATAAAAGATCCCTCCTTTTTAGAATAGGGAAAACATTCTATATTCCAGTGCTCTGATGTCACTTTGCAAATCTAAATATTAAATGCTTCTCTATTCTTCAAAGATAAAAATGTCTCGTCAGAAATTCATAATATTAGCAGTATTTTTATTGGGATTTAAATTTTATTTTAATTTAAAAATAAAATTAAGCGATAATGGCTATTGGTATCCTTAAACATTTTAAGGACTTTTTAAACATATAAAAAATATTGTAACTCTACTACTTAATAAACATTTCTCATAGGAATTCATTAGTAAGGTGTGATTTACATGTCTTTACAATGACGATATAATTTTATGAGCTATTTAAAATTAAAAACAGTTTATTACCAGCTGGTTTTTCGGTAGTGGATGTGGGTTCTTCATCCTGAGCCACGGACTGATGGACCAGAGCCAATACCACAAAGAACACCAACACGAAAAACAGTTGCTTCATCATGATTCTAGAAGATTCCTAAATAAACACCGTAAAAGAATAAAGAAATTCTTATTAATAAAGTAGTCATCTAGTTTATTCAGATTAATAAGGGACATCATTACATCTATATATATAAAAATGAATGTATTTTTCTTTCTTTCTTTGTCTGTCCTTTATACACTCTTAGGCCCTTTGACCTATCTGGACCAAACTTTGCAGAATTACTCTTTAGGACCCTGCGCAAAAGATAGGCTACCTTAGAACCCGGACCCACCCCCCAAAAGGGGTTGAAAAGGGGCAAAAGCCCTGAAAAATCCAATATCCACCTGGTGGTTAAAATAAGAACTACACATATATTGTGTAAAGTGAAAAATTCACTCTCCTATGGGGGGCAGGGACACCACACTTGGGTGGGAGGAAGCCAACACAAAGGCTGAAGTGTCCCACCCCGACCGACACCGGGACCTTATATTTAGGGCCCCTTCTCGGGCCCCCAAGTCAATTGCAAATAAGGAAAAATTCGCTTTCCTATGGGAGGCAGGGACACCACATTTGGGTGGGGAGATGCGACACAAGGGCCTAAGTGTCCCACCACCGATCGACATCGGGACCTTATATTTAGGGCCCTTTCTCGGCCCCCCCCCCCCCCCCCAAGTCAATTGCAAAAAGGGAAAACTTCACTCTCCTACGGGGGCAGGGACACCACACTTGGGTGAGGGGATGGCGACACAAGGGCCTAAGTG
The DNA here is from genome assembly GCA_023159025.1 of Thereuonema tuberculata. Taxonomy (NCBI): domain Eukaryota; kingdom Metazoa; phylum Arthropoda; class Chilopoda; order Scutigeromorpha; family Scutigeridae; genus Thereuonema; species Thereuonema tuberculata. The sequence continues at coordinate 244,017,613 of JAFIDM010009631.1, forward strand.
TCCCACCCCCGATCGACACCTTATATTTAGGGCCCCTTCTCGGGGCCCCTAAGTCAATTGGAAAAAGAGAAAAATTCGCTCTCCTATGGGGGACAGGCCCACCACACTTGGGTGGGGATGGCGACACAAGGGCCTAAGTGTCCCACCCCCGATCGACACTGGGACCTTATATTTACGGCCCCTTCTCACGAGCCCTTTCTGTCTTTGAGTGGCATTGCAACGCATGCCGGGTACAGCTAGTAATATATAAACCTTTTCCGGGGTTTTTATGTGTTTCTTGAATGTTCTTTTTATTGGAAACTAGATTTTCGTGTTATTTTTTAAAATTTTTATGGCAAAAATGGATCATAATGAGGTTTTTCTATTTCTTGCTGAGGGATCATTTAAGTTCTGATAATATTTATACATTGACAAGTTGGAAAAAAAAAATCCTTGGCTTTGGTTTCGTATCTCACCAAATGCCAGACTATAGGCTGACCACTGGGTATTACCAGGCTTAATTCTTTAACCAAAATGATAATAAAAATAAAAAAAAAATGTTACTCATACGATTATTAATAATAACTTTTGAGGGGCTTGGGCTATTCTGAAACTTTAAAAATAATACATTTTTGCAGAAATAAAATTTAAAAATTTGCTGCTTCCAATGCTTTTGTTAAAAATGTTAAAGTTTGGTTTCATGATTTAACAAAATAGTTTCTTAATAATCGATCTTGTTCCTAAAAACCTACATCTGGTGAAAATAGATTAAGAAAAAAATCTTTTCTTTTTTAAATTTCGGAATTATTGAAATTGTTGGGTTTATCTAGTCCAGTTTTTCGTACCAAAGCTTTGACAGTGGACATCGCAGATGAAGAAAAGATTTTTAATGTTCGTATTTAATATTTCTTCAATTTGTCTGTGGAAGCTCAAAAATATTCAGTAATATTTTTGCAGTAATTATTCGAAAACAGCTTTAGAACGCTTGCAAATTCCGAAATTCACATTGCAATGAATTAATTGCGTTAATAGAAGGAATAGACGGTTATCTAATCAAATATTAAATTTCTTTAAAATTCAAAAAGGAAATTCTTTTTCACTTAATGCAAAACAGTTTTGATATGTTATTGAAACAAGTACAGTAGATTTTATATAGAAATATTTGATTTTCGGTTGAAAGTTTTTAATATTTTAAAAAGTGTGCTAATTATAAATTGAAATATACTGTCAGCCATTCTGCATTGTCATCCTTACGAAATAACAATGATTTTAAATTTTATTTAAAGTAGGCTTATTATAAAATGTTCAGAATGAAAATACACTTTAGATTAATAGCTATAATAACTTATATTGTAATTATTAAAAAACTTCAACTATTTCAATACTGCAAATTGGGTTTAAAAATGGCTAAAGAGATTACCATTTAGATTTGCTTCTATTTTCTTATTAAATAAGTGGGATCTATTGATAAATCACAGAATACAAATAATTTCGATATTTTTAGAAGAATGTATTCATTTCAGAAAGATAAGATATTATATTTTAGAGTGATAGAGTGATAACTCAGTGATTCGCGATACATTTCAACTTTACGAAAATTATAGCCATGAAACTTTTATATTCGAGTAGTGTAACCATTTAATAAAGATGCTTATTTTTATTTCGTTCTTGCTTTAGTAAACAGAGGATGATTAAATCTTCTGTATTTCCACCTTGCATGGAAACATTTATGATATATGGACTCTGAATCACCACAGTTTGATTCTAGTTTAAGACTACACAAAATGTTATTTTTCTGTCAAACAAATCGCGAATTTCCTTGTAGACACCCAGAGAAATGTTTATCCAAAGGCTAAATTCAAATCATTCGGAATAACATCATTATTTTTGAGGACTTACAAATACGGCTTTATTGATTTTAACTTTTCGCCCAAGCAATTGTAAGTAATACTTATTAGCAAAATGCAATTGTTTTGATCGAGAAATATTTTTAGATATTTAGATGAAAACAGTAGATTCATGGTTCCCATTAACTATATTAACTACAAAACATCTTAAAGATAGAAAAATATGATGGAAAGACATCACAGCTAAATTGCAATATTCTGAAGAGCTTTAAATTGAACTCTATATTTGATAAAACATTTCTTAAAAATGTCTTGTAAAACATTTAAATCAAAGAGCAACCATTGCAAAAATGTAACATGCAACTAAAATCAGCAGATTAAAGTGTAAAATAAGGATCTTTATATAAAGGTTGTAATGGAATAACCAGAACTCACCTTAAGAACAGCGAAAACAAAGTTATGGATGATGATTCCATTTCTGCTCTGACTGCTTATATATACTTCTTCATCCTCAGATAAAATAGCGCATTTTTGTGAAGAAGGTGTTATTGGGCGGAAATCCTATAAGGAAAAGCTTCAATGGAAACCAACTAAAATGCAAAAGTGCTTTTGTATTTCAATAAACAAAGTAATTACCGCATAATATTTGGCAAGGTTTTCTGTTTTGAATATTGATATAATGGAGAATTTTATATCAGGAAGTAAGGAGCTCGATTTGAATGAAAATACAATTTTCACCTTGACATTCCACATCTCTACACACTTCAACAATTCTGAAAAGAAAATGGCGCTTGTTTCAAATGCAAACATTCTAATGAATGACTTGTGTCTTCTGTGAATTTGAATGTGAAAAATCATAACAACCTCCATTCAGCATTTATTTTTATAAAATGATTCATAGATCCTGTGAATATGCTGTATTTCACTGAATAGATGTATTGGTGAATTACAATTAGAATTATTTTTAGTTCCTTCTATGACTTGAACACAAAACAATCATAATATTATAATCAACTTATTTATGAATTTATGACCTCCGTTGCCAGTGTGGGAAACAAAAATAAATCATTTTAATTTTATAACTGCTTTACATGCTATAAAAATTTTTAGTCTTAAAGATACTTTGGAATTAATAAATAAGTAAATAAATATTAACAATAACAAATAGTATAAGTTCGTAGAAAGGCTGAGACTAGAATTCTCATTCAATACCAGCAAGTTGTTGTACCAACTTTTGATTGGTTATGTAATAGGATCTTCATTTTTAGAACAGTTTCCATCAAAATCAATAGAAAGTTCACATTATTTACCAAGAAGATGTCAGCTTTCTATGATGAAAACGTTCTGAAATATCAATCAAGACTGTTGTACCTTAATATGTATTTGGCATCTACATCAATATCTACAGGCCCGGTAACTATCAAAATCAATAGGCAATTAAATCTATTAAAATTTTAGTTTCTTAAAATGAATAGTTGACGAACTGATAGATATCTATCGACTTACATTGCATTTGAAAACATTTCTGTTCTGTTTTTATGTAATTATTATTATATCCGATTCATATTAAGGGGAAATTACACACAACTCAGTGATATCCTTTGATATAATCCGCTTAAAAACATTCTAGAAAAAAAACTGCCTTATTACAAATCCTCCAAATTTTACTGATTGTCTTTTGTTTAGTTGTCATGAATGTTCTCTGTTAGTGTATGCTAATTTTCAGGCCAATGCTTTTAGCATAAGTCAAATCTAATTATGAAATTAATTATTAGAAAATAAGACAGGAATGTTTTAAATTACGAAGATAGAGATTTTTTAATTCACTTTTTTATTTTTCATAATTTTATGTACAGACCTGTTAGGAATGTTAATTTCCCATCAACTAGTTCTGAGATTCTATGATCCGCATATAACGTTTATTTTATATGTAGTACATATATATCAATAAAAATCAACACACTAGTTATAATGCAGGATACATTAAGATTTATACTGAATTACATTTATATTATTAAGGATATATTTAAATTATATGAAATGGCCTATATATACTATGATATTGGCAACAGACTTTTATATATTAATATTGGTTAGTAATATATATATACGTTATTATAAATCGTAATCTACATTTTAAGATAGATTAAATATTTATATATAAAAATTAATTTTCTTAAATTTAACTTATATAACAATTATATTGAATTTGATGATGAAATATATTCTCAAATTAAAGGAATTGGGATGGGGATAAATTATAATAGCAATCTTCCGAATTTATTTTTATTGGCTTACGAATATCAATTTTGTATTGCTAACCTTTTTCATTTAAATTTTTTTAGATATAGGGTCAGTGTGCCGAATATGAGACCCTTTTTGATTTTCATCTATAACTAGGAAAATAAGTGAGGAATTACAGTACCAACGTGATATTCTTTTAAGGCATACACTTTACTACAAATAACAATGGCAGAAAATTAAAACAACTTTACATTTTTTCTTGTATGAAATTTTAAACACAAATGTTACATTTTGGGGGTTTGAAAAAAGTAGTCCTAATATGAGACCCTCTTCTATAACTAAAAAAATGAATTGTATTTACTGAAAAGTTCGTCAAAAACAAAACTTTAAACAATAATTAGGTAATTTTTTTGATCATCGCTAATAGGTAAAAAAGAAAAATGACATTTTAAAAGAATTAGTTGAAGTTTACTTCAGGTTTTGTTTACTTTTCGTTTTTAGATTCCAAAATTTCACATTGTTTGGGCTAAATCTCTTAATTCTTGCGAACGATGTTGCATGAGGTTTTTTTAGCGACAGCTGTGGGTGTCGTTGTAAAAATCCCTTTAACCACTTTTCACCAGCACATTGTTTTTCTGATGAAAACGGATGTTTTAAACCATTTCTCATAGCAAGCTGAAATGCCATTTTTTTTATATCCTTCCTTCTTAAGCCATAAAACCTTGAATCCATCTCAACGCAGTATTTTACTAACAAATCTTCAATGTGTTGTGGTAAAGTAGGCCGTCTTCCCAACTAACGTCTACCAGTGATTCAGCTGTTTTTCTGAATCCTTAACATAACGCTCCACAGTTCCTTTTGGAACTTCAAAATACTTTGCAGCTTTTTTATAGCCCATATAACGACTTTTTACGGCTTTGACAGCTCGCACCATCAATACAGGATCCCATTTTTTGCATTTTGTTTCGGGAGGCATCTAAAAATAAAAACAAAAAATGTAAACAAGTTTTGCATGATGAAAAAAAAAAGAATGCCTAATATGAGACCCTATCTCATATTAGGGATCCTTTGGGGTCTCATATTAGGCACGACCACGTTGTCATACACGCCAACGAATTTTTTAGGTTAGGCTTAACGTTAGCTTAAAATAAACCGGCATGTTTATACTATACATTTAAGGCTACCTATCCGATACTAAGAGTTTCAAAACGAGTCTTATCTTAAAGGTGAAAACAGCCAATGAAAATACACGTGCAAAAAAGTCGACGAGCACAAATTCAGAGAAAAAATTATTGAACCTTTGTTTGCGCTAGGAAACACTCGACTGACTCACCGCTGACGGATGATGCAACAGACTACTGTTTCACGCTCCAGTCGCCAGGCGGCAGCACTTAGTACATTCTGTAGGCTGGGGTCTCATATTAGGCAGGGGTCTCATATTCGGCACACTGACCCTACAGATGATTTAATTATTTTTAATACTGATTAGACAATTGAGTATATAGAGCACAAAATTTATAAAAATATTATTAATTTACAAAAAACTAATCATAATTCTAAATTTCTTGATTTTTTAGATTTACGAATATATTGTGATCATCAAATTCCCTATATTAAATTGTTTAATAAGATATTTTATTTAATTTTAAAATTAATAGATTTCAAAGATTTTCCAGCAATGTCAGTTTAAATTTATTTAAAAATATTTTTGTACAAGAAAAGATATATTGAAATTAATTAAAATTATTCTAAATTTGAAGATTTTTTTGCATAATTTAAAGTATTTTATTAAAGAATTTCTAAATAATAATTTTCCAATTAAAATTATAAAGAAATATATTGTATAACTTCAAAATAAATTTAAATTTCAAATTTATAAACAATATAAAGTTGAAGATATTTTTACTTATCATAATTTTATTTAATCATTTAAAATTCTTCTAGATAGGATTTGTTAATTAATAATCATTTAAGTTATCTTATGACAACTCAAAATTAAATCCTTAAATTTTAGGAAGTTTTGAGTTTGATTTGATAACTGTCATCTATTATTATTATT
>JAFIDM010009631.1:244023841-244037762 GCA_023159025.1 Thereuonema tuberculata
TTTTAGTTTTTAAGTATTTAAATATTTAAATACTTAAAAACTAAAAACTAACAGTAATAACTAAATAAAAAGAGCAAAGTCTTAAAATATTGCGTTGTTGTTTTTTAAATTGTTTCTAAATTTAGTTATTTTTATTTCTACTTATGCCGCTGATGACGTGAGGATAAATTGGCCGTATCTTCACAGAAACAGTGATATGGTTGCTGTATTGTTTTTTTTGAAATTCCACATCACTGTCCAGCTGATATATATATAAAGAGCAAAGTCTCTTAATATTGCATTTTTGTTTTCAAAATTGTTTCTAAAATTTGCCGCTGATGACGTGTTGATAAGTTTATTTTATCACCATAGAAACAGTGATTTGTTCTTTGAATTGGCATTTTCAAATTTCATATCACTGTCCAGCTTTATATGTTTAGTAATGTAAGTTGATTTTATTCTTATATTCTATTCTGTTCTAAATTTTAAATTGCAAAAGATTGATTGAAATCGTTGCTTTGCGAAACTCAAAGGCCTTGCTTTAAGTTTTGCCTGTTCGATTATCAACTTATATAATTGGCTAAGTTCGTCTGTCTGTTTGTCCGTCTGTCTGTCTGTCTGTAACTCGATATAATTAAGATATTAAGATAGATCCAAGGTTCTCAATGGTACCACTGAATCAAGGGTACTCAAATTGGATGAAATATTAGTTCATTTTGTCATTCCATGTTGTTTCCATGAAATTTTATCCTTGGAAAGTGACCTAGACAACTGAAATTCTAACAAAACATACGTTCAAAACCAAATAATTTTTTTACCACTGCACCCATTTTAATGAAATTTGGCATACTTACTCAGTTTTTTACACTGATTTCGAAACTCAAAACCATTTTTGCCGTAGAAGCTTCGTTCACAAGTTAGCGCAGTATTTAGATTACAAAGGTGAGTTAAATGCCTTTCGGCGTTATGAGTCAAAAATAATAATTAGTCCATTCTTAATTTCAGTAAAATTTATTTACAAGGGCAAACTTTAGATATGGTTGGTATTTATTTCAAATCAAATCATCAATCAAATCAAATATTATATAATATAAATTGGCTAAGTCCGTCTGTATGTCTGTCTGTCTGCAACTCGATATATTGAAGCTATTAAGGCTGGCCCCACACCGGAGCTGACAAAACGTCAGCGACAAAATGACTCGAGGCAAAAATGTCAGTGACAAAATATTTAGCTTCAGACTACCTGTGACTGTCTGTGAGTGTCTCTCATTCTGAGTCAATATGGCTAGTGATGAACAAGCGGTTATTTATTATTATTTGTTATGTTTAGAGGAGGAAAGACCAGATGGCTCGTTTTGGGTTTATCCTATTAATCAAAAAGGAAAACTCAGCATGTTTTTAGATAAATTCAATTTTTTTAGAGATGAAAAGAAATTCTTTAATTTTACAAGAATGAATATTTATTAATAGTTTCGACTATTTATTAGGATTAATCAGTAAAAAAATTGAGAAACAAAACACAATTACCGGAAGAGCGTGACATCTGCTGGGAGGCTATTAATTACTCTAAGGAAAGTTCTTTATAATATTTCTTTTTAGTTACAATATTTAAAAGTGAAATTTAGTAGACACAAAATAACATAAATTTTAAATCATACTACAAATTTAATGTTGATGTGATTTATTTCATATAACAAAACTGCGCATCTATAGGACCACTGAAAGTGACTCTGTTGTTGTTGGTTGATTGAATGTTTGCATAACGAATAGAATGGTCCCCGTACCCCTGAATGGTGCTAATTTCAGGTGAAGGGGAATAAGTCATTATGCTGAATGATGACGAGGCCTAGATGATTTTTCAGCGTTTTCAAGCTCTTCTTCATCCACCGATTTGGTGGATATATAAAATGAGTATAACCTGCCGTATGTATTCGTTACGGTCGAAGCTTATCTTCTGAACCACAATTTAATGAGACCTTTTCCTAAAAATGCCCTGACACGTGCAAATCGAATATATAATTACCACCATTCTAGAGTCGAATCGTCGAGTGTGCGTTTGGTATTCTTGCAAGAAAATTTTGAATGTTTGAAACTATCATGTTAATACCACCAGAAAAGGCTGAAAAGATCAAGCTTGCTTATTGCGTTCTTCATAATATGTTAAGAGAAAAGGAAGGAAAACTATCAGATATGACCATGAAGATGATAATGATCAAGATGTTCGAAACCTGCAGCGCGGATGTAACACTGCATACGCTATTCGCAATAAATAAACGGATTTTTTAATTCTAAAGATGGCAGTGTTCCATTGCAAAATAGGATAGCCCTTTTGAAATAACTATAGTGAAACTATTCACAAACGATATGAACTTATATGCAAAAACTTCGACTTCTGTTATTTAAAATGTTGTCTAGATGTTACTTGTATTAACAGGAGATGATCAGAACAGCCGTTTCTAATAAATTTAAGAATCTAATAAAAGATTATTAAATATTTTAAGAAAATAAAATAAAATATTCGAAAAGCATGCCTTCTTTTTCTTATTGCCTCTGTTATTTTTATACAACCAATCTGTTTTTATTTTGTTTTTTTTGTCTCTAGAAACAAATTTTCTTTTCCCTATATGTTTCTTTCAAACCTTTTCTAATACTTGTATTTTCATTTCATTTGTATAATAACAGTTTGTTTTATTTTGAACATAACATTTTTTATTTTGAATGTGATCGTAATTACAAAAATAGTATTTTGCTGCAAACCTGAAGCATTCATTTCCTAAGCTATTTCATCTCATAATTTGTCAGTAAATCTTTTTTAGAATAATCTTTCAACTGATAATTATATAGTGTAGGCCTTGCATGAATTAAAACAAGCAGATTGTCCAAATTTATTTCCATAATTTCAAAAATTATACAAACCCGTTATCGCCAAACACAACGAAATCTAATTCAACTAGTCCATTAATGAGTGATAGCTAATTAACAAAAGCATGCGCAAAGCGAAATGTCTCGAGTGTCCAAGAGGCGAGACGTAATTTCAGGGAGCTTCACTGTTTTGTCACACACAGCCTCTGACAGCCTGAGACAATTGTAAGGAGTGGTGTGCGGCTGACCCATAGAAAACCATTGTAACTTCTTCGTCGAGTCAGCCTCTGACAAAAATGACTCGTCTCGAGGTGACTCGTCTCGAGCGGTGTGCGGCCAGCCTAAGATAGATCCAAGGGTTCTCAATGGTACCATTGAATCAAGGATACTCAAATTGGATGAAATATTAGTTCATTTTGTCATTCCATGTTGTTTCCATGAAATTTTATCCTTGGGAACTGACCTAACAACTGAAATTCTAACAAAACATACTGTATGTTCAAAACCAAATAATTTTGATACCACTGCACCCATTTTAATGAGATTTGGCATACTAACTCAGTTGCTTAAGCTGATTTCGAAACTCAAAACCATTTTTGCCGTAGAAGCTTCGTTCACAAGTTAGCGCAGTATTTAGATTATAAAGGTGAGTTTTAAATGCCTTTCGGCGTTATGGGTGATAAATAATAATTATTCCATTCTTAATTTTGGTAAAATTTATTTACAAGGACAAACTTTAGATATGGTTGGTATTTATTTACCAGAGCCTGTTTTTAGTCATGGACAGTTATATGTTGCTATTTCTCGAGCACGTCGTGCTTGCGACGTCAAAATCAAAATTCTTGACCGAATAGATCAAGGACATCTGATAGAAAAATCTGATGCTGTTTTTTACAAAAAGTGTAGTTTATAAGGAGATATTTACTTTATAGTTGATAGTTGATAATAATATGATTTTACAGATTTTTTTTTTATGCCTTTCGTCCGACAGGCTTTGCTGCTAGTATATATAACTTATATATATACATATAATAATAAATTATATTTATTTAATTAATAATTATATATTACTTGTTCTAATTTTTTTTTTCAAAGTCTATTAAATATTGCTTATTAGTCAAATTTTTAGTTTCTTTTTAACTATGGATATTCACCTGTTTTTCAAAATATTTTTTTTTTTTGATTTATTAAAAGTACTAGCAACCCGGGATTATAAGTGTATTCTCCCAACCCACGACTGCTTTTAGAACCAGCGAGTGCGTCTATGACATATTTGTATTTTTTTATAGGGATTAGTATGTAGTCCCCGTGGCCTAATGGATAAGACGTCTAACTTCGTAACAGAAGGGTGCAGGTTCGATTCCCGTAGCGAACTTGTAGAAATTATTTCTATTTTCACAAATCACAACAATTGCGCAGGACAGATAGAGAAATAAAAGATTTTATATAATATATGATTCCCTAATATTTAATTTAAGGGCACTTGGTTGCGGGTTCGATCTCGGCGAAGGACGGGGATTTATTCTCCTCTAAACGGGTCCTAGGATCTACTCAGCCCTCTGTAGAATGGGTACTTGGTATCTTTCCCGATAGTTAAAGGCGGCCGGACCACCCGTCCTCAACTTAGTGTCGTTGGTCAAGAAGTTCTCCAGGAGCCTTTCCTTCCGCGAACTCAAGGGCCAGCATAGGTCTATAGTGGGTAACTGTAACTTAATATTCAATTTGTATTTCTTAGATCATAATTATTATTTATGATCAAATTAATATTTTTAGATTTTCGGAGATTGTAATTCGATTTTTGTTTATTTGTATCTGTATTAACTTTAGAGTAATTAATAGCAATTATTTACAATAGAAAAAAACCTAAGTCAAATGCAGTATTAACAGTTGAAATTAGATTCCTTTAAAATTTTAAAATTGCATTTGTATTTTTAAAATGATTGTTAAAATCAAGATTTTTTTATAAATAAATACAATTATAAATTTTAGAATGCAAAATAGAAACGGTTTGAGTTAAATATAATTTTTTGTTTTTTACTTATTTATTTATTTTTTTATTTATTTATTTATTTTTTTATTTATTTATTTAGATTCTTTAAAAAACCGTAGTACTTTAACAGAGACGTATCCAGGAATTTAGAATGGGAGGGATTATAATAATCTTTGCCATTCAACCAAAAAAAAAAAAAAGTTATGTCTTTTAACGTATGGGAGGGGGTTTATAAACAAAACGATGGCTTTCCAACAAGAAAAATAGGTCCAATATGTTACATTTCTGTAATTTTCGAATACATTGGGGGAGGGGTATGTAGCTATACCATCCCTCCCTCCCCTTCTCGGTACGCTAAAGAAAACAAAAATTAAATGTTATTCGCCAAGAATGGAATTTCTTCAGCAAAACAATATGTAAAGAAAAATACATAAAAAAAGGATTTAATTTGAAATTAAAAACGGCTTTACAAGTTTCATAACATTGTGTTATATTTTCAAAATCCTAAAAGAATTTAAATTAATAACAAGGTAATGATATTACATATTATATTGTAATAATTATATCATATTATTATTATTATATTATTGTACTGCTTTATTTGAATTTTAAATTGTTAAGTATCTTGTATGCTGTTATTGTTAATATTATTATCGTCATGAAAAATCTTATATAGTATTTTTTTTTATTATTATGGGATTTTATTTCAGTCTTTACGTATTAAACATGTAAAGAATTTTTCCAAAAAATTGGTGTACCTTTACGACTTCATTCAGCATACAATATCACGTTTTAATTTCATGATTTATTCAAAATTATGTATTCAAATTATTGAATACTTAAAACATTTGTTTAATGAATTATTGCCTAGTTTTAGATTGAAAATACAAAGAAAACCGAATTTATTCTTTTTAAGTGATGAGTTAAAACGAACATTGGAACTTGAAATTCGAATTTTAAGAATATGAGTCAGATCTTCACCACAAAGGAAGGTTACAACGGAAATATATGTTTCACACTCGACATATTTGTTTTATGATAGAATATGCAAAGATAAACATTTCATTTTCTGCGAATTCTGTTGATATTTTTTTAAAAATTGTATGCAAACAAAAAATTTACAATACTTTCCAATCAAAATATGATTATGATTGTTATTTTTTATTAATAAATTTTATGAAATTTTAAATTAATTTCCAACACCATCACGTTTGAAGTGTTCTTTCTTTTTTTTTTTTTTTACTTTTGATTATCTATGTTACCTAGGTGCATAGCTGCTTATCAGTTGCTTATCAGTTGCTCAAAAAATGGTTGTCTGAGTTTTTCCCTTTATTTTCTTAATCTGGTTTAATTTGTAAGAATATGGATTCACACTTAGAAAGCTCCATTTATTTATTGATTTGTTCATTGTTCCTATTGGTTCAAAGTTCGCTTTCTGTGTCCCCTTATGTGAAATTGGAGAATGGTGGCTATAAAAACATCGTGGTAGGAATTGCAGGTGATCTCGATGAAGCCCAAGGAACTGATATCGTACAAAGCTTAAAGGTAAGGCTTTTAACCAAACACTACATTAGGACTTCACTTCAGTCTAAACACCTAGGTTTTACTGTTTTTTACTATTTGCCATTATAGTAACTTTAACAAATTAAATTGCAAAGTTCGAAAAGCATTTTAAATTAGACATTTTGCAAATCAATATGCAAGTTCTGAATAAAACAACTTATAAGAAGAAATAACATTCTTGTAATAATGACATGAATTAATTGAATTAAATATTTAAAAATTAAAAATCAAAAAACTAATTTATAGAATAATATGCTTTTATTGTAGAATATTTTAACATTTTTATAATTAATATATTTTTTTATTTTTCAAATTATTTTCTGTTTGGTATAAAGCATTTCGTTTTTTTTTCTTTCAAATAAATATTTAAACAATAAAATTAATAATAACAATTTTTAGAAGTCAAAAATTAAAAATTAATTTACTGCAATTAGTTTTTAAGAACAACTCAAATGCTATATTTCAAATTTTCATTAAATTTAGTAATCAATTATAAATGAATAATAATAAATTACAAGTAATTATGATCAAATTATTCGTAATTAATGAAGAATCATTTCTAGATGTTATATTGAAAATCAGAAGCACCTAATGTAATCTCTTTGTTCAATCAGTCTGAGTGAAGCTCGATTTTTATGAAACTTCATGTTCAACAGTTTTATGAAAATTTATTACAAAAATACATATTTATCAAAATTGGATGAATATTTAAACATTTGTAAAGTTTTGCTGAAATTTACGTATTGACGATTTCAATGCCTTTTTTCCATCTTTCGCAGCAATGCCTAATGGAAGTAACTAATTAGGCATTAATTGCATTTAAAAAATGAAACGATTATCTTATTATATTTTATTAGTTTATTCTTTTTAAGTAAATTTTTATTAAATTATAAATCAATTAGGACGGATTGCAACGTAGTTATGTCCTAGAAATTCGATTTAAAGGAACAGATTGTCAAAATAATTTCATGAAGCAAATCATTAATTTAGATTACAAATATTCAAAAATCGGGTTAGAAAGCAAATGAATTATTTCGTCAAGTGATTACTCCATCTTGTTTGAAATTCAAAGTAAAGAGAAAACGGAAATAAGCTAGTCTTCATCTAACCACTTATTTTAATGCCAATGTATGCATTATTTGACATTTGACAGATACGTGTTCAAAGTCCGGAGTAAGGACAGTTCTATCTCCAGACAAGTAAACACTTCAGAAAGTAAAGAACAAATTGTAAGCGAAGTAAATTTTAAAATGAAATAACAGAAGAATTACTTTTTCGACTGCTTCTATTTTAGATATATTGGCGACGCCTAGCTACAACAAATTTGAAATTTTAATAATGTTTTCTTTTATTATTATTGCAAAAATAAGGAGGTGCAACTAAGTTTTGATTGTAACTGTAAATAAAATGTCGACCTATAAGAATTTCGTAGATCTTGATTTTGATTACAAATTGTAATTCTTGTAACTATGGTTAAAATTAAAATGAATTTAATTGAGCCAAAAATTAAAAAGAAAAAAAAAATGGCCGCCATCTTGAATTGCCCAGACTTAAAACATTTATCCATCAAATTCAATTTCTGAACCCGAAAATACAGAAATATAGAAATTACAATTTTTACATAATTAAAAAATTGATCTCTATTTTGAACTCAAAAAGCCTTTCACATGTTTTGAGCTTGATCATCGAGGGTAAAACTGGCTGATGAGTCCTAATAAGGACGAAACAGCTGTCCCTGATTCCCGTCGATGATGGCTCAAGGCGTGAAAGCAAACGATTGTGCATTTTCATCGTTTCTCCGTTTTTCATATTACATTTAATGCACGTTGGACCTTTTTACATAGAATTGAATTAAGGAACTAAAAAAATACAAAAACTGAAAATCAGTAGAATCATATGCGTAGAATTCGAAATTTCGGTCGTCTTTTGAATTTACAGGTATTTTCAATTTCGAAAAGTCCCAATATTTTAAAATGATTTTGGTATGTCTTCTTATCTTATAAAAATGTATGCTTTTGTCAGAGTGCAGAAATTACATACCAAATAGATTTTAGTATCTGAGGAGTATCTTAAGCAGTGTCTAAAAATCTCAAATTCTAAAATTTGTCTTTGTGAAATGACAGTTAAAAAAATATTTTTAACGGCGGCTTAGCAATAGATAAGCAGTGATCGGAAAAAGAAATGATCTAAGGCCTCTGTGATCTATTTAATAAAAATATATTTTTTTATTATAACCGTTCTGTTCTTTGCTTTGGGAGATGTTTCGGACTATCGTGTAGTTATTGTGTAGTTATCGTGTAGTTATTGTTCACTTGATTTAATGTTCAAAATATTTTGAGAATTAATAATAAAAAAATTAAACATGGTATTTGATTAAAAAATTAATTAATTTGAAGACTTAAAATTTTAGAATTATTTTACCATATTTTTTGTAATTAATAATTAAGTAACATGATAATAATCATCGTAACAATTATGCATTATATGTGATTGATAGTTTTAAGGAAATACTTATTATAAAAAACAGTGATCACAAATATTAAATTATAATAACATGACGTCGATAACTTTGTAATTCATAACAATTATAGAGTTCAGAAAATTCCATAATACTTTTGAAGCAGCTTCTGAATATGTTTTAAATTTTAATATCTAATTTCTACGTCCGTTAAAACCACTAGGAAACGATTTAACAAATACTATTCTATTTATTTTCTTATGAAAAAAATTATATGAATATTACTAAATTTTTTTAACTGTAAGGCACTGATAAAATTGTAATTAATATATAAAAATCAATTAAAAGACCTTAGAATTATCAGTTAAAAATAACAGATATATGTATTAAGTTTATTAAATTAGTAAACAGATAAAAATACGTCCGTTAGATTAATAATACAAAGAGAGAAACAGAATATTATCAGATTTTGTCTCAATACAAATAACAGATAATGTATATAAGATAGTCAATATCTTTATTTCAGTTCTTATCCTATTACATTTCCTTTTCACAAGGTTAAATTTAAGAATTATCACTCCTGAAGATATTCCTTTTTTCCCCAGCAATGAATTATATAAGTCTTGCTAATTCTTTATTGAATGTACTGTAATAAATTGTAGCTTACGTTGGTACAATGCTGGCACTAGAACTATTTAGTTCTTTCTAGAGTTAAAGAGTTTATTTATCCAGGGTCAGGGATTATTATTACACATTCTATGTAAACTTAAGTCAATTTATCCTCAGCAATAAACATCTAAAATTTCAAAACGTCAATTTTCTCTGCAATGTTTTTAATTTGGAATATTGCACTTTACATCGTTCGCTGCTAAATCTTCTAACGGAAGATTTTTTTTTTTTTTTTTTTCTTTTTTTTTTCTCAATTTCCAATTCCTTACTAAATAAAACATTTGTTGAAAGGCCTTTAAAACCTTCACAATTTGCAAATACATTTCACAAATAATTTAGCTTATATTTATAATAAATATTTAGCTTAAATATACACTACAGTAAAATCAAGTTTTTTATTATAACATTAAGTAGATCAGGCAATATTTCGAAGTTTATTTTATTTCTCGTTTTATTTCACTTGTCTGGGAAGTTGTTGTTGTTGTTGTTTTTATTATTGTTATTATCATTATTATTATTAAATAACAATTATAGCCCTACAAAGTAAGTTTACATTAGAAAATAGGTGCTGGTATTAGTTAATGTAGTGCAACAAAATATTATAAGAAGTTAAATCAAAATCAAAAACATATGGCTATGAAGATTAATAATAAAGTTCATTATTAAAGAAAATTAATATTTTTTTTGTAGCAGAATAATACTGAATACGATATAAATAACACATAAATTTATTTGAATAACATAATGACACAGTAATCTAATAGGTCGCTTATCATAGGTTTAGTAATATAAGTTAATTTTTATTCTTATATTCTATGCTTCTTGAATTCTAAATTGCAAATGATTAATTGAAATCTTTGCTTTACGAAATTTGAAGACCACCAGCTTCAAGTTTTGTGTGTTGGATTATATATATATATATATATATATATATATATATGTATATTTCAGTAAACGTTTAGCAAGAAAAATAACACCAAACATAATATAAATATTAGTAAGTATTAATATATAATAAATATATTTCAAAATCTAATCTTGAGAACATATCGAATAAAGTAGATAATTTATCCTTTTTATTTTTCTAAATTCGTTTCATTTTGTCAGTTATTTCAAAAATGATTTCCTTTACTAAAGAGATATTTTTTAATATTAATCATGAATGATGGAAATTGAACAAATATCTTATTCATAATTCTACTTTTTGTTCTTAATCCATAATCATTCTTTGAAATATATCAAATTCTGTTTTTTTTTTTATAAAGTTTTGTAGTTCTAGGTTTTTATTTCATTATTAATTAATAAATAGTATTGTTTACAATTTCATTCTTTCTACAATTTAAATATTATATATTCTACAATATAAATATTATATATTTAAATATTACTAATGTCGACTCTAAAAAACTTTCATACTTGTGTAGAAGACAATTCCTTTTCAAACTTTCTGCTTTTATAGTAATCAAAAAATCCAATACAATAATCAATCGTATTCATTGACAAAAAAAAAACAAAAAAAAAAACTGATACCCTCATAAAATTGTAGAAGCATCTTTAATCAAAATTTTGATAAATTTAATCTTAACAAAATTGATGAGGGCCTGCATCTATTAAAATCTTACCAAACTTCATATTTTTTTAGATTTTCATATTAAAAAAAAGATACATAAATTCCTCGATATTGTAATTCTGTGCCATTTTTATTTTCCTATCTTATAAATAATATTTTGTGATTTAAGAAACTGTAAAAAAAATAATTATAACTTCTACTGTACTCTATACATTTTTATCATAATCACATATTTTAAATTCTCTTTGAATAGATTCTGAAAAGAGCAGTGCCTTTTTGAAAGTACCAATAAAATATTGTTGTTATATATTAAGAAGAATTTAATTTTTTTTTTGTTCCAATTTTTATATTGCAATTTAAATCTAAATTTTGAGTGAAAGGCAAAAATAATTCTGATTTGCTTTGTGTTTTTTGTTCAAAGTACATAAAAAAAATAGGATAGTAACGATTCTAAGCTTTCAAAATGAGAAACATTTTTTATTAAGTAGGCCTAACATTTTTACTTTTTTTCATGTAATTGATTTGATATGATACATTGATACAAGCTTTGCATCTTTAATCTTTGTTTTCTTTGTTCCTATTATTACTTAGTCAACTGATAGCGGTGTTTTTGATTTTGAGGTAACATCCTCTTGTTACCTCACCCTTTTTTATGTTCAGATAAGATATCCTCCCTTTCCAGATTCTATACTGATTTAAATGAAAAAAAAAAAAAAAAAGGCCTTTGTGTAAACATAGAAGCTAAAGGAACAAACTATTGTTACTCATTATAACACCTAATAAGGAATTTGTATGTTCTTGAAATGTATTAAGTGAAATCAATAATTATCTTAGAAAAGAATAAAGAAATGACACAGAAAATAAAAATATCTGAGCTTTTGGTTAAATGAAGACTGACTTATTTCCATTTTTTCTTTACTTTGAATTTCAAATAATATGGAGTAATCACGTGACGAAATATTTCATTTGCTTTCCAACCCGATTTTTGACTATTTGTAATCTAAATTAATATTTGTTTGAGGAAATTTTTTCAAAACTTCTTCCTTTAAATCGAATTTCTAGGGCATAACTACGTTGCAATCCATCCTAATTGATTTATAATTCAATAAAAATTTACTTAAAAAGAATAAACTAATAAAATGTAATAAGATAATCGTTTCATTTCTTAAATGCAATTAATACCTAATTAATTACTTCCATTAGGCATTGCCAGAGCCGGCGCTAGGAGGGTGTGGGGCCTCGGGCAAGATGAATTCTGCGGGGCCCTTGACAATCCTATTTTAACAACCAAAAAAAAAAAAAAACGACAATCCTATTTATTCTCTTTCTTCTAACAAAGCGCGGGGGGCATGGGGCGGTCGCCCCGTGCCACCCCCTAACGCCGACTCTGGCATTGCTGTGAAAGATGAAGAAAAGGTATTGAAATCGTCAATATGTAAATTTCAGCTAAACTTTACAAATGTTTAAATATTCATCCAATTTTGATAAATATGTATTTTTGTACTAAATTTTCATAAAACTGTTGAACATGAAGTTTCATAAAAATCGAGCTTCACTCAGACTGATTGAACAAAGAGATTACATTAGGTGCTTCTGATTTTCCATATAACATCTAGAAATGATTCTTTATTAATTACGAATAATTTGATCATAATTATTTGTAATTTGATTTTATTCATTTATAATTAATTATTAAATTTAATTACAATTTGAAATACAGATATTTTCATCTTCTGTATCATTTCTTTATTCTTTTCTATTAACTTGTGGCACGTTAAACATTTTGTTTCTTATCTGAGCATTTCATCTGGTGAGTGGGTCTGGTTGACGAGTTCACAAAAAAGACGAAACGGTCGTTCCAGACTCTCACCGATGAAAGCTCAAATATTTTTAATTTCTGTGTCATTTCTTATTCTTTTGTAATAATTTGTGGCACATTTAATTTTGTGTTTAACTTTACCAAGTTGGGTCCATTCTTGGTTTTTTCTTTTTAAAATCAAATTCCTTGTGCCTGATGGTTCCGTAGACCAGGATTTAAACTTATGCCTTTTTGGTTTCTTTTTTAATTATGTTTTATTTTGTAGGGTACCACAGCAGAGAGAGGTTGTGGTTTCTCTTATGACTTTTGTACTATCTGAGCATTTCATCTGGTGAGTGGTCCAGAAAAAGGATGAAACGGATGTCCCAGACTCTCACCGATGAAATCTCAGATATTTTTATTTTATTAGATATTATTATTCTTTTGTAATAATTTATGGCATGTTTAATCTTTTGTTTAACTTTACCAGGTTGGGTCCATCCTTGGTTTTTTATTTTAATTCAAATTCCTTGTGCCTGATGGTTCCGTAGGCCAGGATTTGAAGTTATGCTTTTTGGTTTCTTTTTTAAATATTTGTATTTTGTAGGGGGACCACAACGGAGAAAGGTTGTGGTTTCCCTTATCACTTTTGCACTATCTGAGCACTTCGCCTGGTGAGTGGTCCTGGTGAGTTTGATCATAATTATTTGTAATTTGATTTTATTCATTTATAATTAATTATTAAATTTAATTACAATTTGAAATACCGATATTTTCATCTTCTGTATCATTTTTTTATTCTTTTCTAATAATTTGTGGCACGTTTAATTTTGTGTTTAACTTTACCAAGTTGGGTCCATTCTTGGTTTTTTCTTTTTAAAATCAAATTCCTTGTGCCTGATGGTTCCGTAGACCAGGATTTAAACTTATGCCTTTTTGGTTTCTTTTTTAATTATGTTTTATTTTGTAGGGTACCACAGCAGAGAGAGGTTGTGGTTTCCCTTATGACTTTTGTACTATCTGAGCATTTCG
>JAFIDM010009631.1:244037772-244078559 GCA_023159025.1 Thereuonema tuberculata
GAGCATTTCGTCTGGTGAGTGGTCCAGAAAAAGGATGAAACGGCCGTCCCAGACTCTCACCAATGAAAACTCAGATATTTTTATTTTGCGTGTCATTTCTTATTTTTTTCTAATAATTTTTGGCACTTTTAATTTTGTGTTTAACTTTACCAAGTTGGGTCCATCCTTGGTTTTTTTTTTAAAAATTCAAATTCCTTATGCCTGACGGTTCCGTAGGCCAGGATTTTAACTTATGCCTTTTTGGTTTCTTTATTAAATGTTTTTTTGGATGGGGACGAGAGCCGAGAGCGGGTGTGTTATTCTTATCAGATTGTGATAAAGAATATGATTGGGTGTGTTATTCTTATGCTTCTTATCAGATGTATAACTATATCAATGCAATGTGCTTCTGAGTTAAAAGCGTTTTGTTACTATTAACGAATGTTTTATCATCAACGTTTTCAAAGATGGTTTACTTCGCATCTCTTTGCGTTTGGCTGTTTGCATTTGTAATTAAATTGATATAACTTTGACTTTAGTGTCTTCTTCTGATTAAAATAGTAATTAAGTTAATAACAGCACGTAGAATTTGGGTCAAAAGTAGCAAGATTGATACGTACAATGATATCTCATTGTGCTTGCCTCAGTGAGTAGGTTGGGCCTCATTTTATATAAAATTATTATAACTTTTATATGAGTGTTTTCTTGTGATTAAATTTGAAACTATGTGTAGTAATAGAGCTCATAGAATTTAAGGGAAAAGTTATAAGAGTTACATACATTGACATCTCGTTGTGTTATTCTCAGTTACACAGTAACGTACACATATGATAATCGTATAGGTTTAATTAAATTGATAGGTGCAAAAAATACATTGCTTCGACTTACGGACGTTTCCAACTTACGAACAAGCTTCGGAATTTAATCTGTCGTAAGTCCGACGCATGACTGTACTTGCAAGAGACAAAGAATTAAAAAATTGAACTCTATAAAAACTTAGTAGTCCATAGATATTGTAATTACTAATGAAAATTCAAATGGCAATCAACAGAACTTTCTAAACCTGAGATAAAATTATACATTTACAAATAGTCGTAAAATATTTTGATATCGTTATTAAAAGCTTGGAAAAACAATTTTTTTTTATTGGACAAAGTTTACTGTAATAATTACAGCAATTACTATTGCCGGATTGTGGGAAAGAGAGTGTGGACTTTCCTATTTTTTCTATTGCTTAGTGATATGGACAGTTTAAGTGCTGTGTTGCGTTTTCAGTAAATGCTGCTATTATCAACATTTTTAACATAATGTTGTCAGCATTAGTAACAGAAGGCCTTTGGCATAGTTTTCTTTGAAGTGCTGCATTCGAACTTAGTATTTTAACTTTAATTCATTTCTTAATTCAGTAGTATCAAAAACTCCCAAGAAGAAATCTTCGGGTCTTTATCATACTTTGTTTTTCAAGTTTATTTATCATAGTTAACAAGAGTATTTCTTTTTATCGCGTTTACTAACAACAAGTAGGAAACATCAATCTATCTGACAGACTTCAAATAATATTCTATTTTGTATGATTCATGCGAATATCGATACAACATGTGAATTTGTAAATCTATAAAAAAAACAATCCATTAAAACACAAATACCTTAAGAAAAGGAGTCGAATTTATTAAAATTTAATGATATTCAGGTATTTATTCATTATTTCAGTTTTTCAGAAATCAGTTAAAAATAAAAAGTTTTCAAGTGAAGATTTTAGTTCAAAAAAGAAAAGTTGAAGTTGAGAAGTTGAATGGGTGAGATAATTCTTGGAGTAAAGAAAATATTGTGCTTTGGCAGTAAAGAATTAGTTAATTATTGTATACAAGATGATACAGTAAAATTTAGAGTAAAACTAACAAATGTAACAGCAATTTACAATAATGGAAAGTTGAATCAAACATTCAGGAAATTGACCAAAAAAATTAGAAAGTGCCAAGAAATAAGGAAACTAACTGTGATAATTCACGATTTGAATGGTATTAAAGAAGGTAAGGACTAGTTATATTAGAAGATGAAAATAAAATAATAAAAGAAAGAAGGTAAACAAATTAATATTGAAAACAAATTACACAAATTCCATATGATTTGTGGAACTGGAAATAGATCAAATAGAAACAAAACACAAAAGGAGACAAAGATAAAATTCTATAAGTTTTAGCGGCTCCTGCGTTACTACACGGAAGCAAAATGTGGATAAATACGAGAAAATAAGAAAATAGAATATATGCCTCAGAAAAGAAATTTCTTCGACAGGTAAAAGGATTCATGAGCCTTGATCATATTTTTTTTTATTGGTATTTTATACTTCAGTCTACAATACAGCCCCATTAATTTCCCTGTCAACAGGTGCTGTGTTATGTATTAAAATATACATATGTAAAAAAAAATTAAAAATATCTAAAAACTAAACATAAACCGTAAATTTTTTTGCCGGGTGAGAGAATGATTATAATACAAGAAGATAAAATACAAGAAGATAAATACAAGAGATAAAATAAATATTTCCTATTTCCATTTACATAACATTTATATTTACATGTTTAGTTACAGACTAACTAACATACCTACAATACATGTTACCTCATTATGCTTATTTTTTTCTTCTAAGATAACATATATATTTATTGAGATAAACATACAAACAAAAACACCTATTCTTATATGTAGATATTTATACACACATACACATACATATACAAACATATACAGGGTGTCCGACAAGTCTCGCATCATAGGAGATATCATTTGTTTGTCAACAACAATTAAAACAACAATTACAACAAAATTATGTCCGACAAATCCCGGATCATAAGCGATATCATAATTTTGTTTAAACACATGATATCTCCTATGATGCGGGACTTGTCGCACACCACATACAAAAATATACAGTAAATATACACATACATACAAACACACTCACATACACACACACACACACACACACACACACACATTCTTGTATATACATCTTGTATATACATAGAATGACTAAATATATCAGTATACAATCTTCTGATGATTTTTTTAATATTATTAATATATTTTTTGTATATGGTAATGATCAATAATATTTGTTATTTTAGTTTCTATTATTTTGTTGTACATGTTCATACATATACATATATATC
The DNA here is from genome assembly GCA_023159025.1 of Thereuonema tuberculata. Lineage (NCBI taxonomy): Eukaryota > Metazoa > Arthropoda > Chilopoda > Scutigeromorpha > Scutigeridae > Thereuonema > Thereuonema tuberculata. Next base: position 244,040,925 of record JAFIDM010009631.1, read on the forward strand.
CGTTTACAAACACATACATACAAATAACAATTTCATTAATAAGAAAATTATAAATTGCCAGGCTGCTTCCCGAAAACAACAACTCCTTGCTGTAGTCAGAACACAGTTTCGAAATAATATGAAGATCAAATGCATTATACACATATCAACAAATATATACACATATCAACGCATATATGTATATTCACATATACACACATGTACATACAAATGTACCTAATCTTATATACATTTCATAATCATATTTGTTTCATTTTTAATCATAATCATATTTGTACTTCTTCAAGCGTTTATTATTAACCATTTTTTTATTTGTTTTTTAAATATTGAAATTCTTGTGTGATCTAATTTTATATTTTTATTTATACTATTTATTGTTTTTTTCTCATATGTGATTAATGTGAAGTTCTCCATATTTGTTATGTATGAAAGGATAATCCACTGTAATTTTTCTGTTGTCTCTGAGGGTGACATTTGTTTCTCTTTTTCTATTTTTCAATTCTATTATTTTACAGTAATGTTGAGTTAATATGTAGTAGAGGAATTTTTTGGTGGGGATTTAGTATTTCGAATTCAGTAAAAGCTTATTTCTAAAGTTCTCATCATTCCAATATTTTCTAGTAAATATTAATTTTAATATTTTATTTTGAAGGTTGTTAATTTCTTTGAGATTTGTCTGTGCGGTATTCGCCATTCCTAAACTGCGTAATTAATTATAGAATCAAAGAAGGCATAATAGATAATGATTTTAATTTTGATTGGCAAGAGGTCTTTGATATGATAAAATATATATGAAAGTACATTAAGCTATCTGTATATATGATTTATGTAATTACTCCAGGTAAAAGTGTTATTTATGATTATTCCTAGATATTTAAAGTCATTAACTAAAGTTATTTTTGTGCATGTGAATGTGGATTGTGGCTGTGTAGACATTCATGGCTGTGATAATATATTTAATATTATTAATTTTGTTTTGTGTTCATTAATGATTATTTTGTTGTCATGAGATAATTTTTGTATATTTAAATGATCATTTTGAAGTTTGATTTGTGCATTTGTTATATTCCTATCAATTGCATAGATGAGAATATCATCCGCATAGATGTGAATATATTTTTTTATGACATTGAAAACATTCAAGAGTATAAAAAAAGAGAGGGCGTAAATTTGAGCCCTGTGGGACACCTTGTGTAACATTTTTACTTTTGATATTTTTTATTGAAACATAATTATTTCTGCTTTTGAAATACTCTTTTGTAATGACCAGTAAAATACCTCTAATTCCCATCTTTTCTAATTTATTAAGTAATATGTTGTGATCTACTTCATCAAGCGCTTTGCTTAGGTCAACAAAAAGGAGTATGATGTAATTTCGATTGTTCAAATTTAGATTTACATTATTGCTTAACTTTTTTAAGTAATTTAGTTGTACTTTTTTCTTTTGGTATGCATATTGTTCATTGTGTATGATATTGTATTTGGAGACAAAACTATTAATTCTCAATGTTGTAACTTTCAATTATTTTGTTTATGATTGGTTGGATAGCAATTGACCTGTAATTTTCCACATTATTATACTCTTTACTTTTATATATTGGTGTAATTTTAGCAATTTTAAGATTTTCGGGATTTTTTTTGATGTGATAATGCTATGAATAAGAAAATTAGAAAAGAATTTTGTAAAAATCTTCTTGTTTTCTTTAAGTATCTTTGTCTTAAGTTATTATAGCCTATTGAATTTGTTTTCTTCAAATTTTTAATTAATTCTCAATTTCAGTTGTTGTAGGGGTTTCAAAAACTATTGTATTTGGTATTTGTAATATCTGTTGTGTTTTCTATTAAGTCCTTATTACAAGTCTTATTGTTATTTTTAGTTTCTGTGTTTGCGTAATATTTGCAGAATCACTGCTTAATACTCTTTTTTTATTTTTTTCCACAGATACTATCAATAAATTTTTGAGTTTATTTTTCGAATTTTCATTCTTTCTGCAATCTAAAATGTTTTTCATTTTGAATTTGTTTCCGTTTTACAATTCTTCCCATTGTTGTTTTGATGTTGATTTTTTATTGTTGAATTTTATAGAATTATGCTTTTGCTTTTTTCACTTTAAATTTAATTTCGAGTTATTTTAAAAATAAATTATTGTTAAAGTTATTTTAACTATAAGTTACCACTATTTAGTTGAAATAATAACTTAAATTAGAAGTGTTATTTTTGCCTTTCCTAAATAGTTTATCTTTTTCATTAATTTCATTTAAAAGATCTTGAGTTATCCAGTCTTTTTGTCTCTTTTTCTTCTCTTCTTTACATGTTCTTTTTGTTTAGCTCTATGTAAGCTCTATGTACCTCTACTTCATGTATGATAGCGTTATAAATACTGTTCGGATCATTTAATGTTTTACTTTTTATTTTGGTTATTACGTTATTGAGATTTCGTTTTAGTTTTTCTTATCTATTTTGTAAGTTGTGTATTTATTGTATTTATATTTATCTTTATCATAGAAGTTTTTATGTGTGTTATTTCTTCGCCAATCCAATAGTTATATTCCAATTACAAAATGATCAGATATGACTTCTGTCCATATCATGTTTTTTGTATCTTGGTTATTGCAATTTTTAAAGATGTGATCCATGGCCGTTTTGGAGGTACTAATTACGGTCTTATTATGTCGTGTAGTTTCTGAAGCCGTGTGTAGATAGAGCTTTCTAATACCTTAGTGTACTCAAATCATTTTGGATTCTGTAAAAATCAATATTAATGTCTCCAATAAAAGCTGTTAATTTATTTGATAGCTTAGTCTGTTTCTTTTTTAGGAACTTTTCTAATTCTATTGATAAATTAGCTTTATTGCTATTAGATGGTCTGTAGATGGCAATTACGTTTAGAATTTTATTGCTGTTTTGATCTGTGCGTTCAAGGAAGATGCTCTTGCAATAGTTTATATTTTCTTCATATACATTCGCTTTTAAATATTTTCTGAAAAATATTACTATAAAACAACCTTTGGTATTTTATCTTACTTTTGATATAGAATTAAAATGTTGGATGTTATACAATTTAGCTTCAATTTCGGCAATATTAACTTCAGTGAGGACTATAACATCAAGAAGTTAATGACAATTTTGATTTTGCATTGAAATATGTATTCACCATATATTCCAGGTTTTTCTTAATGATCTAATATTTAAATGTATTATAGTGAAGCTTGATTTTTGCAGACTTTGATTTTGTTTATCAAAATTAATTATTTTCACCCAATCATCAAAACTGTCATAAAAATTGTTTCCGGTTTGAATAATTGTTTTGCATCGAAAGGTACTTGATTCTTAAATTCCAGTGTATCTTTTTGATTATAATTTTAGTCCATATTTTAATTCAGTTTAATTAGATCCTGAGTTTTGGAGATTTTGATAATGTTTGCTTGTTCAGTTTTTCTTACTAATATTTTTCCATCTTTAATCCTAACAAATTTGTATATTTTTAGTCGAGCAATTTGTTTGCATTTCCATAGTAGAGCCTTTCTTCTATTTCTTAGGCTTTCATTTATGTCATTGTTGTTGAAAACATCCTGGTTAGTGATATGGATTGTTCTTCTGTCCAACCATTGGAGTTTTTTATCCATTGTTTTGAACCTAACAATGATAGGATTAGGTTTATCATTGCAAGTAGGATATCTGTGAATACTTTCAATTTCATTACGTTCCGACTTAATTTTCATTTTTTCTTCTATCTTTCTTTCTAGTTCTATCAAATTTTTTTCTTTGAAATTTGATACCATGCAATTCCACGTTCAGTTTTCTCGAGTCCCTCTCCATGTCATCCAATCTATTTTCCAGATCCACAATTCTATTTGTTTTCTCTTCATTCTCTTCTTGAAGTTTTTTAATTTTATATTTATGTTGGTTGGTATCTGCTTCTAATTTTTTATAATTTCTTAATAAGTCTTCATATTGGTTGGATAAATAAGTTATGATATTTCTAATTTCAATTAGATCTTGAATGACTTTTTCAATAGATCCTAATTTGTCTAATTTTGATTTCATATCTTTTATAATTTCTAATTTGAGCTATAGGTTTGTTATATCTTCATTTTTGCTTTCAGAGGTAATATCAGAATGTTTCTGCATGGCACTATTATTAAAATTGGCACATTTCGTTTTCAGTTTTCTGTTAATTTTTAATATATTTCTTATATTTTTTCCCTATCTTTTTGCTATTCCTTGCGTTGCTGTTGCTTTGTCATGGAGTAGGTCCAGTGGTGACCATTGGGGTTTAATTGAGGTCATGTCTTTTCACACTTGCCTTCAGCAATGGAGAACCCCATACGGAGAAGGCGTATGTTTGAAAGTTTGAATGATTGATTTACACTTTTGTACAGGTTCTGAAATGATTTCGAGTGATCAGTTGAACCACTGTCAGCTAATAGCAGGCCTAAGTAAAGATGGCTGGAACAATGAAGCGGCATAATGTCTAAACCATGCAATGCAAAAGGAACAGGTCGAAAGACAAAATATAAAACAGTGAACGGTTAAAGTAGATGAAATAGTTGGAATAATATAATTTAAAAATACTTATAGATGGAAGATGATAGGAGATGAAGGCGGTGAATCTATATATAAATTAACAAAAGAGGAACTTCCGTGGTTGATTTAGTTGTCGTAAATATGAATTTACAGAAATATATAGACACATTACATATATATACATATAGAAATATATAGACAAACGGAAAGAAAAAAATAAAAAGAGAATTATTAAGTATTTGTGAGATAAGGATACCCGGTAACGTAATAATTTTTCAAAGTAACTGTACAATGAAATAAGAGCGAATAAATTGGAAAAAGAGAATACACACAAAAATGGAGGCGTGTTAATAATAATGAAAAATAGTAGAATAAAGAAGGAATTTATATTAAAAAAAATAAGAATAAAAATCTTCTATTTGGTGCGATGAAGAATTCAAGAGAGAGAAGCTATTGAGAGATAAACGTAAAAACTGGAAAAAAGTAATGTAGATACTGGAAAAGAAGGGTAGATCAAAAAAGTAATTAAAGAAAAAGAAGATTAAGTGTAGATTATTACAAGAAGAAAAATAAAGAATTTTACAGAAGATGAGGAAATATAGATTATTTAAGGAAACTTAAAATAAATTTTCTTAGGATTAAGGAAGAAATGAATTTAGAGGAATGATTGGACCGTTTTAAAGACTTCTTTGAAGGGAAAATTTGTGAGGATAAAGAGGAAAAAGAAAGGGAATATAATATAGCTGATATGTAAGGTGTATTGAGTAACTTATCAAAGAAGGAGAACCCTCAAATAGAAAGATGAGCTTAGAAGATATACTGTATTTAAAGCAATTAAAAACTTCAGAAATCGGAAAGCAAAAGGCCCGACGGTTGTGTGTGAAATGTTAAAATTCCTAAGAGAAAGGATTCCAGATTGTTTTGGAAAATTTTGATTATTATTTCGAAGGGAGACGACATAACGCTTTGTTGGAGAATGGCTTGAATAACTCCTATCTACAAAAAAAAGATTCAATTTAAAAAAAAAAAACAAAAAAAAAATTATTGTCAAATGGGTATAAAATTTGCAAATATCTTACCGCAAAACTCAAAGAATAGGTAAACATAAAGATTTTAATTGCCGAATCATAAGCTGGATTTAGAAAAGGACATCAGAACAATAGACCAAATCTTTGTTTTGAACTCACTAGTTTAAATATATAGTTGAATACAAAAGGGAAAAAATATACATATTGTTCTTGGATTTGATAAGACATTCGACAGGATTCCCATTCAACGTTAAAAAAACAAAGGATTAAAAAAGAGAATTAGCTGATAATACAGGAAAGATTTATAATTTAATTGTAAACAAGGTTAAAATAAAAGAGAACTTTACTAAAATATTCATATCAAGAAAAGGATCAGACAGGGATACTCAATGTTTAGTGAAACAATTGGAGGATCTGAGAAGGAAAAATGAATCAACAGTAAAATAGAAGCTTTTAATTTAAATTGTGATGATGATGATCATGATGATGATTACAGCTACAAATCGAGAGGATCACAAGATATGATTATTACTGTACAAAACTCCATCAATACATTGAAATGGACCACTTGAGGTTTACGCCCCTATCGACGTCACGTATGACGTGTATCCCATATGCGGCGAGAGCTAATGGGATAAACAAACATATAACTTTGTTTGAATTACTTGAAAAATCGTCGATATTTGATATTTCAAGACGATGGTTCAATACTGTGCCGATCCAGTACTGTAATAATTCTGTAAAAACGCTTGGAATATCCTTCTTTAATATAATATTTCTTCTGTATCTAAACCGGTTAAAACAAAGCACGTGGCTTTGTTTATCCCACATGCGAAGCAGTAGCCTGGTGGGACATGTTGTAACTACCAAGCCCCGCCTGTCCTCAAGTGGTCCATTAAATTATATCCTTCTTTGAAAATATATTGCTGTCGCCTTCTTCAATAGGCGATAATCAACTCTACATCCAATCTGAAGATTTTGGAAGGCTTACAATCGTTGCATCCAAATCAAATCTTTTAGTTCAGCCTCCATATCTATTAGGGTTAAAATGAAGCACATGGCTTTGTTTATCCCACATGCGAAGCAGTAGCATGGTGGGATATTTTGGAACTACGAAGCCCCGCCTATCCTCAAGTGGTCCATTGAAGGTCAATTTGAAAAATAAAAGATGATGATTTTTTAAAATGGGGACAGACGGGTAAAAACAAAGAAATGGTTTTGGGATAGACAAGAAATTGAGATTATTACTAAATTTATATATTTATGAATTTAATTCGAAAGGAACTCAGATGGAAGGTAGGAGGACATCGAACAGAAAAGGCAGCGCATGGAAATATTCAATTTGGCTAACTATTTCTGTTTTCGTTGCGAATTAAATTATTCACTTCTAATAGAATCACTCTTATTAATTATTTGCTGTCGATTTTATTCGTTATTACTACATTTAAGATCATCTGGAAAAAAAAACTTTTTGATTCTATTTTTAATTCATTAACAATCCCTGAGATGAGATAATATCTGTATCATTTATCCTAATCCTATACCTTTAGATAGAGCTATACCTTTACTTATCCCTCGTATATATCTTGATACCCAATAAAAAATTGATATCATTTTAAAAATACAGTAGGGCTACACTTTTCGGCGTTCCGCTAATACGGCAGTTTTTAATTACTCCCATGTTCATTACGGTCGTCACTTGTTCCGCTGTTTTTCGACATACTGCGCTCAACAGCTGAGTCAGAGAATTGCGTGCTGCGCCATTTTATTACAATGTTAGGATGCAACTGTTAGCTAAGGACGTAAATGCTTTAAGATAAGCAATGTATGTGGCTGAATAGTCATTTCACTTTTGTATCATCTTTTAGGCTTAGCTCTATTACAATTAATATGATAATATTCATTTACATGAATACATTTATTCTATATTTATATTATGCATATTTATTCTACTTAGAGTTTTTAGGCTTAGCTCTAGTACATCTGTAATAAACGATAATATCAATGTTTGTAATGCATATTTCGTATCTAGACCTAGCTCTATTACGCAGTATCATATGCAGGCATGTTCTAACTTTTCTATGTATTTGAAAAAAAAAAGACTATGTTCCACGTTTCGTAGAGAGTGCGGAACTTAACCCTTTTTATGAGAAGGGTCCTATTCTATTGTATAGTTAGTACTTGTAATCTGCTTGTCTGAACCAACATAATAATTTCTTTTTCTTTTGAATTTTCTGTATTGACTTAAATTTTATTGTCTAATTTATTGAAAACTTTTTGATTTGAGTTCCATGGCTTCTGCTAAACATTTGTTAACAAAATTTCTAACATAAAGGTATATAACTTAAAGAAAAGGGCAAATTACAGCAAAAAATACTGCATAAATTCAGTTAAATTAAAGGAAAATATAAGTAATCCAATAATAGAGTCGAAAATGAAAACATAACAGATCCAAAAGTAATTTATAAAGCACTAATCAAAGAGATTAACAAAGAACTAGGAAACAATGGGATGAAATAAATGAAATACCTACCAATAAAAAGGTGAAATAGTCTAACAGGGAAGTAAAAAAAAAACAACAAACAAACCTGTCAATTCCACGGAGGGTAACAGGCAAGAAACTCTACTACTAGTAAATTCTGTACGCACTACAGCAAAATAATATCAACTAATTATACAAATTGTTCAAAACACCATCAGACTCCACAGGAATGATCAGAAATACAATGGTCCTAGAAGAACTCTCAATAAGTGAAATATTTTTTAATTTATTTTTTTATGTGTAGTTATACATATCTTTACAGTTATATGTATACTTAAATTATGTTTTCTATTTTTCGAACTCGTACAAGGAGGTTTTAAATCACTCTGTCTAAAATTTATTGTAATAACAAAAAAGATTTATAAAAAAAGGAAAAAAGTCAACACCAATTGGCACAAAGAAAATAGTATATCAAAAATATTTTGACAGACTTATTCAATTATTATTATCATTGAAAATAACACAAAACCTGTTGATAGGAACTAACTGTTTCTAACAGGACGGAAGCTGTAATCATTTATAAGGGGAAAAAAACATCCAAACTGTTTGCTTTCTTTGCGAACCATCTGCTGACGAAATTACTAATATTCATAATTGGTTGGCGACCGTATTTAAAAAAATTTCCATTACCAATAGTAATTTCCGTTAATTTAAATCCAAGTTTTTGATCGGGAGACTAATATTATTAAGATCCAAAAATTAGAATAGAGGACTTCCAAAATTATATATAATGTTATCGTTTATTTAGGATGATATTAGGATCGATAATTTTCACTTTACACTTCACTTTATCAGAGAACCAGACCTTCTGAAAGGAGCTCTTCGCAATTAAGAGTAGACTGCAATTGTACACTACTTTCCACAATGAATTGCAGCACCATATGCATCCAGAAGAAAAAGACTAATATCCAAGCCAGCTCGGGATTCGAACATGGACGCAGAAGGCTATAAGACTCCCTAACCATTCGTCTACGCTTGAAAAGTACATTACATTTGTATATGGATTTATATACCATATTCAAAATTTAGAAAATAAATTTAAAAAAAAAGTTATTTTCTAAATTTTTCTAAATGTCCTTAAGTCCTTAAATGTTTCCTTAAGTCCGGATACATTAAATATGATGCACCATCCGTAAATGGGAAATGGATATAAAATTACTGAAACACCTTATTACCCCCTCCCCCTTCCGCCCCTGAAAATCAAAGATAAATTTTAAAAGTCTATCTTTGTTTGAAATTGAAATTCCGATTTAGTTTTCTTTTGTCTTCTATTCGTATGAAATAGAAGAATGCCTGAAAGAAATAAAAAATAATTTATAAAATTATTTCATCTGGACTAAACTTGAAATCTTATCTTCTGATGAAGGTTAAACAGATAAGCCACTTTCTTTGGTGAAGATTAGATAATTTTACTTGTTTCAATTTTCACACACAACACATTTACAATGCAACCTCTCCGGTTTAGATTAGAAAGAGCACTTGCCATAATTTCAAAGTACACCTGTTCAATTGTGAAAGTGGAAAACAATTCGTTTTTGTCTTCTAAATGGTTCTTAAGTAACGCTGACATCTGTTATATCACATCCTCAGTAAATTAATTTTATGCAGCGAATACAAGAGATTTATAAATAAACTCCACAATTCATCACACTAGTATTTAAAAATATCTAACTTACAAGATATGAAAAGGAAGAAGATTATAGAAGAATACAAGAGATTTTCACTTAATACAAGAGATTTTCACTAGACTGTATTGTGTCATGCTATTACATAAAAATAAAAGAACAAGACAAAATACAGACAATGTCTTGACATTAACATATTTTTTTTTTCTGTTTTTGGACTTGAGATATCGTTTCATCATTTGTTTATGGTATAGTTTTGCTTCGTTCAAGCCAGCTGCTTTGTGAAACATAACTTATAATGGATCATTTTTCATGTTAAATATTAACATTATTAAAAATAGGTCACTAGTATTAATGCCATTTTTTATAAAAAAATAACGTTTATTATTAGGCCTATTCACATTATAATAATAAACACTTTCTGTAATAGAAATTACGTCATCATTATATGTAATAGTGATGTAGTTGTATCATCGTTATCTCATCAGAGATAGAATTACTGCGATTAAAAAATGTTTTTAGAAAACACTGACCCAATTTGACTAAAAAAATTATTCCTCCTATCACTTATGAGTTTGTTCTGTTATTTTAATATGGTATCTTCATACAAGAGATTTTCACTAGACTGTATTGTGTCATGCTATTACATAAAACTAAAAGAAAAAGACGAAATACAGACAATGTCTTGTCATTGACGTATGTATATATTTTATTAATATAACATATATGTCATACAATATTATTCAATATATACGTACTGATCTATAATTTTAACAACTATAAAGACTAAATGAAAAACAATTTTTTTATACATTTATCAAACACTTTTTATCTTATTTATCATATTAAATATGAGGGCATCATTTTTTTTTATGTGAAAAGTAATGTTTTGGAGAATAAAAAGCTGACTCTATAACCTCTGAAGCTGATCTATTACAAATGAGTTCATAAACAATTCCTGATCAGTCCACTGACTCTCGCATTCACATCTCTCTCTCTTTATATATACCGGTATATATATGTGCCGGCTTGGCCGAGCGGTCTAGACGGCGGTCTGCCGTGTGTGGCCAGTGTGCTGGCACCTGGGCTCGAATCCCGGTCGTGGCATGGCTGTTTCTTTCTTCTTCTGCGTCTCGTCCGTTTGCCCCTGGGACTTACTCTCTCAGGTGTATCCTCGACGGGAAGTGAATTCTCGTCTCTGATTTCCTAGCCTTGTCCTGACGTTGTCTGGGGGGCTGCGCATGGTCCGTTGGGGCTCATTCGCGAGTTGTAGTAGTAGTGTACATATACGTGGACCGTTATGGAAATTATGGCAACTATTTTTTTATCTGCCAAACATGCGGCACCACTGCAATTCCAGAATACATGTTTGAAAGCTTATTGGATGTGCTTCTGATTGACACCACTAGCGTGGTCTGGATCAGTGTAGAAACGTCATGATAGCAAGTGGAAAATACATATTTGGAATCATCATTTAATAAGGCAATGCAGTCAAAGAAGAAAAAGGAACACAGGAATATTCTATACACATTGCTAAAACCCTCAAAGTAATCTCCAAGATTGCCAGCGTGTGTTAACTGTTGTCCAATGCCATCATTCTTCAGGATAACGCCACGTGTCGCCACAGCTCCTTCACAGGCTTTGTTACGTCGATGGGAGTGGGAAGTCTTGGAACACTCTTCGTATTCGCCAGACCGGAATCCATGCGACTTGATTTGATTCCAAAACACAAGCTGCAGTTTGTGTGGAAAACGCTTGCGAACAAAGATAAATTTTGATGGCGTTTCGGGGAGAGATCACAAGGAGATCACAGTTTTTGGTATTCCCCACCTTCCCAAAAGCTGGCAACGTACGGTAGACAATCTTAGAGATTACTTGGAGGAGTGTTAGCAATGTGCATTGAACATCCCTGTGTTCCTTTTTCTTCCTGGCTAAACTGCATTGCCTTATTAAACTATGATTTCCAAATACGTAATTTCCACTTGCTCCTATGACGTTTCTTCACTGACCCAGATCACGTTAATGGTGGGGGCAATCGGAAACACATCCAACAAGCTTTAAAACGTGTATTTTGAAATTGCAGTGGTGTCGCATGTTTTGCAGATAAAAAATAGTTGCCATGACTTCCATTAAGGTCCATACATATGTATATGGGCCGCAATGGAAGTCATTGCAACTATTTTTTATTTATTTTATGTATATATGTAAAGGAGAACGTTTGTTGGTTTGTTTGTTTGCTTGTTTGTTCGCTATACTCTCCAAGGCCCTTTGACCGATCTGGACCATAATTTACAGAATTACTCTTTAGGACTCTGCGGAAATAATAGGCTACAATTGAAACTCGAACACATCTTCCCCTCGCCGTAATTTAATCCCCTTTACACTTTCGTATAATTTTCAAGCAGAGGAATGGTTACCGGGTTCAAATCCACTTGGTGGCAATTTTTTTTTTGTTTTTTTAATTTCTTTCTTTTTTTTTATGATAAGTCATGGAGTAATTACAGTCATTCTGCAAAGTTTGGTCCAGATCGGTCAAACACCCTAGGAGTGTATAGCCAACAAACAAATCAACAAACATCTTCCTTTAAATAAATATATATATATATATTTTCGTTTCTTTTTTTATTTTGAAATAAATAATATTCTTCTTAACTTCTTTATTAATTAAATCTGGATCCGGACTAATCGCCTTCACACTTTTGTATAATTTTCAAGTAGAGGTATGATTACGTGGTTACGTGGGAATGTTTTTTTTTTTTTTGTATTTCCTTTTTTTATTGTTTTTTTTTATTTCCTGCTTTTTACTTTCCTTCTTTATTTATGATAATTAATCCTCTTTTCTTTTTTTTATTATTTTGAAACGAATAATATTCTTTTTAAGTTTTTTTTTTTATTTAAATGTTCTTAATATAAGAATAACGAAAACCCGGATCTGGACTAAGGGATGTAAATAGGAGGCAAACTTTCATGAAGGGTACGCATACTTCTCAAACCGCTTTAGTGGGAGACACGAAATTTTAAATATTTTTTGTCAATATCGAAAAGATACGTGTTCGACGAATTTTTTATTTTCGGGTCATAAAGGCTGTAAACCGGAGGGGGGGGGGCAAACTTTCTTGAAGGTATGGGATTCTCCGAAACCGCTTTAGTTGGAAACACGAAATTTCGCAGAGTGTATTTTTGTCAAAATCTTAAACATACATATCGACGAATTTTAGATAATCGCATGCTAAGGGATGTGCAATCGGGGGGATGGGGAAGGGAAGGAAACTTTACTGTTGAGTACTTTACGGGGTTTTCAAGTTACAAAATCAGAATATAACATCCGGTGATTTTTTTTTACCAACTGGAGAAGTTTGAATACATAGGCGTGTGAAGAAGGGCAGAAATGGGTGGGAAACTTAAATTCTCCGATCTTGATATTATTTTCATACCTAAGGCTTATCATTACAAAATAGGAATATAACATTAATTTTAACTATCATGGGGCTTTTTTACCAATTGGAAAAGTTTCAAATCATTCACATCACAACAACTCTTTTTTGTAACCCGAGGGAAGCACGCGTATTTCTGCTAGTTATTCTGCTAAATATATATATATATATATATATATGTATATTTATATCACTATATATATGCAATTTAAGATTGCTGCAATGTTCCCGTTTTGCTTTTGTTCGAATATAACAAGAACATGTATTCTAAACTCTTATTATATTCACTACTTTTTTGTTGTTTACTTACGAAGAATCGTTCAATCTCTTGGCAGTCTACTTTATTTATTTATTTTGCTCCAATACATCTGTTTCATTCTTGCTTCTTTTATTGAAGTTACAACATCGTCCGCTAAAATATCTTCTGCAGATAAAGTTAATACCAATAAATGATGGTAATTTTTAATTATTGTAATTGTTATTTTATTACACCAGATATCATTGTTTTTAAATATTTTCTTATTTTATTTCTTTAACAGGAACTTCTAACAAGTGCATCTAAGGCTTTATTCGTAGCAACAAAGCAGTCGGCTTACTTTGAAGAAATAACCATCGTGATACCATCTACATGGAAAAATTTCAATGAATCGTTATTGAATGGAGTTACTTCGTATGAAACATTCTACGAAGCAGATATCCGAGTGGATAAGCCTAATCCTGTATTTGGCAATGCTCCATTTACTAAACAACCGTTTGGATGTGGACAGAGAGGACAATATATCCACATCACACCAGATTACCTTCTTAAACCGAAAGAAAACGACGAACTCTATGGAAACAGAGGTAGGAATTTCTACAACTGTCAAAATAACCTCTTATGTTCAGAAGCTTTTAACAGATCAAGAAAAGATTTTACTCTTTTGAAATTTACTAAACGTTTGATTAATTTGCTAAAATAAAGAATTTTATGGAACTTCAATGACTTAATAAAAGAAATTAATTGCTAAATTATCAGTTTTCATAAGCTAATTGTGGGCAGATTTACAACAGTAATTTGTTAGAAATGGAATTACTAAATTACTATCAAATAATCAATCATTAAAAAACAATACTTATTTGTTATGATTGAGTATAATTATTTCATGGTATGCTGCTTGTTGAAGATAAGGTTGAAGTTTTTAATAACTAAAGATATGCACCAAACATATCGTTTTCCTGATGAAAGTAGAGGAGAAGGTAAGAATAAGAGTTAGGGTAATAAAATGAGACATCAAAGTTTTGGCCTCTTTACTAGTTACATTGTTCGGAACGCTTTGGAACTGTGTTCTGGGTCTGCTAGCATTTTTCGGCAACAGGCAGCCACTTAGTTTTTTGCAGTTTTAGCGCTTAGTGGGTGTTTATTGTTAGTGGTGCAGTGAAAAGTTTCTGGCGTTCAAACTGAAGTGTCATTTACATCGGTATGTTTTGTGATTTTCCAAGAAACAAATAAGGCATTTGATCTGTATTAATTGTAGCTTTAGAAGGATTTAAAATATATTGTGTTTTCATTACGATATAATGGCAAAAACTAAAATGGCGAATTGGTTGTAATATGAGACACCTGACTGGTAGTATTTTGGGACAGTTTCATACTTCTACCACAATTTACAGTGCTGTAATATATTTCAATCACTATTTGAGATGCTAAGAACAAAATTAAAAAAGAAAGCAAAGCCTTAAGAGGCACGAAAAGACTGAATAGATCAATTTCTGACCCGCCACCGTAAGATTTCATTAAGAAAGCCTAAGGACACATCAGCTGCCAGGACTCTTAGTTTATCAAGAAAAAAATGGATTCGGTTTTGCGTGTTCTTGATCAGCAGTACGACAAATACCATTATATTCTGTATTTCATTAAGACTGTAAGGGTGAATTGTGAATCCAGTGCTTTTTATGGAAGATATGGACTCATAGTGCTTGTGCTGGTCAGAGAACACAATCTACTTACACAATTTTTGTAAACTAAGTGAATTGTGATTGCATTGTTAATCCTTGTACGTTTATCTCTATAAAACTTTTTCTTTAACACTTTGTCGCAATTTCATAACATTTTCCTTATAAAGTACTACTGTCTCGTATTACTACTCGATTTTGAAACTGTCAGATATTGATTTTATTTAGAAAAATTTAAAAATTCAAAATTATGAAAGGTCCACAGCATTTATGTCTATTAGATTTATATTTATTTTCTTATTTATGTCTATTCTGAGACCTAATAGATCCAAAAACATAATAGGTATCTCATATTCCTATCTTCTCTATATATTTGCTAACTTTTTATAACTGTCTTTAGACCAGACATCTAGAAAACACTTTCAACAATTATAAATCTGAATTTCATTGCACTGGGTTCATGTTCCAGGAAAAAAGTGAAAATTTAGAAAGTTTGGACTTTCTTATTTCTTGCAAATCAGGAAATCTCAAAGATCCTGTAAATAAAAATGATTTATTTGTACCATTTCAATAAAGGTAAATAATTACCGGATCTCAAATTAATTACAGGTAAATATTTATAGGATCTCAAAGATCCTGTAAATAAAAATGATTTATTTGTACTATTACAATAAAGATCTGACAATTTATATCATTGATTATATCAATGGATTGAGTTACAAATATATTGAAATTTCGAAATACAAATTGTAGAGATTTCATTTATTCGAATTCAATGATCTTGTAAAGTAGATTGTTGAATTATATTGGCTGTGAATCTTAAATTTGATTGATGGTAAAAAATTGGGTAAAATATCCAGGGAAAATTCAATATTGCAACATTTTTAAAACTTTCTTTAGATGTCCGTTATCCAATGATTTCTAAATTTCTATATATCTTATATGTCGTCAATATCTAGTTTAGTAGCCATTTTTCCAAAGTGTTGAATTTTTTAAAAAAAAACCTTAGCCTGCAAGTTTATAATAACAAATGAAATTTAGCGTGCGTTAGAACAATTTAACATTAAAAGAAAACAAAAAACACACATGACTAAACAAAACACAAATTGATTTGTATGTCATTGTCATTGATTTGTATGTCATTGTCATTGATTTGTATGTTTGTCCGTTTTGTATATTGTTCTATTTCACTCAGCTAGGTATACTGAGCGGATCGGACTGATGAGAGGTCAACAAACCTCGAAACAGTACTGTCTCCGATTCCCAGTACACATATGATATAAGTTTAAAAGGTTTTTAAAAGTTTATAAGTTTAATTGCAAAATAAGTTTATAAAAACTATCGAATTGTAATTCTTTTTTTTTTCTTAATAGCCAACGTATTTGTTCATGAATGGGCGCATTTGCGATATGGAGTATTTGAAGAATATGGATATCCTAACGATCCAATCTATCCTCTCTTTTATCATCATCAGACGGGAATTAAGAAAACTTTCTGCACCGATAATGGCGAATTGCAGGGATTTCTCACGTATGACTTTTAATTATTTTCTTTTATTGGATTTTTTTTTCTTTGCCGGATTGTATCAATTATTATTTGCCTCTAAAAGGAAGAGAGGCTTTTATTATCTTACTTATGTACCTTAATTTCAGAAATAAAAAGAGTACAAGTGACTAACACTTTAGATAGATCATGTCTACAGAAAAATCATTTTTTTTCTTTATATAAACCTCAATATATACTGATGAGCCCTTACATTACGACCACCTACCTAATACGATGTAGGATCATTTTTAGCCCGCAAAAATGAGGCCACTCTGCGAGGCATTGATTCGATGAGGTGAGGATAGGTATCCTGGGATATCTGGCACCATAATCTCAACAACAGGTCCTTCAGTTCCCGTATATTTCGAGACGGTGGTGACGTTTCGCGAACTCCCCTTCTCCAATTCGAACCACAAATGCTCGATTTGGGTTCATGCCCGGGGAATTTGAAGCTCACGGCCTACAATGAAATTCACCGTCATGTTCCTCCAGCTACTCCTTGACGATCCTGGCAGTGTAAATTCTGGCAGATCCTGCGCCATGTGGCATGGCACATTGTCCTGTTGATAATGACCATCACCAGCAAGGAACATGAATGGGTGAACGTGGTTTGTAATGATGTTCAGCCTGACAGCTGTCAGGGATTGTTCTCCTGGGATCTAAAGTTTCCCGTGAAAACATCTCCCACAGCATTACACCTCCTCCGCCGGCCTGTTTCCGCCCAACATGACATCCAGGTGCGACAGCCTCGTTGATAATCGGTGTATGTGCGCTCAAAGAATCTGGACCAGACGACTTTTTTCCAATGTTGGTGCAATGTCGATGATCTTTTCTCCATTTCATGCGCTGTCGTCGATGGAGTGCAGTTAGTATTGGGACCCGACGGGGTCTACGGCTACGCAGCCCCATACACAGAAGGGTTCAATGAACTCTGTGCTGTGAAACGTTGCCCTGCTCACCATTGTTGTAGCTGTGGGTGATTTGTAGGAATGTGGCACAGCGGTCGCTCTGAACAATGTGCGACAGTCTCCGCCGGCCTTAAACCATCCGAAGGGTGACTGGGTCTAAACTTTTTCAATTTCAAGTCTCCGCCGGCCTCTGGCATCAATGAGCTGCGGTGCACACAGCTGGACGATGGTTCTTCGTTTGCCCGTCTTTGCACCACTTTTGATACGTACTCAAAATATTCTTAATTTCAGTGGTTCGGTGTTCTACATAATAATCACATTTTCCCAACGCTCATATTGCTGATATGATTAGTTCAAAATGAGACTTGAAACTTTCTTGGCGACGGAGATTAAAGAATTCTTCTGGGGTTTCCAGCCATGTAAGAATTTTGGTGTGGTCCAAGTTTTCGGACGCCGTCATGGAGCTCATCTTCCAATTCCCTGAAGATGGACTCCATGACGGCGTCCGAAAGTTTGGATCACACCAAAATTCTTACTTGGCTGGAAACCCGAGAAGAATTCTTTACTGATTAGTTTAGTTATTAAGCCACATTAACTGTCGCTTATTTTTAAGATCTAAAGATAAAAGGAATTTTAGGTACTTAGATATTTCTTTGTCACTATGTTTACAGCTGCCAATCATTTACTCATTTTGATAAAGATCGTAGAGAATCTCAGAATCTGAAAGTTAGGACCTACTATGGCTGAATTCAAAGATGTAATCCGGAATGTCTTCAGAGCAAGAATAGTCATATTTACTACAGTGCAAGTTTTCGAAAACTATTTGTAATATTGTAGATCTAAGTATTTGCATCTAAATAACTAAAGAAAATCGAAAAGCTTTCTTAGTCTCCGATGACATGCTTCAGGATTGTTTGTGTGCTTCAGGATGACCGTATACAACCGCATCTCCTTTCCCGAGAGACGCTGACTTTCAAGTAGGCCTTCGAGTTGGCACTAGAGATCGAGACAGTAGTTCGAAATCTACCAAATATATCACGGATATTAAATCCTTCAATGAGATCAGTATGATTAATCAGAAAAGGCCAACTCAAATTAAGCAATCAAAAGGTAAGCTAAAGTGTAACAGAACAAGGTCTCATTTCAGCCGGCGATGACTTCTGAAAGCTGATCACCATGCTTGTTTTTTCCATGCACGCAAAAAGCAAGGACACATCGCGAAGGCCTGCCGAAGGAAAGTT
Organism: Thereuonema tuberculata; assembly: GCA_023159025.1. Lineage (NCBI taxonomy): Eukaryota > Metazoa > Arthropoda > Chilopoda > Scutigeromorpha > Scutigeridae > Thereuonema > Thereuonema tuberculata. The sequence continues at coordinate 244,059,708 of JAFIDM010009631.1, forward strand.
CACCAGACCAGTGTTAAAATTGAAAGCAACATTGTTCATATTGTGAACAACACCAACACATACTCTGATTCCCACCATTGCATTGGTTGTCTTCGTCACACTTAACGGTGCTAAAGTTCTTTTTGAATTGGATAGCGGATCCGCTCGAATACTTTGGGTACATACATTGAGTCTTGGAATAAGGCTGAGAGACTCAAGCTTCAGCGCTACAGATACAATCTGCGCTCCTACAATGGCGCTGTTGTTACAGTTGCAAGCGAAATTAAGTGCCGCGTGCAATGGCATGATAAGGAGTTTCAGTTAAATATAATCGTGGCAAACGAAAGAAGGCAAATCTTCTCGGAAGGGATCTCATATTTGAACTGGCAAAGAGAAACATGTATTTTAGGAAGCCAAATTATGACTTAGAGCAAATTACCTTCTAATTGCTTTCAAGTTATCTCTTGCGATTCAACTCGTATATGTGATGCTTCACATCATGGAATGGTAGCCATAATCGAGCACGTAATCGGTGGTGTTAGGTGTATCAAAGCATACGAGTTCACGAGCAACAGAAATACTAGCAACTGAAATTAGAAGAATGAGCGATTATTTTCGGTCTCAACATCATTTACGTTATCATTATCGTAAGTCGTTGAAAACGTTACTTAGTCCAGGAAAAGCGGCACCGGAAGCAATTTCTATACTCGCTTATGGGTCAAATTATCATCTTACGACTACAATATAAGGTTCAAGAAAAGAAGTGCAAACAAAAAAAGTGACGCCGGAGTTACTTGTTAGGGTCGCCGACGAATGAATATAAATAGATATTTTGGTACTAGAAAAAACGTCAAAGTTAGTGAAAGTGAGTTTTTATTTGCCAACGATATCGATAAATTTTCATTAAGGGAATGGTTGAGATGTCATTTCAACCATTTAAACGGAACTACAAGACGAAAGGCAATGAAAGATGTACCAGACTTTAAAAATGTTATTTCACTATAGAAACACGCCACACTCAGTAATTGGTGCTACACCGGCGAACTTAATATTTGGTCAACGAATTCATACTTATTTATATCATAAAATCTCAAGAGAAAGGGAAAAGGTGCTGTGATAGGACAATACGCAACAAAAATTTCGATATTGATGTAATGATATAACTGTTCCAGTAGCTGCTTATTATTTTCATTCACTTGATCTCCAAGTGCATGAAAATAACAAGCAGCTACTGGACCAGTTATATACGAGATTCAGCTCACGGATGGTAGTGTTATCTGTGACCACATTTTGTCGGTGAATTTGTCAAATAGAAATCATTGGAGTTCCAAATGGCAATAGGAATGGTCAAAATGGTGCAGATCCTGGAGCAGCATCATCGCCAATTGACGGTGCTTCTTCTGTTCAATCTGAAGTTTCACATTCCATTCAATTAGAAGTTCCATATTCTTCATCACCGTTATTCGACGGTCAACTCTGATCAGGACAAAACGCAATGGTGCTGAATAATTTACTTTTAAAGAAGAAGGGTGTAGTGGATGATGCTAATTGTAATTGTGGAAAATTGTAACAGTGGTAGTATGTGGATTCACTTGCGATGCGAAACAATATGTAGGTGATATGTCTGCAGAAATGTGCTGAGCACGTACATAGTAGTCGTTAGTGAGAATGTATGTAAAATGGCTTCTTTTTGGTATTCTATTAACTAAGTTTTAAAATATTTTTATGTTTGTTTTGTTGTCACCTTGAAGATTTTACAAAATACATTTTTTTTTTAAATTTGCTTTAATAATCAACATTAAATTAATTTAGAGTCTGCTGGATTTTAATTTTTTTTATTTATATTAATGAATAAGTTGTTGCAAAGTAATAAGACTATTTAACCTCTAATTCTAAGTAAACCTTGTTGTAAAATTTCTTTAAAATCGATCAGAAAGATTTTTAAGAACCAAGAATGCGAATTTCTCTATTTTATTATTTTAATAGAAAGATTTAATGTATTTTAAATTATATCTGATAATTTATATTTATCTAGTATTTGAATGCGCTGTTATTTATAATGTTGTAAATTTAATTGAAGGGGTACCTGCCACAATGATACAAAAACGGGAATTTACACAGAAGGATGTAAGTTTGTTCCCAATGCCCATCAAACCACGGTTAAATCATCGTTGATGTCACTGCATTACTTACCTCAGGTAATTTTATTATATTAGGAAGGTATGAAATGAATGCCTCTTGTCTTTTTCTCAAGATTATAATGATTTTTAGTGAACTATTCAGGACATAACTATTACGATCAACGAGGCCCCCTTGTGATAGAATGCCTTGGAAATTACGTTGCCGTGGTTCCTTTTTCCAACCAAGAAGTCTTTTCATTGCCTACAGTTCCTGTTTACAGCTTCCAGTTTCCTCTCTTCGTCACTAGGGGACTCCACCAGAAAGTCAGCCTATCCAATCACAGACCCGTCATTATTTGAATTTCTGTTATAAGCAGCCTGTACATGCTAATTTTGTACTCATTTTGTACACTTTCATTTCCCCTGCACTTCTCACACCATACTTTCTTAGTCTTTCTCTGTATCTGTTTTTACTTCTGTGGGTTTACTTCTGCTTGGATTCCCTGCCACCCACATTCACCACATAAACATAAACATAAATTTCGTATATCCTGCGTAATAGTCAATAAGTATTGTAAAAGCATAGCATCTTTTGAAGTTAGGGATTCCAATGATAGGCCTACCAATCCTAAATTTCAGTAAAAGTAACTATACTCCTCCCAGCGAAATCTCGACCCTGACCTTGAAAATTCCCCATGATCTCTTAGAGAGATCCGTTTGATGGAAGGCGTTATAGTAAGTGTAAAGCGGTGCCCAAATCACTCGCAATCTACCCCGACATGTTCTGCGTTATGGCTTGCATTTATGGCGAGTGAAATAGTAAATGTAAAACGGGCTTTAATCATTCCAGCACTGAATGTGAGTCGAGAGAGAAGATTCAAAATGGCGACTCTCGGCTCTTGGCGACTAACGAAAAACCGTTAGAAGCCAAACAAAGGAAGTTATTGCTAACGTTATTTCTTATTTCGAAAAGGCCTTACGGCATGCTTGCTTACGGCAGATCAGAGAAATTGTTTTCGATCGCAGTGTTGTTTTTTTAGATGAGACGTGGGTCAACGAACCCCATACTGTGTCTTCGTGTTGGCAATCTCAGGGATGCAATTGCGTCAAAAAACCAATTGGGAAAGGTAGGAGACTGATTTTGAACGATTGAAATGAACGAATGAATAAAAATAAATTTTTAAAATTATATTTCATGAGAAATCAGAATAGTTCAAGAAAAGAAACATCTCCGTAAACTTCAAACTTCCCCTAAATGTTCATTTTCCAGCAATAAACACTGACATATACAATCGATTCAAATTCTACTATTATGCCATCTGATGTCCGTTTGGAGGACTATAAAACAAAAATTTAAGTCAAATTTTTCCAAAACTTTTTAAGAAAATGTTGTGTTAGATTCGATTATGTTCTCAAGATGTACAATGAAATTATTAAAATGATTTAACAAATTCTTTATTTATTAATATTTATCTTATAGGTGAAACACTTTTGTAATGATGACAATCACAATTCTTTGGCTCCTACAAAACACAATGCTCTATGCAAAGGAAGAAGTGTGTGGGATGTCATCGTGAAAAACGAAGATTTTATCAATAGGTAGAAATTAAAACAGATAATGAAATTGAAATAAATCTTATTTCATTAGAAACTTTGAAAAGAATTTTACATCTGATTTTTAAATTTTTTTTAGAACCACAATTGATGATACTTATCATAAAACAGACCCGAAATTTAAAATTTTGAAAGAAGGACAAATTAAATATGCTATTCTCCTGGAAGATACAGCTATGATGAATGACTTTGTAAGTATATTTTTTTCCCTAAGGAATTCTCCATTATTCATAAGACTTTACTATAGTTATTCGCAGAAATTAAAGAATTTTATGCTTTCTCTCTCAGTTCCCAAAACAGATCTGTTTCGTTAGCTGCGATAAGTCAAAAGATTTAAAACTCATTTCCTCAAAAAATCATTATTAATTATCTTAAAACTCACTGTAGGCTCTATCACTTCTACTAAAACCTTTGTTCCTAATTCCCGAATACTCTTAGCTCTGCTAGACTTCAGGAATAGCAGAGCTAAGAATATTCCGTACTTCAGTTCCTTTTAACAAGTAAGGAATTTTATGCTTCCTCTCCTATCGTACATTTTATCTTTTTTTTTTCTGACGGTTTCTAAATCCTAGAGAATTTAAGTATTTAGAGTTTGTTCAAAAGCTCGAAAAACTGAGTGTATCAATGAGATTTGAGAACATCTTCAAATGGCTTAAAGGAGTATTTTTAAGTACAATATTGTTATCATATTTATGATAACTGTTCTGTGCTCAGAATATAAATTTGCAATTTAGAATAAGAATGAAACTACCACAAAAAAAAAAAAAAAAAAAGACGAAGGATAATTTTTTAATGTATGTGTACAAAGTATTGATATATCTCCTGTGTATAGAATTTCGTGACCAATGATAAGTTTATTAAAGGGTTCGAAAAATCCTATTAGTAGAAGAACACTTGAATGTTTGGCATTGGTATTTTTAAGTACCAACTTTCCTCTGTAATATAGATGAAAGCGTTTATTTCCTGGCTTCAAAATTTCAAAGAATAAAGTATCTCGGAAACTTTCGTTTAAAGCAACAGTTTCCAAAGTAAAAGTAGTTGTTACGATTGCCAATATTAGTCAAAGCAGCCCTTTAAACAGAAGATGTGAGAGAAAAATAAGTGAATTCTTACAGAAACATACTGTAAATTGAATACCCTTTGATTTTATTACAGTAATACTGCAAAATGGAAAAAAAAAAACAAAAAAACAAAAAAAACAACGCGATACAACAACTGAGCAAGCCATTTAATGATTTAATTTCATTTAATAGTTATTTGAATTGAAGATTCAAAATTTCTGATAAATGAATAACTTGACAATTAAATAAAGAGTGAGACCAAGCTGTTTACTAAATGACATCCTAGTACAGCTGTTTCACGGTAATATGGCGATCATCAGCCAGGAGCAGTCATCAGTACACAACTAGGTCTCGGTACTCGGGCCTATATAAGAAAACGTCGGAATAAATTTGGCACCCGAAAAGCTAAACTAAGCAATATGCTTACTTTATTTCCTTTAAAAGCTATCATTTTGGAAAGCAATTTTTCAAAATAAAGTGAAAACCTCTTTTAAGTCCAATGGGAGCCATGACAGTATATTACAGATTTGATCTAAAATTTGCAACGTGTTTTAATTTGTATCGGAGAGAAAAAAGGAATTACAACAAAAGCTTTTAAAATATAATTTTAAGTCGAAATACCTGTTTCCAATGTGTGTTTATGATCAAAGATAACCAATATCTATATTTTCTAGAAAGCCGATATTTTAGAAATAGCTAGAGATTGCTTCAAGAAAGAATCCTATTGATTTTGGTACGTATCTGACCATTACGTAAAGAGCTTCTGGCAAACAATTGCCAACGAACGTTATCGTTAATTCGTCATAATACGATAACTGAAAAATTATTTGTCTTAAAGATGCAATTATTATGAAAAGAAATGTTGCCATTTTGTGATTTCTGAGTTTGAGAGAAACTTACTCATTGAGACCGAAAAAATTATTGCTCAAGTATCCAAAAACGCCGTCATCACCAATAGAACTAATATAGAACTTTAAATATATTAACTTTACTATTACTATCTTTGGCACAATTATTTTGGGATAAAATATTCTCGATTCTCGAAACTTGCAACTTCAACTATATCTTGTGTAAAGATCTTTTGAGCAATGTATTTTTCTTTTTTTTTTATTTAACTATTGTTTAGATCGCTTTAGCAGTAACTAGTAGATTTATATTTAAAATGTCATTTTAAAAAAAATGCTTTCCTTTTAAGCCAAGTTTTGATATTTATTTGTAGGAAAAATTTGATTACATTGAATCAGCTTTACAGAGATTTATTCATCTATATATACCATCTGGGAATTGGCTGAGTTATGTAACTTTTAATAAAAATCCAGTCTTTGGGAGAGAACTTCAGATCATAACAGCTGAAAACAGAAAGATTCTCAGCAATGGTTTACTTCGATCACCATCCAAAGAAACAATAGCTAATTTAAAAATGGCTGTTTTGGAAACAGTAAATGTAAGTAGCATTTGTAAAACTAAAAATAACCAACTAAATATTAATTTCTAACTAACAATTCATTTCCACATTTCTAGTTCACAAATCTAATAACAGGAAGAATAACATTTATATAAATTTTTATTGTTTCAGACATTCGAATTGTTAGTTTATTCTTCCATTTTGAATTTACTCAACAAATAACGAGAAAATTACAGCTTACATGAAAATAAAGTTTTTATCCGAAAGGAATCGTTTCCAAAGAAAATTCAAAAACGTTTACAACTATTGGGTATTTTAAAGCTCTCTATTTGAATCTATTCTACATTTTCGTTTGTATTGGTCGTCTTATTATTTTCCACAACCCCATATCTGAAATTCTGAATACCCACAAGCTCAGAAAACAGTTTTTTTCGCGGCCTGAGAAGCGTCCAACATCGATCAAACAATGACTCAGGAGCTTGAGGTATTAGGTACGTGAGCGACTCAGTTGACTTAATTATTTACTAGAGTTGTTACAGTGTGCTGCTCTCAGTTAACTTTTTTTGAATATTTTCCATAAAAAGTCCTTGTACCAGTACTATGTCATTACCCCCATTGAATGAGAAGAGTCAACAAGGATTAGCAAATAAAAATTATTTAAATTTCGCATTGGAATAAAATCACTTATTAACAATCTTAAAACTCCGTATAGGGCTTTACAATAAATAAGAATAATTCAAATCTATAAATGAAAAAAGATCTTTTCCTTTAATTAGAATTACTAAATTCTCTTTCTTTTTTTTTCCAAAAGACATGATTTAAATACAAAAAAATAATATTATTAATATCTTATTTTTACAAAAGCCTGAAGCAGTCTAAATAACATAATGGTTTCTACACCATTCGATTACTAATTAATCCTTATTGAAACCAGATTAAATTTTAAAAAAATAAATGAGTAAATCAATAAATAAAAATATTAAGAATATTGAACTTTAAGAATAAAGAATATTCAGAAAATTTGCATATTTTTCAGTATCTTATGCTTAATTTAAATTAAAGTAAAATAACAGATAAATATTTCTCTTTTTAGAAATACATCTAGAATTTAATATTAACTCATTTTCATATTAAAATACTGGTGAAAGTCAGAGTCCCAGTTTCTTCAAAATGCTTCAATCCAATTCAATCTCCTGGTATAACGTTGATTCCAAAAGACCTAGTAACGGTATTCGATTAATTGTCTCTCCAAAACTTCTTCATGGTTAGGATTAATTGGGACCAAAGAATAAGTACTGCTTATACGAAGGAATCTGCTGCCTAAACAATTTACTGGATGCATTTCTGTTGTCTCCCCTTATCTCGAAATAATTAAAGGAAAAGAAATCTGAATTTATTTCTTCTTATTCTAAATAATAATTTAATAACTTAAGTCAATGTAAATTAATCTAATTTTTAGTTGAAGTATTTTCTCAAGCTTTGTAAATCCTTCCTCAGAGTTAGCATTAGAGCAAACATAAATAGATTACTAGCAAAAACGGATGGAATTAACGCATACTTATATCCCTATATTATCTAAATCATACGAGAAATTAGATTAAAGAACTTAAAATAAGGGAATGAAATCCAAAATTCTCAAATTCCAAAACAAAATGGAAATTAGGGTTAACTTACAATATTGGAGCTTCCCCTTACATCTCGGGATATTGACAATTTTTTTAACCTGTTAAAAGCTGTTAATCTACTGAATTCACGAGAGAAATGACCCATCAACAATTAGATAATATAGCTATACAAACTTCTTTTGAAAGGCTAATCTATAAACTGGGTAATTAATTTTCAGAAACACTTCTGAGTATTTCAACTAGAATGTTTATCCCATTGTTTCATTTTGGTTTTATTGCTGCCTCCAAAACCGCTTGGGTGATATCCCATTACTATATATAATATCCTGTGCCGGAATTATAATACAGTACCATTCTGAATTTGGGCCCGGTAGCCGAGTGGGTAAGGGCGCTTGGCTGCGGGTTGGAGATGGCGGGTTCGGTTCCCGGCCTCGGCGGAGGGCGGGAATTTTTCCACGCTTCTTTCTCCTCCAAACGGGTCCTAGGGTCTACCCAGCCCTCTGTAGAATGGGTACCGGGTTTCTTTCTCGGGAGTTAAAGGCGGGCGGGCGTCGGGCTGACCTCCCGACCTCAACCTAGTCCCGTTGGTCAAGAAACGCCGGGAGCCTTAACTCCCGCGAGCCCCTGGGCCTGCATAGACCTGTCGTGGCATCCTTTAACTTAACTTAACCATTCTGAATTCCAAAAATTTCGAAAATCGAAACAAATCCGGGCCCAAGGCTTTCGGATATGGAATTGTGGACCTACAAACTTAAAAAAAATAATTTTAAATGTAAGAGAAGTAATTTCTAGAGAAATTTACAGCAGGAAGTACAGATAACTTCCTACCCAAGTTATATTATCTGTTTAAGAATAATATTTAAAAATACAGTAGAAGTAAATTCTTTTTTAATTCAAAACCATATCAAATCTATTCTCAAAAATTTAGTTATTTAATTTTATCTATAATTTTAGATGGACAATTATTGTAATAGCATGAAGACTTCTTTTTACATATATAAAAATCATAATGTATCAATTAGAAATATTTTGCAAATGCTTAGAAACTTAATAACTTGAATTTAACTTGGATTGCATTTTTAGAAATTGGGTCTTAAAGAAAATAAAGATAAGCCAGGTGGCGCTGTCATCCTCATTACAACTGGGAATATTTCTCCAAAAGAGGAAGACCTTTTGAGTGAACTGTGCAACTATTTACAGGATGCAGGAACGAAATTGTTTATAATTCTATTTCCGAGTCTTGACATTGGTACAGAAAACGCAGATTTTTTCCAGCAGTTGGCTGCCTGTTCAGGTGGAAGTGTTCATTTCATTCATGAAAGAGGAAAAGGAAACAAAGGCCATATCTCTGCTCTGATGGAGATAGATAGTGCTCTACGGGCATCACTTTTACCCTCAAGAACAAGTCCTAAAGTGATTAGAGTAAGTATTTTTTTAGGTTCTTTCCTTTTTTTTACAAGGTTTTCTTAAACCTTTTTTCTTTGTTTAAAGTTATACTTCATTAAAATTAATTACTTTAATTCAGTACTACCTAGTTAATAGCAATAGAAACCTACGATGTTCAAGTGACTTTTTGATATTTTAATAAACCTCAAGTCACGTGACCATCATATTTTTGTATGCAAAAGAGGCCGTTTTGTAGACAAGAAACACTGTAAAGCAAATAGGAAGAGCGATAGTGAACAGCTTCATTAACGTCACTGATTTCCGCTATTCAATTAAGTGACAATGGATGGATTTCTAAACCATTTATTCAAATCCTGTCAAATGTTTGAAAATTAGAATTAATGAAAATTACAACCCAAGAAAATGGAAGTCAGCAAAAAGTATTTTAATATTTGTAATATCTATTAAATGTAAAAAAAAAAAATAAAAAAATAGAACAAAACAACATTTTCTAAATATAAATATATCTTGGACGGACAATTATTAACTCCTTACCTTAGAAGACTAAAACTTTACTGTAGGTTCAGGCTATTGAAATCATGATTCGTATTATTAATGATATACTTTGGAACATTAGTAAAGAGGGAAGAACAAAACTCCGAACAATTTATATTGTTCTTAAAGTTTCATTATCGTAATTACACAAGAATTGTATATGCTTTGGTTTTCGGTATCAAATTTTAAGAAGTCATATTTATGTTCAGCCACAAGCAAAAAATAGGCATACAAAAACCTTTCTATGTTGTCTTAAGATGACATAGGAACTCACTCCTACTTATCTAAGAAAGTTACTATTTAACAGCTATAACTCTGTCATAATGTCGACGGTCAGTCGGATGCCATATGCGAGTTTCAGACCTGAAAAACAGACACATTACACTGTAGATTATCGTGTAAAACAAAAACGGTTTTATTTATTCTGACAGTTAAAATGCAGTCATGATTATATCAGTAATGCAATTCATTTTTTTTTTTTCATTTCAACTTTCATTTACTTCAGTATTAATAATGTAAGTATTACGAAGACACGAGACATGCAGGAAGTGGATTTCCCTCTCTGCATTTCTCTCTTTGTCTCGCCTCAGAAGAACAGGTTCATATAAAGGAGATTTTATGATAGAAATATTCGATTTTGCGCATTTTCGCATTTTATTTTTAATGATTTTTGTTAAAGCCAGCAAAACCGAATTCTATCATGGGTTCTTCTGCTACAAATGTGTAACTGTATTACAAAATTAGAACGAGGTGTTCTTTCTGAATTTTTTTAAAAAAAGAATCCTGGATGAAGGCCCCCCCCCCCCCAAGGCTTGAAGGTCCCGGTGCGACGCACCGCTTGCACCGCCGGTTTTTATGGCTCTGATAGGTACACTATCGTATCAGAAATCTTCGGACATACTGTAAGTGCTTAACAAGAGAAAAGAAAAACAGCGGAAAAGAGTGCTTGTAAAGAGAAGCGGAAGCCAAATAATTATAATGTCTTACCTACCCATAATTCAAAAAAGAAGTACTATTTTCAAAACATATTTGTAAAAATATATTTTTTTTACAGAATTAACGTTGTTAATTTATTTAAATGCATAAAGATGCTCAAAACATTTACTCTCTCTACTGATTCAGTTCACAAACTACAAAGAGTGTTATTACTAAAGATTCTAGGATTAAGTAATGAAATAATTTGCAATACTATAATAAAAGTAATAACACGAAACTCAAGGGTCCTGAAGTCTTTTTTTTATTATTTCTATTTTATTACTTGATTTGTTATAATAAATTTTCGTTTATTTAACTAGAAGTAAATATTAAATTTTAAAATTTAGCAGTATTATTTATCTTCGCTAAACATTTTAAAATTTCAGCATATTATTACTATATGCTATTTCATTTTCAACGGTAGTTTCAACATAGTTTCATCTATTCCCTTCCCTTCTCTTTACTATTTGAACACTAACAACTCTTCATGCTAAGATTTCGCATTGTAATATTCAGTTTTATTCATTAAAAATTTTTAGAAAGGTACTGTTAAATCATTTATATATATATATATATATATATATATATATATATATATTTAAATTAATGATATTGACATATGTTTGAGAGTTTAGTGAAAACTGAAAATCTTTTTTTTTTCCTTATAGCTTTTAGAGAAGGAATGGATGGGATCATCTCACATCGATGGGGAATTTCATGTAGATCCAGATGCTACAAAGAATTTAACCTTTCATGCACCTGAGTACAGGTTCATAAAGAAAATAGTTCTGATTGATCCTGTTGGAACAGTATATGATGACAAGTACATTGATTACAAAATTGATGAAAAACTTAACATGATTTATGTTCGAATCCCAAAAGCTGAGGTAAGAAAGTAGTATACATTAAATTTTCTACTTTCTACTATATATTAATTTTTCATTACTGCCCTCTTATAATCTTATCTTATAATCTAGAATGACAATCTTTATGCCGAGCAATCAACTTTCTTGAAATTCATGGAGAAGAATTGTAAAATATGTAATATTATAACTTTTATGTATAGAAACTTGAAATACATTTCACCTTTTGACCTATTGGGACAATAATTTGCACAGTGATGCCTAAGACGCGAAGACGCCTTTGCTGTAATAGAGTAAATGTCGTTTAGTATTATTTCAATGATTTTTTTTTTACCCTTTTCCTTACTAATCATGGACATGGAATAGAATAGAGAACGCTTTATATTCCAAACCTTAACATAGGTTGGAGTATAGAGGGAAATATAGAGGACGAATTAAATTTATTTAAATGAAAATACTGTAATCAACTTTGGATATGTCAAGATAAGGCTACAGCTACTTTTTTTAAGCAATTAAGTCAATTAGCAATTGTAATTAAGTAACAAAATAAATACAGTTAAAAATTATTTTTACGTGTATTAAAACTTATTTACAATGAAAAACTATACAATTACACACTTAATAAAAAGTGCATGATGATGAACCCCATGTGGGTTTGAAAGCCTCCATTGTAAATATGTCATTTTTTAATTAAGTGTGTAATTGTATAGTTTTTCATTGTAAACAAAATAAATAATTAAAAAAAAGTACATTGTATAACTTTGTAATGTTGTGTAATTAAAATATAAATATACTAAGCAAGAAATGAATGAATATATGAATAGATGGCTTAAATGATGGACTCAAAGTCAGTAGAAATTATTCATCGCTATAAATAATCATTTCTCTTGTCTGGAGAATTTTCAAGGAATATGATTTTCTTAGAATCCTTATTGGTTGAACCATCGCATCATCGAAAAATTTGTCTACCCTTGTCAGTAAAATGGATTTGAAATGAATTGATGTGCTTAGTATGGATCCAAAACATCTGTCTGCACAGACGGATGCGTCTCCAGGTCCATATGCTCATTTTTCGTAGCATTAGTGGCGTCTCAGTCGTGAAGGCATTACGCACAAGTCTACAACTGTACTTTGGAAACATACCCCTGTTTGCTGACATTCTATTTAATGATTCCCACAGAAAATTGTCTGGCTTGATGAGATCGGGGCTGCGTGGTGGCCATGGCAAAGGTAAAGGAAAGTTCTCGGATCCCCAGTCAACGCATCTGTTTAGGAAAAGTTCATCAAGGCGCAATCGCACTCTCATGGCGAAATGAGCTGGTGATCCATCTTGTTGAAACCACACAGTGTCAACTATGCGTTTCAACTGGAGTTCAGGCAACAACCATTCGTTAATCACACGCAGATAAGTCGTCTGATTCACCGGGCCATTGAAGAAATACGGTCCAAGCAGATGTTCTTCTGTTACCCCCGCCCAAATCATAAGGAGCGGTGGATTTTGTTCGAGTTCTTGAAAGAAATATGGATTTTCCTTCGACCAAAAATAAACATTCTGATCTTTGGAACTTCAATAGATAGCACATTCATCACTAAACAGAATTCTTTGTTGATCTTTTCTTGTTGGGAAATGTTGGAAAAGCAGGTTGCATGCTTCTTCGAGTCGTGTTAAATCCACATCTGATTCACTGACAACGGGCGAAAAGGTTTCACTTTCAAATCCTTTCACATGACCGGGGAATATCTAATTCGGCATCACGCTTACGAATCGACTTCCCGGAAGATCGCGTTATGGATTCTTACACAGTAGTACATGTTTCCAAACCTGTTGACGGTCTTCCCATCCGACGCGAATCCTTCAGGGATCCTGAAATGAAAAACTCTTCGTTCCTATACCAATAATGTTCTCTTGGATGGTGGTGCTTTCCGAAATCGCAGCTGAAAATTGGTAATAATTTGTGAAAGTATGGTCGTTCGTGAATCCAAACTTGATTCACTAAATGCTCTTCAATCGAGAATCTGCTTAAATCAGTCATGCTTTCCATCACTGCTTGTCTCTTTGATTATTGCCATTATTCGATTGCTCGCGCATTGTCAATGTAAAAGTGTGCGATTGTTTCATTGTTGCTTCCATTGCTCGCTGATTGGCTTATTTCCAGAAACGTTTTATGTACAACTGTTTTCAGAGAATACATTTATATCCAGAGGTATACGGACTTTTCGCTCAATCTGTATAGAACAATATTGATTTGATTTATAGATCTCAAATGGTTCCTAATGTTTAGGCTTGTAACAATAGGCCGTCTGATTGAGAAAACATTCAATTTCTTCCATTGTACCTTAACGTCATTCTGTCACTTTATGTAGAACATCGATATATCTTAAATACGAGAAGACATCTAAGGGAGTAGGTGAAAAACATATTTGATAGATTAATTTTAATTTGCAAAAACGCCTTTTACTTATCCGCTACAATTCAAATGTACCTTTATTCATTTAATAATTTTTACATGTAGGAAATAAGTAATATGCATTTATAAAATTAAAATTTATTGTTTATTTATTAAAAAATATTAAACTTTAATGTATTATGTTGGATGTAAATTAAGTAATAAATTTGAGATGTCCTATACGCCCTAGAATTTTATTTTGAAATATATAAATTGAATGTCTTGAATATCCACCAATAACTTTGGAGATAAGTAGTTTTTAAAGATAAATTATAACTGAAAGTACGCGACCAAAAAAAAAGGTTGAATACTGATGTAGAGGACAGTGATCAGATCAATTAAAATACTCCATCGTTCTCATTGTTTGCTTTTTCTCATTTTCAATTTTCCTTTTTATTCATACTTCATGTATTCTAATAAAGATTCTTCTTTTGAAAATTCACTACCTCTCATAATCTAAAAAGTTTAACGTGAGTAACAATATATAACAAAGAAACATATATAAATTCCTTTTTATTCTTAATTTGCTTTTAGATGTTTTCTATGCAAAGGGTCATTATTTTGTCTATTTGTCTTTTGTTTCTGCATTTTTTGACTTCACTCAGCAGTTCCTGGTCGAATTCAGCTGATGAGGGTTTGGAAACCCAAAGCAGTCTGTTTTGGATTCTCGGTACCAAATTTCCGAAAACAGCTCAGCGAATCTGTATTTTGTTTGCGTTTTACGTTTCTTTGTTGCTCACTACTGACCACTCCTTAACTTCGAGACTAATGCCAACAAGATTCATTAAGTGTACATAGAATTCAGAACTTCTAAATGAAAATTTCAAGTCCTTTTTCAGCTGACGAGTGATAATGACTATGAGACAGATTTTTCAAAACGATATGCTGATTTGAAGATTCCGATACTGTCTCGATCCACCTTCCTATCTTCAGGATCTTTATAAAATTTTAAATGTAAATTGAAATATAATATCAAGGAACACTTATGGAACATGGAACACGTGGAAGATTTATAAGAATTCCGTATTATTACTTTTTGAAATTATGCAATCCTCACTCCTTAAAACAAAAACAAAAAAAAACCAGAGAAATATTAATTTTTCTAATGAATATTTTTATCTTCTATATGAAAGCATGGGCTGTGGAAATATAAAGTGGAGATCTCGGAAGGTGTTGGCGAGATGTCATATCCTATTTCTGTTTTTTCTGAAGCAAGTACGTCTACACCCATATCTGTTCGTTGTTGGACTAACGTGGGAAATAAAAAGGTAGTGACAATAAAAAAATTCTGTTTCTGAAATGTTTTAATAATGATTGAGAAAAATGTTTATTCTAAAAGTTAGGGATTCAAAGTCTAACTTAAGTTTTATCTCTCCAAATTTTCACCAATTTCATAAATGTCTTAAGCTGTATATAGAATCCTAAAAAGCTTAGGAACTTCATACTAATAATTTTTCTTCAATTAAGAGATAATCTCAATTAAATATACTGTTGTAAACGTTGTAATTGTGAGACAAAAAAAATTTCAAAAGAAAAAAATGTACCGTAATTTAAAAAAAAACAACTAATTATATTTAATTAGACAATCAATGTAAAAAGATTTCATCATAATTTAATATTTCGAACTACTATCTGCAATCCTTTATCAAAAATAAACATATTACATTTAAAAACAATTCTGTTAAGTTACACTGAAGTACATTATCAGTGAAAGTTTGTATATTCTTTTGGAGTATTGCTATTACGTAAGATACTGCTCAATTTTGAATTTTAGTGATTACGTTATCTTTTGATTGTTGTATATTCATTGTTGTTCTTTTCTTAAAATTTGTTGTTAAATAAATTTTTGCTACTGTCAAACAGCATGACTAACAGCAAAAAATTATGAAAAACAAATCTTAAGAAAGCTATAAACATAATATAGGCAATGAATATAAAACAATCAAAGGATAGGATAATAATGTTTAAAAATTAAGCAGTGAAGTAAGCAATACATCCATGTCCAAAACTTAATAACGAACGCCATTCTTAAGGGTTACAGCCACAGAACCCGACAATACAGCTTGTGGTGATTTGCAAAACTGTAGATGTTCAGTAGAAAACAGGTCCACATGCAAATTTCCGAATCGCCCTCATCGGTACCTCGAAAGCACGTGGTACCGTACTTCGAAAGCAGATTAAAAAGGAAATTGGCACGACTGGGGAATTGTCTTTTTTTGAAATTCTGAATGTGAAGAACTAACTCTACA
Organism: Thereuonema tuberculata; assembly: GCA_023159025.1. Lineage (NCBI taxonomy): Eukaryota > Metazoa > Arthropoda > Chilopoda > Scutigeromorpha > Scutigeridae > Thereuonema > Thereuonema tuberculata. The sequence goes on from JAFIDM010009631.1 coordinate 244,075,987, forward strand.
AACGTGAACTTTTTGTCATGTCTCGAAGACATCTCGATGATTTCACTCGGGGAAGGATTATCGGAAAGTTGGAAGAAGGCCTCACAATCATCGATGTTGCCAAGAAATTTGGAATCGTGTTGTCTCCAGGCTCTGGGCAGTATTTCAAACGACTGGAATGTGTTCCAGATGCATTGGAGGAGGTCGCCATTCGCTGTACAACTGACATGAACACCAATATTTACCGGTAACAGCTAAACGCAATCGATGTCAAACGACCAGTTAGCTTCAAGTCGTCTCCATTCCAATACTGGAACGAGGATATCTCGCGAAACTATGGCTCGCCGGCTGCGACATGTAGGGCTATACGCTCGAAGGCCGGTCATCTGTGCCGCTATCCAGAAATTACTATAGAAGACGTTTGCAGTGGTGTCAAATCCACCGAAATTGAACTATGGATCAATGGGCCAATGTGTTGTTTCCTGCACATTTTCCTGCTGGTAAGCCGCACAATCACGCCAAATGAACTGACGGCTGGAATCCGATTTCAGACTGAATCGACTCTCGTCGGAGAACAACACATTGGCCCATTGATCCTCAGTCCAATTTCGATGGAACTGATACAACTACAAACGCCTTCTACGGTCTCTGTGGATAACGGCACAAAGATGACCGGCCTTCCAGCATATAGCCCTACATATCGCAGAAGTCGAGCCACAGTTTGGCGGGATATCCTTGTTCCAGTGCTGGAATGGAGGCGACTTATAAGCTGACTGGCCGGATGACGTAGATTGCTTTTAACTGTTACCGCTAAATTTCGATCTTGATGTGCAGTTGTATAGCGAATGGCGACCTCCTCCAGTGCGTCTGGAACACACTCCAGTCGTTTGAAATGCTGCCCAGAGCCTGTACACACTCTGTGCTATTCCAAACTCCCTGGTAACATCGGTGATAGTACGGCCTTCTTCCAACTTTCCTATAATCCTTCCCTGGGAGAAATCATCGAGAGATGTATTCGAGACCTGACAAAAAGTTTACATTTGTAGAGTTAGTCCTTGTCGTCCAGAAGTTCAGACAAAGACAATTCCCCAGTCGTGCCAATTTCCTTTTTTATCTGCTTTCGAGCTACCACGTGACCCCTATGCTCACAATTCGGAAATTTGCATGTGGATCTCTTTTGAACTGGACATCTACAGTTTTGCAAATCACCACAAGCTGTTTTGTCGGATTCTGTGGCTGTAACCCTTAAGAATGGAGTTCGCCCTTAAGTATTGGACATATATATAGTACTATTCAAGTGCTTATATATAGTACTTGAATAGTTGATACCATTAATAATAATAAATGCATTGATGTATCTAATTTTTTCAAATATAATATTTTTATTTCTGATAAAAAATTGCAGGAAGAATTTCGAAATATTAAACTAAGAAGAAAACAAGGTAGAGATAGTGATTAGTAAACCAATCACAGTGCTTCGCAACGGCTTATGAGTCACCTTTACTTTAGAATAAGCTGCGCCGGGGTGGTTTAAAAAATGCGCGCGCGAGTCTCTTTGCGAGCCCATGCTATCTTACCCACTCCTATTTATATGAAATAATCGTCATTCTTAACTCAAACCTTGTTAAAATACTGAATTCCTAATAATGATTAAAAAAAAACTAAGTTGAGAAACTGTGAAAAGATTTAAAATGGGGAGGAAAAAATGAAGAATAAGAATTTCCCATGAGGGGATCGAAACCACGATCTTCGCTTAATTAGCACGACGCTCTAACCAACTGAGCTAACAGGCCACCTACAATATTCAAGAAATCCTAAAACGATCGCTTCCTAAGTATCTACTTTAAACAACGTAATACAAATTTTAGAGAAAATAAAGTAGTTATCAAAATTCCAAATCTAAAGGATTACATAACCAATATCTCATAATGTCATAAGTTGAGAAACTGAAAGGGGATCGAATAAGTTGAGGGGATCGAACCCACGACCTTCGCGTTATTAGCGCGACGCTCTAACCAACTGAGCTAACAGAAGCCCTAGCGAAGCATTGTGGGATATGTGTCCACAAACAGACAGATAAACCGGGGATATAAAGCGTCTTTCAGAAGACTAGAAAATCAAGAAGTTTTTATAATTTTATAAAATTTCATCTGCAATTCTTTAGCATCAGGAAGATATAGATTTTTTTTAATGAGATTTATTCCTTTAAAAAGGTAAAAGCATCAGAAATGCCTGTTATTCTTTATGCTGAAGTTCGACAGGGCAACAGAGCAGTAGTTGGAGCCCGAGTGAAAGCAAACATCTTCAAGCCTAGAGATCTAACTACAGGAAAACCAGTTATTACAATTATTAACTTATTCGATAACGGAAATGGAGGTAATTTACTTATTGTTCTAATTAGTTGCTGCATTTAAAAAAAGAATTATATATTATCAGTATTCATTTTTTTAAAAATCAATAATAGGCCAACACACAAAATAATTTTAGAAAAACATATAATTAAAAATTAAATTACAGTAAGTTTCGGCCCGAACCAGCGGGCCATTTACAAGTAAATTAACAGGAGATGATAGGAGATTATATGGAAAAACTCC
>JAFIDM010009631.1:244096402-244122374 GCA_023159025.1 Thereuonema tuberculata
CCCCCCCCCCCCTTATATTCGCTCTTGATCCTAGGGGTTCATTTGCCATGTATAGCGGTGCCGAAATGTCGCCGCCTTCGTCTGAAAGAAGGATCGAAACATGTTACCCGTCGCAATATTTAAATGTTTTAGTTTTCACATCTGTTTTTTTAATTTTAATTTTAACTGCACGAACAATTTCCATGCACGTTAAATTTTAAGTGAAATTATAAATGGGAATTGAGTCACATTCATTCTTGTTTTTTATTTTCTTACTTTTAGTTATTGAGGGGTCACTGTCTCCATCTTGTAAATAGGAATTGAATAAATAGTGACTGAGAATGAAAACAGAAAAATGCTGAAAGAAGAGGAACAAAAACAAATGCCAATAACATCGAGAAGAAACCGTCGCACCTAATCATTCCACTATAAGTAAATGACACATTAAGAACTATTAAACTTATCTCTTTTACTCTTCGCATTTACTAATCCCTCAAAACGCGAATTTCTTCTTTACAGAAGAAGAAATAAATAAGTAAATAAACATGATATAAATGAGAGAGAGAGAAAAAAAAAGTAAATGATTTATAGTTTCAAGCGATTCAACAAAATCCACAAAATTACATTATTTTTTCAGTCTTCAGAATGAATAATCGCAATTGAGAATCTCCAGCGAATCAGTTGCTGTAAGTGAACGGTAGACAAACAATTATTGCTACTTTAGTTTTAATCACATCTGAGTTATGATTATATTCAACGACGTGTATCGTGATGTGTTATATCACCAGATCAATCATTAGTGTTTTTCGCTCTTTTTTTTATTAATTTATAATAAAAATGTACATTTTCTATTAAATATACGAGAATGTAATAGCTAAAAAAAAAAACCCATCGACTTCACATCCTTCTCTCCCTAAACAAGGAATGAGATTTTGAGATTTCTTATGTATCCTCTATATGACAAAAACAAAATCCACAAATTAGCTGTATTTTTGTTCATTTGATTTATTACTTTTGAAATCTTTTAATAATTAAGGCGTAAACTCCTTAAAAACCGGAACTGCTATGAAGACATCTTCGTTATACATCTAAGTCTCTTCGGAAGTATCTTCGATAGGCTTTGAATCTACTTGGAATTCTGGATCCTCTGCTGCAACTAATAAAAGACAAAATGAGCATTAAAACTAAATTTGTATCTTCAGAGCTAATGCTTTATTACTCATTTTCATCGATTGTATTATAGATATAAGTTTTATTCCTCGAATTGCGATAAAGTTACGAGTCAAGTCATGGTATTTTGTAAACTTGTATAAATATAATTTACCATTAGTAAAATTGAGTTAAGTATGCCATAAAAAATTCTAACTTCTACTATTTGATTAGATTTAATTGTCCCAACATTTCATAATTCCTTAATGACACTACTGATTTCAATCCATTGCATAAAACTGTCTTGTGGTCATTTCCCTGCCAAATTTTAAGTCATTCGACAAAGAATTTTCGAAACAGATCGAGTGAAAAGACCATTCTCCGGTTTTGCATTATATCTGTTATTTTTTTAATGATAATTCCTAAGGAACGATTTTATTAGAGAAATCTTTTCTAGATGAAGTGTCCTACAATTTACATGTCAATTATTATTAATTGTGCCCTTCTCGAAAAAACAACAACATTTAACAAATTTTAAGGAGAAAATTTATAGTTGAAATTAAGTCGAGTTGTGGATCCAATGACAGAAACCTATGTGATGGTGTGTTGCTATGGGACAGCTAATGGCTGTGGATGGTATTATGTGTATTTGTAATGTGGAGAGCAATACGTCCATTATACTCTATTAATATTCTGATGAGCTTTTGCATCAATATAGAAAACATTCTAGCATATAAAATTATTATTTAAAAACAAAAAGAAACGATAACGCTAGAAAACAGATATTAATATTACTATTGCTAACATTGAGGTTAAGGTATACGTGAGGTAATCACAAGTTTCCGAGTAGTTAATAAGTTGAGTTATCCTAATCAGATAAAAATAATAGCCTTAGTGCATTATCCTTCCTATAACAGCATTACTGCGCTTTCCTCATTATATCACACAACGTTTCGTTATATAATGACATCTGGAAGCAAATATTATGGGTAATATTTACATACGTGAGCGGTGAGTTAGAATGCCTTGATTTCAGACGGTTGGGCAGAGGGGCGCAGTCCCAAGATATTGTTTTCATTGTTTGTGAACTGAGTGATATTATTAAGTAATGTTACTGTGAAACCGCTAGGTATATCTCGGGTATATCTGCCACAACAACAACAATAACCGAAATCAATAATAATAATAATAATAATAATAATAATAACAACAACAACAACAACAACAAGATGATTAGTAAAACAACTTACCTTCTACTACAGGAGGAGGATAAATAATAATGTAAATATCAGTCACATATAGCCAATAGTATTTAGGTTTGTGACGTTTTAAAAACGATAGTAGTTTATTGTACCAGTTAGCAAAACTTGATTCAGTTGGATTCGTTACTTTCTGTGTCTTTAAATAGTTTATAAAAGTTTCCAACCAATTTTGGCATTCGCTGGGACAGTTACGATTCTTTATTTCCACTATAAATTCGTACAGTTTGTCGTATACATGCTTTGTAGATGCGACTTTAATGTTAAAGCCTGATCTGAAAGAGAAAATATATAATCTTTTTGCTTTAGTAGTCTAAAATTATTTCAAAATATAAATATTTATTTATGGATTTATTTTAAAATATTTCTGAATTCTTCCTGGCTCAGAAAAGATATTTGTAATTTATATGTTGGTAAATGATACACTATTTACAGAAAGATTTAAATGCGTGCATATTGATAAAATTAAAATAAAAGGCCAACACATTTGACTGTTTTTTTTTTAAAAAAAACATTTAAACACATTAAAAATATAGGACATGACCGGTCTCGCCTCAATGACGAGTGACAATCATTACAGAAAGCAGGGATATTCAAGTGCTCTAGCAGCCAATGGGATGAAATTTGCAAGACAGGTGGTGCCATCGTGCGGCGGAAACTGAAACTTGTGGTGAAGTCGTCTGCTGTAAACGCCTATAAAGAAATGAGAAATAGTAATCAAGTACGTATCCATCCCATACCATGCCAAAATATTTCCCACATTAAGAAAGTTCCTACAGCCTTACGGCATTTCATTAACTCATTAAGAAAGTTCCTACAGCCTTACGGCATTTCATTAACTGTATTACTGTATCCAATTATTGCATTTCTAAATTTTTCAATCCAGTACAAAAATTTCTCAATCCAGCACAAAAATTTCTCAATCCAGTACACACCATTATAATCCGCGGGGTGTTGTATATGCCTTCCAGTGTTTGGGTTTTGATTGCCTCTACACTGTGGAGACGCGGCAGCGTGGCACAGCATAAAACCGCTATTAGAAATCATGACACTAATAACTTAACAGTTCTTCATGTGTCGAATACCGGACATTCTGTTGTTTGGTCCCATTCTCTCATCATTTGTAATGAAAGCGAACACTTTATTCGCAAATGTAAGAGTCAATCCATATCCTCACAAACAATCATTGTTATATTTCCGTTCGATCCATTTACCAATATGACTTCCAAAAGCGAAGTAGGGATATGGAAAATGATCCTCACTAGTTTTTATCCCTAAATTTTCTGGTTTGTTTGGCTTTTTTTTTTTTTTTTTTTAGGTTCCCGTTAAGGCGCTACTTTATAGCAGACGACTTCACCACAAGTTCCAGTTTCCGCCGCATGATGGCACCACCTGTCTTGCAGATTTCATCCCATTGGCTGCTATAGTACTTGAATATCCATGCTTTCTGTAATGATTGTCAATCATCAGTGCCTCGTCATTGAGGCGAAACCGGTCATATCCTGTATTTTTAATGTGTTCAAATATTTTTTAAAAAAATCAGTCAAATGTGTTGGTTTTTTAGTTTAATACACTATTTATTTAATTATCTTTTATTTTGTGATATTTAATGCTTTAAAATCCTTTAATTAGATGTTAGTTCTTTAATACACCCAATACAAATTTCTTTTAATTGTGAAAAAACTTTCTAACTGGAACAGTTATATCATTATATAGTACCACTATAGTGTATTACTATAATGTATTTTAAATCAACTTAAAGCTTGATCTATAATTCAAGTGTCAAGTTTATCATTTCAAGTTCAGATCATTTAGTGTGTCTAAACCCTGTTTTCACCATTTCCAGTTGAAAATGGCAACGTTGGATCGAGGTATCTCGTTCGACCTCAGCATAATCGATTCAGTTTAGATAAATTCCAATTTTGTTCAATACCACCATTTTCCTGAACCCGATAATGACCACACAAAATCGGAAGTTAAATTTTCTCCAAGCCTCCAGGCCAAAGGGAGTCCAAGTATATCTGACTCATAGGGCTCCCACTTTCGGTTTAGGCTGTGGAGAATGTTTTACACACATACACACTCACACAGATACACATAGATAGATCAACGAACTCTAGTAGCTTCTCCATATACAGTCGCTTAAAATAATATTCCAAACATTATATTTTAGTATAACTGAAGTAAACAACCAAAAAAAAAAAAAACTGAGGAAAAAAATAAAGTAAGAAAATAAAAATCCTTGTTGAGAGTTAAATTTTAAGAGTAAGGCTATTAGTTTTGATTATGTAGATATGGACTGTTGAGTCACACTAACGAAATTAATTAAGTCGAAAAAAAGAGATTTTGTTGAAAAATGGTATTGTATTGGGAACCTGTGTACTTACGATCGTCCACAATCACACTTAGGACAACGCCGATCAACATAAATTTTCAAAGGACAGAGTGGATATGGTGGAATACATTCAAGCTGGCTACAATTACTCGGCCATGAATCTAATCAAAAAAAAAATCTATAATTGTATTTAATGAGAATTAAAATGAAGAAAGAATTTACAAATAACTATTTTAAAGTTAAAAAAAAAGATTTGTTTTCATCTTGTAAACTTTTTTCTATTCCTTTCTTTTTAGTATTCCATTCTAAATTGACTAAAGTTAGAAAGTTTTGTTGGCAGTATCAAGACAGATAACACTGAATTTAAAATTCAGTTTTGACAGAGAAGATGTCAGCAGAACGTCCCAAGATAGCAATTTAATTATGATACTCATTTACTCTAGGAATCTCAATATATATTTAGGTGATGAGGAGCCATTACGATTACATAATAATTATAAGATGTCAAGTTGGAAATTCCTTAGTAATAGAATTTTTCATCCCTTGTTTCCCTCAACAAACAAATAAACCAAAATATTCAACTTGTCGGGGATCTTGAAATATTTAGCACGAGCTTTCCCTTTGTAGATTAAATCAAAAGATCAAATAAAGCTAATAAGTAAATAAATATATTAGAATATTACTAATATGTATTAAGACAGTGGTTGTTGCCTCTTGGGACTCACCTGTCACTTCCTATTTCCACCATACCATAAAGAGAATCTCACTTTTTCTAATAAATGTAGTTTTGCATTTATAACCATATAAATAGTATATTAATGATTGGTAGAGCTTACACCAACACCTGCATGATTATATTAATTTGAATTAAGTATTTGTGATCAAAAGATCATACCTACGACAGCAAATTCTTCTCCCATTTATTTTCTCGCTAGTTTTAACGACATTAAAAAAAATGTATTTAAAGCTAAATAGACAACCACAGTATTTGTCAATAGTATAAAAGCATTTCTTTACAGAAACTTATATTTTTCAATAGTACGAAATTTTCATTCTTCATGAAAACCTTTCTGTAACAGTTCTTATAGTTACATTTAGCTATACACTTTATAAAGGCAATTTGAACGACTAATGGTGAAAGGGAAAAAACATTAATATTTAAGTATTTTAATAGCATATAATTAAAATGCAATCACGAGTAGATGAGATTTTTAGATGATAACAAAGGTTCCATTTAACTTGATGAAAAAAAAAAAAAATATTTTGAGAAAAGAATTATTTTGAAAATCTGTAAATGAAAAGTGTAAAGCTAGGAGAACACCAGCAAACATTTGTCGTGCAGTTCTATCGGACATGCTTGATGGAAAATATCTCGTACAACAACCAAGAGAGTAGAACACGGTCGAACATGCTTGCAGCGAATCCAACCAATTTAGTTTCGGATTGAAACACGTCACTGGTGACATCATTCATATTTGGCTGCATTTTGCTCCGGTGATAATTCTTGATTCAACTACATTGAAAGCCATTTATAAATTTACTATTGCAATAAAACGATCATCATTCGAAAGGAAATAATCCTTACATTGAAATATATTAATTCTGTGCATCAGAACACGCCAGGATACATTTTGAAAAAAGTTTCGAATGATATTGAATGATATTGTATCTATTTCAACTCTATGAATCAATCAGCGAAAATATTTTGAAAGTTTCGAATTTGATAATTATACAACAAAGTTTGATACAAACTCTATCCTGAGGCATTTTATTTTTGAATTTCTCTCATTTGTTAGGAATAATTCTTCAATTCTTTCATTCAATCAAAGGGAATAAATTAATCAAATTGCTATTTTATGAAATGCTATTTTTGTTTTGACGATTTAATTTTTCCTAGGTAAAACACCTACTTTTTTATTTTAATAATAAAAGATGGATTTCTAACAAAACGTCATTACAAAAGTAGTTGCTTTTTTGTCTAACTATAGGTAATTAGAACTTACCTGTTTTATCGCAGTAAGATATCTTTTTATCTCTATTCTTATTCAAGATACAAACAAGTTCATCAGGGCATGTATCCTAAAACAAATTTATTTTTCAACATTAATAAAATATTTAATGTTCGAAGCAGTCAAGGAAGAAAGATAAAATTAAATAGATTTAAAAAAAATAAAAAATAAATCGCAACAATACTAAGAAACTTACTTTAAATGATCTTTTTAAATAAATAAAAACAAATAACTTACGGAATGACAGTTCATAGCTCAAATTAATTCGAACTACATTGTATGCGGTTAAGGTTGTAAGGATAATGGGTTGAAATAATCGAGTTAGGATGGATGGCGTTGAGGAGCCTGAGCGACGAAATCACAGTAAATTTCAGTTGCTTTTCCATTATTTTGAAACGTGTTTGATGTTGGAATCATGAGGGGAAAAAAAAATCCTCAAATCTTCACTTCAAATAGCTTTAGAAAATCAATCGTATAGAAAATTTAGTGGTTGCAAACACTGAAGCGTCCATGAATTTGGAAAGGGATGGGGTTATAATGATCTTTGTCATTTTATCAATGAAATATTAAAAAAAAAAAAAAAAAAAGGTGTGACATTTTTCCTGATTTGAAAGAAATTTAAAGAAGTTTCTCTAACAAAAATAAAAGTACAGAATGCTTATTTTTCTTCTTTTCCGAGCGCAATGGGGAAGAGGTTGCAAATATGTCATCACAGCAGCGTATTTTGAAATATATTATGTTAAAGAATAGAAAATCAGTCTCTGAAATTGATACAAAGATTTCTGATTCTAGATTTACATTTCTTTACTTCAATCAAAAATAAAGACAAATAATACACACCGGCTTTTATAATATAGAGGCATTGCTATCGCAAATATGCAAGGCGCAATATTTAATTATTATTCTCCTATTATTTTTCTCTAAATACATGATGATAATTTATTTTTTATATTTTATACATAAAATTGTATGATTTAATTATAAACATCCAAAATATGCTTACAGCTACGCATGCAATGCGGGTGTCTGAAAGAAATATGAAAGTATAAATAATTAATGAGTAATTTACATAATATTATTTATTAATGATTTATGAATCATTAATTTTTTTAATTATTTCTTTTCAGGAAAAAAGGTACATTTAGAATTTCTTTTCAACCTTATTACAATCACATTTTCACCCTGAATGTACCGGAACGTCAATCCGGAATCTTTTCTCCGAAATTTCTCTCTCTGAAACGGAGTTCCGTAATGTTTTCAGCTGACAGAATAAACATAAAAATGAACGTCGAATTACAATAATAAATATGTTTTTCATAATAAATATATCTTTACATAAACTGCCGAATGCTGCAGGGATATCAGAATGTTTTGATAAATTTCGTGGAGAAAAATTAATAATGTAATAATTAATTAATTGAATATAATTATCGATAATTAAAAATTAATATTCACTAATTATTAACTTGATTAATTATTTATAAAATAACGTTGACTAATAATAATTATTGAATAATATTAAGCTCTCATTTTAATTTATCCAGCTTTTTGGAGACTTTCCAGGCGTTAGAGGCGGCAGAGCTTTGGTCTGACCACGCCGCTTTCAACTAGTCCCGATTGGTGTCAATGATTTTAAATCGATGCTCTCTTCTTTATTATTTCCTAAAAAAAAATTCAGAATAGCAGCGTCTGTACAGCATTACAGAACTATTCGAAATCGATGCTCTTTTGTGTCATTATTCCTATATATAACAGCGCCATCTATGAACAATTAACTGAACTATCCGAACTCAATTCTGTTTTTTTTTAGGTGTACTTTCTCATAACTTACTTTCTCTTCGGAACATTGTCATGAATAGGAATGCGAAAAATTATCGTAACAATTAAATAATTATTGTAATTAATCATTAAGTAAAAATTAATATTAATACGAATGAATTATTTATAAAAAATATCGCGAAATAGTAATAATTATTAATTTTAAATTAATTTATTAAATACCGGTAGTTAATAATTAAATAGTAAATATATTAATAACAATTTTAGAAAAAGTTACGCTTCTTTGCGTCCCTTCAATTTCTTTACAGTAAAAAAAGTTTTGGAATAAGACTTATAACAATCAGGTATCAAAGTTCATGACTTACATTTATAGACACATCCGTAATAACCATTTCTGCTTTCACAAACCATATCTGCAGGACAACCACCCTATAAAAAAAAAAAAGAAAGAAAATTAAGTTTCATTTTGATGCTAACTGTTATTTTCATCTCTAGCAAAAACTTCATCTATGGTCTAGACAGGCCCCCCCCCCCCCATCAAATTCCGAGCCCAGGTACCAAATGCAGTACCGGGGCTTCCTCTCTCACGTTATGAACAAAATCATAAACTCTTAGCCAAAAATATCGCGAAAATACCACACGATTTCATTCTTCTACAGCAGGGGTGGGCAGACTTTTGTAAGGTAAGGGCTACCTCAAGTATACTCTAAGTGACGCTGGGCCCTCCATCAAATGAAAATATTGACCCTCGGCATCATAAGGTTGTGATTATAGTCAAGATGTCTTCATAGTAATCAATCTATAATTACAATACTAAACAAATTCTAAACCTTTGTGAATCACGGGTTGCTGATATAGATTAGTTCCTTTACCTCTGAAATGACTTTTAATCAAATAATAAATAAATCTTAATTTTGCTAAATTGATTTGTAAACGACAGTATCAGGTTGATTAATTAAGTAAAATTAATGTCTAAAAATTTCGTGTTTCAGGGGTAACGCCACGAAATACTATTTTAAAATCTCTCATTAAGTCACCTTAACGTCATCATGATTATTTTAACTAAGAGGAGGCAGTCTAGGAGATAGCAGCCTGGCGTAATCGGGTGATTAAGGTCTGAAAATTAATCAGATTAATGGTTTGGGAAACATTTTTCAGATGCTTATTTTTTGAGAAATAAAAGAAAAAAGCACAAGACTAAGAGTTCACTGATCTGTTTTTGGAAATTGTGATACCGGGAATGGACCATTTCTGGTTTCCTGTCCATCGTCAGTTGGATCCGCCCAGTATCTTACATCTCAATGAACTCAGAAAACATATAAAGAAAACAAAAGTAAACACCACAACGGCCCTCCATATCAAAAAAACATCAAAACCTAAATAAAGAATAAAAAGGCCAATCAATTAATCCCCGCTAGCGATCGCTCAGCATGTAAGGAATTAATTGTTAAATAAGAAATATATACAATGTAAAAAGAGAAAGAACACACATTTTCAATAAAATAACACATGTTTTAAATTAACGATATCTATTTAATCTATCTATTTAATATCTATTTAAAACAGTCTTTATATTATATCTAATAACTGTGTAATAATTACCATACAAGTTATGTTTTCTGAAAGGAATATTTAGAAAAAAAAATTGCTTTAATAAATAACTTATTTAAATCTTGTAAAAAAGATAGGTAAAAAGATAGTATAGATTGTGAACTTCATGATTTCGTTTTTACAAATTTATAATATTAACAATTACTTTAATTTTCTGTAAATTACCTTTAACGATTAACAAGGATAACTAGAAAAAATCATCAAACTTCTGCATATCATGTTACATAATAATAATAATAATAATAATAATAATAGACAATACAAAACACGGTTATAGGTTTACCCCAGGCAGTCTGACACCATACAAAATCACACACTCTACATGGATGACATTAACCTCTATGCCACAAACAACGCACAACTTACTCATTTATTACAAGTCACAACACAGTTCACCAAAGATATTGGGATGGAATTTGGAATCGACAAATGCCGCAAGCTACATATAATACGGGGGAAGACTACGAATTTGGAGGGTTTTGAACTGCACCATAGGTTGGCCATCCAATCCATGGAAGAGGGAGAGACCTGCAACTACCTGGGCTTCCAGCAAGCGCGCGTCATTGACAGCGCAAACATCAAAAATGCACTGAAGAACACACATCTTGCTCGCGTTCACAACATCCTCAAAACACAACTCAACGCCAGAAATAAAATTAAAGCCATCAACACTTTTGCCGTCCCTACACTAACATATTCGTTCGGAATAATTCCATGGACAAACACCGAACTCAAAGCACTACAATGCGCAACACGCACTACATTCACGAAACACAACATGCACCACCCCAAGTCCGCTACGGAAAGGATGACTCTTCCCCGCAAGGAGGGAGGCCAAGGACTCATCAACCTCATCACCCTACACTAAAAACAAGTACACACACTTAGGGAACACTTCCACCAAAGAGCAGAACACTCCTCACTCCACTCAGCCATTGTCAAGGCAGACACACATCTCACACCCCTGAACCTCGAAAACTCATCTCCAACACTCACCACCCCAGACACCAACACTCAGCAGCTGCATGAATCATGGGCTCGTAAGGAATTCCATGGCAGACATCGCCACGAACTTAGCCAGCCTCATGTCGACATGGAAGCGTCGAACAGATGGCTGACAAATGGTGAGCTGTTTGGGAAGACCGAAGGGTTCATGATCGCGATACAGGACCAAGTCATCTCCACACGCAACTACAAGAATCACATTCTACACGATGCAAACACACATGACGACAAGTGCAGGAAATGCCACATTAGGCATGAGACGATCGACCACATAATACTCAGGCTGTCCCCTTCTGTCTCAAACAGACTACCTCCACCGACACAATCAGGTAGCGTCGATTGTTCATCAAAACTAGCACACAACACTCACTTATTAAGAACACGGTCCCGTACTACAAGTATATACCACAAAGCGTATTAGAGTCACTCTCATATAAACTGTACTGGGACCGCCTCATTCACACAGACAAAACCATTCAGCACAACAGACCTGACATCACACTTGTTGATAAGATCAACAAACAGACCTATCTCATTGATATTGCAGATCCTATCAGCAAGAACATGCATAAAACTCATGCAGACAAGATCAGTAAATACACCGATCTAGCACACGAGCTCCAGAAGCAGTGGAGGCAGGACCGAGTACGTGTTGTACCCATCGTCCTGTCCGCCACTGGTCTGGTGCATTACACATTGCACCACAGTCTCAGCACAATGGAACTTCACAAAAACACCTATGCACAACTGCAGAAGGCTGTGGTACTCAACACAACACGCATAGTTAGGAAAGAAATTTATGAACACAACCACACATCCCTAATCATTCTTGCACACATCTTTACACTTAGCAGTATGAGGCTTTATTGATCCGCGATCATCCGCCATTTTGTTTTGCTGGGGAAACCCAAGGTTTGAAACATACAAACATAATCATAATAATAATAATGTGTGGTATAACCTGGTTCACAGACTGGAATGCATATGTTATCTTTACAACTTTCCAAATGCACTTGGCATTCAAAACCCTCAGGGCACTCTTGTAACTAAAAAAAAAAAAGCATTTCTTTACATTAGTTTACGTATTTATTCATTTCTTTTTAACATAATGTTAGCTGCCATGTATTACAATTTTATTAATATTGCATGACAGTACTTTAAAATTATCAATTGCTTATTTGTTTTTTATTCACATATTTTTATCTACTAAAAAAATTAAAAACTTTTTATTTTTATTTTTACTTTAAATAAAACTTCTTGCTTGCATCAATATCTAAATGCAAAATAAAAATGATTTGTACCTTACAGGCCATCTCAGGATTCTCTAAAGAAAAATATTGTTTAAAAAAAAAATAGCGCAAATGAATTTGTAAAAGATTAAATGAAAGTTTATAATAAAATTTAATCATTTGTTTCAATTCCAGTTAGTAGTTTTAAGTTAACTTACCTTTTACAGATTTGCAGACAGCTCTACAATATCCAGTTGCTAAGCACTCAGCATAATCAGGTATACAGATATACCCTTCTCCACAATTCACATGCTATAAAGTAGATGAGAGGTCTAAAGCCTTTACAGTAATATTCGTTATGTCAAAAATAAAGATGAAATGATTTAAACTAACAAGGAGACGACACGGCCTGTATCTTTTAATTAGGAGTGCCCTTTTGTGAGATGAAAGTACACATGAAGTACTTCAAAAATATATATACATGTTGGGGCCAACGCTCTTAAGTTTTCGAGATATTCGGCGTTATTTTCGTCGATTTTCAAGTATTGGCTTATAAGCTTACTGATGTCACACACAAGAAAGTGTGATGGTGGCGCAGTGGTACCGGAGCGGCCTCTGAAGCCTATGTAATAACCCTATGTTTAAACCCTCTGGGGAGTAAGATATTTTTTTTTTTTGTTAATTTCATTTTTTCCTTTTTTTTTTTTTTTACTTTCTTTTTTGTATCTTTTTTCTTTTTTTTTTTTCTTTATTTTTTTTTTATTTTTTCTTAATTTTTTTTGTATTTTTTCTTTATGATAATTTTTTTTCCGTTTATTTTATGAATATTAGAAAACCAATTTACGATTAAAAGTAAATAAATAATATTCTCGTTAACTTTGGTTTTTAATTAATTAGTTACTTAATTAATTAAACTTTTTTTTTCTTATCTTGTGGTGAAACTCTTTTACTGTTTGTATTTGAAATTATTTATAAATTAAAAATTACTTAAATAGTAAAAAAGTTTCACCACATGATAAGAAAAAAAATAGTTAATTAAGTAAGTAAGTAACCAAAATTTAACGAGAATTTTGTTTTGTTTATTTTATATTAAAGAAAAAAAAAATTAAGTTAGTGAAATTTTATATTTAAAACTCTTACATTAAAAACTTAATTTTTCCTAAAATAAAAGTACAACTGAAATAATTTTAAATACAAACAGTAAAAGAGAATATTATTTATTTACTTTTAATCGTAAATTTGTTTTCTAATATTCTTAATATAAACGGAAAAAAAATTATAAAGAAAAAATGCAAAAAAAAATTAAGAAAAACTAAAAAAAAAAAAACTAAAAAAAAAACAGAAAAAAGATACAAAAAAGAAAGTAAAAAAAAAAAAAAAGAAATGAAATTAACAACAACAAAAAAAAAAATATCTTACCCCCCAGTGGGTTTGAACACGCGTACATAGGATTCAGAGGCCGCTCCGATACCACTGCGCCACAATCACACTTTCTTGTTTGTGACAGCAGTGAGCTTATAAGCCAATACTTGGAAATCGACGAAAATAACGCCGAATATCTCGAAAACTAAAGAGCGTTGGCCCCAACATGTATATATATTTTTGAAGTACTTCATGTGAAATTTCATCTCACAAAAGGGCACTCCGAATTAAAAGATATAGGCTATGTCGTCTCCTTATAAGATATAGTTTAGTGTTAAGGAATAAAATTTTGTCTTGTAGCTTTAAAAGAAAACAATTATCCTATTCTGTGATTTTTAAGAAAATGTGGTACTGTGGATTTTTTTTTTTTTTTTGTATGGACATAGGCCAGAAAGGTGAACGAAATTCCGGACAGGATAAGGCGTCAAAGAAATACCAAATATTTACTTCGAAATGGAGTCAGGACCCAGCATATTTTTATTGAGTTGTCAAGACCAGCAACTAAACCAATTGGCTATTGCTGGACGACTGAATATAACAAACCTAATATAACAAAATGTCAAAAATCTCACAAAATTCGTTTACCATTAATTCTTACCGCCGAATTTTTTGAAGCCTAACCAAGAAAGTGATGTAATCAAAATAAGAGCTGTATATGACTTGTGGGCAGAATTTCATTTTAAATTAACCTTTGAAAATAACATTGCTTCATATTTTATATGAAGAGATAAAGAAAATATAATGAGAAATAGTAAAATATTATTAATGAAGAAACTAAACATTATTCTATTATATAAAACCGCTATTTTGTCTGTGATTGTCATAAGACTATACGTTTTTCCAATTTTGTGACCAAACTATAAGAGATAGATTGGTCATTTAAATGGATAAAATGTAGGTAGAGCTTTTTAAGATAAACAAAATGCTACAAAAATCTTTCGAAAAAAGTTTTTGGTTTCAAAGATGGCGCCTTTTAAAGGGTCAAATTTTGACTTTTTCTCAATTTAAACGAAAAGTATAAAAGTTGGAAGAGAACATTATATTGAGAAAATGTTGGTATTTGAAAGTTCTATCGAACGATATATCAATCATTCACAAACGTTTCTGCTTTTGGAAGATATATGCAAGAATGAAGTGTTTTTGCGGCAACCCCCCTGTGTGAGTGCCAACGCGCAATACAACTGAGTTAAGCGAAGAAGACCACAACGGAGCTGGGAAGTCGTGTATTCTCCAATATCCATATTAATTTGCTAAACAATAATAAATAAAGATTTTTTTTAATGCTATACATGCAAGGGTTCGGAGCGAAGCGACGGTACCCGTCTATTTTAAAATAATAAAGAAACAAAGTATGTATTAAATATAATTAAGAAAAAGCTGATTAGATATAATATAAATATAAGAAATCAATTTCTTTGTCTTTGATCATTGATTTAAATAAACGATTGATAAGATTAGGAATAATTTCGCAAAAAAACAAACAAACAAAAAAAAAACTATTCACTATGGTATTACGTACAAAGATATATTTTAGTTAAATGTATATTTCGTTTCTTAATAATTATCATCAGAATTACCTTGCAAGCTTTCTTATGCACTGGCTCTAGAAAAAGAAAAAAAGATATTAAGTATGGTGATAAGGAAAGAATAATGAAAGCAAAACGATTTTAGTATATATATATATAGGCCGGGTGATCAAGAAATAACAGGAGGTGTTCGGAGCCCTGTAGCATGCTATGTACTGAACGAAATAGAACAAAAGTTGGCCACCATACACAATAAAGTATGCGGTTTTGATTTGTCAAGAAAAAAAAAATTGGTACGAAACAACGCCGATAGGGGAAATTCTGGCGCTGCGGTCGAAAAATGCGTCATGAAATTTGCATATATGGGTACTTTGTGACACGATATCGAGGATAAAAGGAGGGGTTGCGGGAATTCTAGTCATTCTGCAAGAAGTCGCCCGTCGATGGCGTTGTCACTACGTGATCGTGTCTTATTAGTCAAGCTGTTTTATCAGCGGGATGAAAATGCCAATGCTGCTCTTCGTGAATACCGGCGGTTAAAACAGTTACGTAGAGGACCGATGACCATAACTAACTTACGAAGAATAGTTGAAAGATTTGAAAGAACAGGAACTCTTGGTGTGCAACCAGGCCGAGGACGTAAACGTATCAAGAGGAACAAGTTGAAGAAGTTGCAACTGCCGTTCAGGATCAGGCGATAGCTAATAAGCAGGTTACCAGCAGTGCACGTTTAATATCACGACAAACAGATATCCCGTTGTCGACGGTGCAGAAGATATTGCGTAAGATCCTGAAATTTTATCCGTATAAGATAACACCCATTCAAGAATTGCTCCCAGGGGACAGAAATACCCGATTAGAGTTTGCTTTGAGATTTTGGCTCGATTGGAAGTGGATGACCAGTGGCCGTGGCGGATATTATGGAGCGATGAAGCTCACTTCCATGTGCACGGTGATATCAACACACACAACTGCCGTATTTGGGCTGATACAAATCCACACGTTGGTCAAGAGATTCCCTTACATTCGTCGAAAGTCACAGTTTGGTGTGGGTTCACTGCTTCTTTTATCATCGGCCCGTACTTTTATGAAGAAGTGGGTAGAAATGGACTATGACTTGTTCTGTCAATTCCGACAGGTATGACTTTGTGATACCTCAACTGCAGCAAAGAAATTGTATCGATTCTACCATTTTCATGCAAGATGGTGCGCCACCGCACATCGGACGTCGGGCGTCCTGCGTCAACATTTCACAGACGCTAGAGTAATTAGTCGCGCTTTTCCTATGAATTGGCCTCCAAGGTCCCCTGATCTGAATGCTTGCGATTTCTGGTTGTGGGGCTACCTGAAAAGCATTGTGTATCAAACACATGTTCCTGACATTCCTACCAAAAGATCAAATAACGTTACATGTCACACGGATAAATGCCGATATGCTGCGAGCCACCGTCGAAAACCTCGTGTACCGCATGCAATTAGTGGAACATCAGGCTGGTGGTCACCTTGAGCCAAATTTGTAGGTTGCTATAATAAACGTTTTTCATTGATATTTGGTGTGTTGTTATTTACTGTTTCCATTGGCAGTTATGTATTCTTTTTTCACACATTATGCGCTTGCAGCGCTAGAATTTCCCATTTCGGCGTTGTTTGGTACTATTTTTCTTGACAAATCGAAACGCATACTTTGGCCAAATTTTGTTCTATTTCGTCCAGTACATAACACGCTACGAACACCTCCTGTTATTTCTTGATCACCATATTAAGCGCTCTCGATTTGAGTTGTACTTTTTAATTTAGCAAACCTAATTAAATTCACTGAATAGCAACATTATTTGATGAATATACACCAATACAAATATACTCTCAATTTTATATATAAAATACACTATAATCACAACACCTCTTATACAGATAGTGTTTGGAGATCAATAGGTGAGAAAGTTTTCCTTGAAATAAAGAAAATTTTACGGAATGAATAAACTACCATCAAAGAGCTTTTGGAAGCAGAACATATTTAATTCAGATATCCTATCAGTTTAGACCTACTGAAATCCGTAATAACTACAACTTTGTTTATTTAAAGTTATGAAATAATGTTGAAATTAGATTGAAATGTATATTGTCTGTTATCTTATATACTAACAATATTACTTCGGTAATTTTTTTAAAGAAGGTACATTTATATAAGCAAGAGCATCTTAGGAAGAAAACCGTCTAAAAGATATTTTAGAAACGTCGTCTGTGTCTTCATTCTGCGATACTTTTTGAAGATACGACAATAAAATTATTACACAGTGCTAGGTTAGTCAAGAGTTTGAAAACAATTCATATTTCAGCGCCATTTCATTGATACAGACCTAAGTCTATGATCCGATAAAAATGGAGCAAAGGCAATAATTATGATTTTCCAGTGTCGATCACTGGAACTTCCATGCATAACACTTAGGACAGATGATTCCACCGTTTCATGATACTGTAGTCAAATCAACGGAACTAAAAAGAAAAAAACTGAGAAAGTTTTTGGATTATGTCCAGATTCTGAAGTTTTTAAGGATTGGAATAATGCATAAAAAGTCTATCAATGAAGACCTTGTATGATAGACTTATATATACACATTCTAAAACCGACTCTGCTTTGAGATTTTATTAAAACCTTTTTTATGATGTAATTTTTCGCCAAGTAAGACCATATTAATTTCTCGAATAAAAAAGAAATAAAATAAAATTCAGGATATATTGTTGACAATTAGAAATAATTAGAATTTGGATGAATGTAATGTTATTTTTAGATTCAAATGGACATTCTGTTATCTGATATACTAACAATATACATAAGTTTATTATTATTTAAAGAAACATATGCTGTGAATTAACGTGTTTGGAATTGTTAAATTCAAGATGTACATCACACTTAAAATAGTATGATAATTAAAAATTAAAAAGGCAAAGGTAGTACTTACACCAGGACTGATCTGACGGTGGGTTGTGTAAGCACTACCCGAACATGTCACCTTTTGAATTGTGTTATCATCTATGTATTGAATTAAATATATGATTATCGAAATTATGAAATGAAAGATGCTCATTTGATGCACTTTATTGAATTTATTGCAATTCTGTTTAAATTAAATGACTGGAAGGTTTTAAAAAGTAAAAAAAGTTCTCGAAAAAAATCTCCAGGAAGGATGAAGAATAACAATCAGTAAAATAGGTTTTTTTTTTTTTTTTTCAGCTGGAGGGATGGTTGCATTCAATGTTATTGTAATACTTACAGTTTTACAAAAAAAAATACTTATACTAATAATACGAGATATTGTTCGGGATTTATTATAATAACGACTTTTCGTTACCAAATAATGAATGTTAATGATCACGTCAAAATTATATTCAACCGTAACGTTGAATATAAAATATAATATTAATTATAATACTAGAAAGTTCTTTTAATTTGAAATAATAGTAATAATTGAAATACCTTCTACAGCTACGCAAAATGGATAGCATTTGCCATTTATACATGTACTTTTCTCATTAATACATTTCGTTTCAGGTGGACAAGGATTACCCTAAATTTAAAGCAAAACATATGTAAAAAAATTTCGAAGAATTGTAACAAATGAAAATAATTAATAATCAAAATTTTAACAGTCTCTCGTTCTTTTTATTAATAAAAGAAATCCTTACAGCACAAACATCAGAAGAGGAAGTTTCTGCAAAAATAGAAATGACTGGTAATTAGTTATTTATATATAATTCTTGTTAAATATACATTTTTAGAAATTATAATTAACTAGCCAGAGTAGCTGGAAGCCCCTGATAATGTTCAAAGTTTTGTCGCCTATATCTCGTTTCCTATTCAAATTCCTATATTCATTCCGTATTCCTATTCAAAGTTTCTCTATATTTGACCTTGTCATACAGAGAATTAACACCTTATAAATATAAAGATTGAGAAAGAAAAGGATAAAAAAACAAACAAAACCCTAATAATGAAAATATTCAAAATATTATGTTAGCCCTAGGGTCCTTGGCAACTTAAAAATAGCTTTAGTATTTTTTTTAATACATTTTGTATAAAAAAAGGTTTGTTTGTTTTTTTTTTTTTTTTTTTTTTTTTTAACTTATCGTTTCAAATTCTTATAGTATTTTGAGATATTCCAAAAGAATAATTTATAAGTTTTTTGTTACTTCGTCTAAATATCATCCTCATGCCTTCTGTAACATCTTAGGATTTTATGTTAGTTACTTGTAGAATACCTTTACACAAAAATATTGGGTCTATCGGAAAGATTTTCCCAGAATCCAAATGGAAAATTCTATGACTGTAACAATCAAGGGCAGTTAGTAGATGGATGGTTGGCAAAGATAGTTTTTATCTGCCTGCGATGCATTATTAGCTGCAGCAACATCGGTTGATAAGATTCAGTTACATGAGTTACAACGAAGAAGCAACGCAGTAGCTGCGACCAAAATTTTGTGTTATGTTTTTGGACCGGATGCTTTAATCGAGTATAAGAAGTATCGAAGATGGTTTTGAAATTAAGAACAAAGAGATCTGGACAGCCTTCACTAATCGACGACGATGTAGGTGTTGCACAGAAGGCAATTTTGGACCACGCTTGCAGCTGAGGATTTGTGTGCGTACCTTTACGGAAAGAAAAATAAACTGACGGATTTTTAGTGGCTATAGACAAACAATGGGTACTACAGAACAACGTCGTGTTGAAACGAGCCTATTGCTCGACCTTATACTCAAAAATCGGTTTTACACCAGAAAAAATAAAAAAACAAAACAAAACAAAAAACCATTCTTTTATATTTGATCGGATAGGGAAGGAGCTAAACATTACGAGTTGGTAAGACCTGAGAAACGATTACTTTGGGCAAATACTGGATGCATTTAATCGAACTGCACAGGAAAACGAAGAATACGGCCAGCTTACAGACAAACAAAGAAAAAATCCAACGAGAACGCCAGTCCTTATATGGCCTTACCAACACAGCAAAAATATATAAATTAAGTTGGAAGGTCCGTAGTCATGTACCTTCTTCGGCAGACATAGCATCTTCTGATTACCATCTCTACAAAACTACTCAAATGATAAAATGTTTACAAATGACATGGGTATTACTAATGCAGTTCTAAGAATAACAGATTAATAAACAATCTACAAGATGAAATCAAAAGTCTTCAGGGAAATTATGCAGCAGATTTATACTACAATAAAATTCACATTTAGTTCTTATCTAAAAATCCTACAGATCCAATAATTTAACTACTATTAAAAGACAATAATTATACTATCTTCGCACTGGCAAATTACCGCGGCCATTTAAAACCTCATTGTTTCATTAACTTTCTGGATTAAAATGCAGACATCTTTGGAAGATAAAAACAATTGATAAGGGTAACAATTTAACTGTAGCTTTAAAATTAGTCGGTCTTTTGAAGACTGCAGTAGTGAGGAAAATAAAAATGAATAAGAGCCCTAACCAAAACTATGTCTGTAGTTTTTAACTGAAAAACAAACAAGACACTATGATTGAGTTGTAATACACTGCTCACAAAATTTAGGGGATATTGCAAATGAATATAATACACTCAAAAAACAGAGGCATTTGAGTTTATGTATTAAATAACATCATCACAGAAGCAAATGACACGAAAATGAAGTTGTCTGAATATACAAATGTGATGCAAAACGTTAATTTGAATGTTTACCCACAACCCTGTATAAAGAGGCTGGCGCTGCTGGGTTATCTCCACTTTTCTGTATCAACAACAAGTGACAGAATCTTTGAGTGTAACTTCAAAATGCCCCTGCAACGTGATTTGCCCCTGCGAATCTGAAACATGGAGAGTCATAGGGCGTCTTGAAGCTGGCCAAACACAGATGACAGTGACAGAAGCGGTTGGAACCTCCCAAAGCGTGATTAGCAGACCCTGGAATCGCTTAGAGAGACTGGCACAGTACGAAGAAGACCAACCAGAACAGGGCCGCCCACATGCCACCACTGCAAGAGATGATCGCTACTTGACGCTAATAGCACGAAGGAACAGGCGAAGCAATGCGACTGAGCTGTGGGGACAGTTTCTCGCTGCTACTGGACGACGGGTGTGTACTAAGACCGTGCGAAATCGACTCCGTCACAGTGGACTGTACGTCCGGCGACCAAAGGCAGGCATTCCGTTAACTGCTGAACATCGTAGAACCCACAGAAGGTGAGCTAAAATGCATCTTCCTTGGACCCGTGAAGAGTGGTCCACGGTTCTCTTCAGTGACGAGTCAAAATTCAGCCCGCAGCCTGACAATCGTCGTGCCCTGATCTGGCGTGAACGTGGAATCTCCGGAGAATCCACGTTTCGTGCAAAAAAGACATTCCTTTGGTGGAGATGGAATCATGGTGTGGGCAGACATCAGCATTGGTGGTCGTACTGATCTCCAAGTTGTTAGAAATGAAACGAATGCTGTAAGATATCGGGATGAAAGTCTACAGCCTATAGTCATATCCTATGCTAGAGCCAACTTTCTTTTTATGGACATAATGCATGCCCCCACCGTGCGCATCTCGTCAACAACATGCTGCAAGAGGCTGGAATCGAGCGCATGGACTGGCCTTCACGTTCTCCAGACCTGAATCCCACCGAACACGTTTGGGATACACTAGGAAGACGCGTTGCCAGTCACCAATCACCACCCGTGCCACTTCCTCAGCTGGAACTTGCCCTGAGTGGCCACGAATCCCACAGGAACTGCTGCACAATTTGATCCTCTCCATGCCTCATTGCTGTCAGCGTGTTGTAGCAGTCTCAGGTGACCATACACCCTACTGAACAGTCAATGTGCGACACATTTTTGACGTTTGACATGCGAATGTTAACCCCTGTCCATGTGTCACATCCTACTTAACCCCGATAAATGGATTCTGCACCTCATTTGCACATTCAGACAACTTCCATTTTTGTGTCATTCGCTTCTGTGATGAATAAATATCACATTAAACTTTAATAAATAAACTCAAATGCCTGTTTTTTGGATGTATTATATTCATTTCGCAATACTCTTAAATTTTGTAAGCAGTGTACTTCGCACTGTACAAAAAGAATCAAGAATTTTGAGCTAACCTTGAAAACAACTAACTTGGCACAATTCAGGTGAATGCCTACAAACATTTTTATCCACATCACAGCGAAGATTAGGACCACAGTCAATCATCTAAAATAAAAACATGATATGATATTACTATCTGTAAGAAATAGATTCAGAAAATAAAAAATAATTTATTTTTACAGGTATGGGATATAAATATTATAATTTAGGGAGTAAATCATTTTACTACAAGATTTTTTTTTTATTCGAATATAACCCCAAACGAAACTAAATGTAAATTATGAACAACGTGGATGAAAATAAACCCCGGTTTATCATAACCTACTTAATTCAGTTAATTAATTAATTAATTGGTCAGAAAATCGGAAATCGTTGGTGGGAGAGGCAGGAAATGGTTTCATCAGAATAGCAAAATACCCTGAAAGATCTATAAACACGAACAACTGTTAAAGAAAAAAAAACAACAAAATAAAAACTGCTCATTTAATTCTTATAAAAATGGATATCTACTACAGCGTTAATAGATTTAGTTTAAGCTTAATGCCATGAATTACTATTTTGCACTGCAACATTCCACACACATGGTATAACTTAACCCCAGAAACGGGTGGAAATTTTGAAATTAAGAATAAATATCTTACCGTTTTGAAAAAAGAATTTGTCTTTAAGAAAAAATATTCCCCACCTCGTACCTTTACGAAAGACTTACAAACGGTATTAATCAAAGACGAAACATCCCCTCGACGCATTGTGCGATTAGAAAACACCTTCCCAGCACAACAATCAAATTCTCAATGGCAGGCATTCATTTCAGTGAATCCACAATATTTTGAAATATGGCTTCCTCGAGAAATAGCCATTCAATTAGGTTTCTCATCATTACAATTGGAATATTTATTGAAAGAAAAGACAATAAATAACGCAGCTTATGTTCGAATCACAGAACCAGTGTTTGCCTCCGAACAATCCTCCATTCAAAAAATTGGTGTTAATTATTCTTTTACATTTTATGTTCAGTTGTTTAATGATGAGGATGCAGGTATAGAAACGTTTAACATTCCTCCAGCTTACTATTCGAATCCACAATTATTAACAAACTATCTAAATGTGAATGCTGAAGTTCGTTGTGGTGAACATAATCCAGAAAAACGATGCATTTTCTTTGAATTTTCCCCTCTGACCGAACGTATCTCAGTGACTGTTTCAGAACCCTATAGTTTTCATTTAACTGAAAATTTAGCAGATCTTTTAGGATTCGAAAATCAGATTAATTTTCACCAGGGAAAACATGAGGCGCCCTCGTTGATTGATTTCCGCTTTGGTTTTTATTTCATTTTTGTTTATTGTGATATTATTGAAGCGTCTCCTGTCGGAGACACATTTGCTCCTTTGCTTCGATTGATTCAAGTCGATGGTAAACACGGTGATTTGATTAGTAAATCATTTCATACATTATATTATAGACTTGTTTCACGGTCTTCATTCGATACAATTTCTATCTTTTTAAGAAACGATACAGGGTCACACATTCCATTTCACCAAGGACGAATCACTGCCATATTACATTTTCGTCCATATCCCACGCTTTGTCTACAATGTTATCAAAAACAAGCAGGAGGCGGGGGAGATATCCCTATCTTTGTAGGTTCATGATATCAAAGGGGTCATGGTTTGGGTCTTTGGGTCTTTATTTCGATGGGCTGAACAAATTTTGAAAAAAGAGGCGTTTATGGCAGGCAGGCAGGCCTTAGCGAGTGGTAGTAAGATTTTGGAAGATGTAGAAACTGGAAAAGATTTTAAAGAATCGGCCGAATCACGATTAGGGGAAGCGTTCCGTAATACAATTTCCGGTCAAGCAGGAAGTGGTCTTTTAGCAAAAAGACAGTTTTCAATTTTTGCACAAGTTCATTTTTAGAAAAACAGTCGTTAAGACAAGTCAAACGTCGAAAAAGATCTAAACGTGGTCGTGATATTTTTGATTAGAAAATGGCCGACACACATTTAATTCATTCGAAATCCTGTGAATGTTTTAAATCCGAACTGGATCTTTTCGAACTTCCCCCTACCCAAGTTGCCATTGAGGATAATAAGGATATTGAATATTATCCGATAGCATCCCTTACCGAAAGTTCACCGATCGAATTTGTCATTTCAGGGGTGGGAGACGAATATGTTGACCTTTCGAAATCCATTTTAAATATTAAACTCAAAATTGTAAAAGAAATGACAATACTCCCCTGGAAGCAAATGATAAAGCAACTCCCGTGAATTTATTACTTCAATTGTTATTTAGTCAAGTCGATATGTTTTTAGGAGATAAATTAATTTCATCTACAGATAATTGTTATTTTTATCGAGCCTATTTAGAAATTTTATTAAATCATGGTCAAGATTCAAAAGCAACTCAATTGACAGCTTCGGGATGGTATATGGACGAAGGAGATAAATTCAATGATCTCAGTCCAGCAGTGCAGGACTGTAATGCAGGATTGAAAATTCGTCATAGTTTGGCTGCTCAGAGTAAAACAATTGACTTGGTTGGATCGCTTCATTGCAACATCTTCAAACAAAAACGTTTGATACTAAACAATGTGGATATCCGACTAAAACTTATTCGCAACACACATAGTTTTTGTCTCCTTTCTCCATCTGACAACCCGAACTTTAAAGTTTTTATAGAACATGCTTCGTTATTTGTTCGTAAAGTTAAAGTCCCAGTGTCTTATTAGCTCATTCCAAAATCTTAACCACCACTCCAGCTAAATATCCTTTGACAAAAAGTTGAATGTAAAGTATTTTCCATCCCCAGAGGGAATTTACAAGCTAAGTTTGACAATGTGTTTATAGGTCAACTTCCAAAACGTGTCGTGTTAGGATTAGTCGAAAATTCAGGCTTTAACGGTTCCTTTAAAGAAAACCCTATTCGATTTCATCATTTTGATTGTAATCTAATTAGTTTTACAGTCGATGGACGTTCCATTCCCAGTCAACCCTATCAACCCGATTACACCAATCTACTATATGCACGCAATTTCCTTTCTCTTTTCGCCATCACTGACCGTTTAGGATGTGATACGGGATTAGCTCTTAATTATTAAGAAAAAGTCTCGTCTCTTTATGCATTTGACCTCTCGGCAGACAGTTACAATAATTCAGGATATTTCCAATTAGATAGTCAGGGCACTGTATGAATTGATATGCGTTTCTAAGTAGCTTTGCTAAGTACCATCAATGTAATTGTTTATGCCGAATTCCAAAAAGTCATTGAGATTGATTCCTCCCGCAACATCTTAATGGACTAATCCATTCATCATAAAACCCAAGATTCCTCACTTCAGAGCAGCAGTTTCCTGACCAGATGTGCTTCGTTCAAGTGTTGTCTTCTCTGCGCTGCAACATCAACAACAGTGGTGAAAGCGTTACTTGTGATTGTGTCGTGACTCAACGCCGTCGATACGACTCTCATCAACATGTACAGTGTCCAGATCACGGAATTATTAAAAAACAACATTCGAACCAAAGACCATTATGGCTGAGTGTATGCAATCGATCAGCTA
>JAFIDM010009631.1:244122384-244143764 GCA_023159025.1 Thereuonema tuberculata
TATTTTATATAAAAGCTCTGATTATTCTTTACATGATTTCTTAAAACTGTTTGGACGAAATAAAGACAGTAATGATCGGTTTGTTTGCAGACAAGTGCGAAAATTCTTCAAAAATGAAATTGCTCGCAAACAAACCAATGACAGTTTTTGGAAAACATCAGAACTGTGCTTTCCCAATCAAGTTTGCTGTTCTCTACTCCCCACGAAAAAAGAAGAAGAAGACGTATTTAAATTCAGATATTTAACCCTGTAATAAAAACAAATGAAAAAAAAAATTGATGTCAGTGTGAGTCATTTCCAAGCCTTTTCTCACATCAAATAAATAAGTTTTTTCACACTTTCTATCAAAGTAAAAGAAAAGCCAACATTTTGGGTGGTCTGGTTTATTTTCTCTCATTCACCTTACCTCTTTCTTTTTATTATGTTAATTTTGGTCTGAAATGCCATAAAATCCCCACATTTCTATGAAAATCCAACCCTAATATATAAATTTCATCCTATAGACTATTGTTATGCAAATTCTAGTCTGGATCGCCGCATTTAGGGTGGTCTAGTTTATTTTCTCTCATTCACCTTACCTCTTTCTTTTTATTATGTTAATTTTGGTCTCAAACGCCTTAAAATCCCCACATTTCTATACAAATCCAATCGTAATATGTAAATTTTGTTCTGAATCGCCCTATAGCCTACTGTTATGCAAATTCTGGTCTGGATCGCCATATTTAGGGTGGTCTGGTTTGCCCCAATTACTACTCACAAAGTTCTCGAGCATAGGGGCATACCTGTCGGAATTGACAGAACAAGTCACTAGTCCATTTCTACCAACTTCTTCATAAAAGTACGGGCCGATGATAAAAGAAGCAGTGAACCCACACCAAACTGTGACTTTCGGCGAATGTAAGGAGATCTCTTGACCAACGTGTGGATTTGTATCAGCCCAAATACGGCAGTTGTGTGTGTTGATATCACCATGCACATGGAAGTGAGCTTCATCGCTCCATAATATCCGCCACGACCACTCGTCATCCACTTCCAATCGAGCCAAAAATCTCAAAGCAAACTCCAATAGGGTATTTCTGTCCCCTGGGAGCAATTCTTGAATGGGTGTTATCTTACACGGATAAAATTTCAGGATCTTATGCAATATCTTCTGCACCGTCGACAACGGGATTTCTGTTTGTCGTGATATTAAATGTGCACTGCTGAACCCTGCTTATTAGTTATCGCCTGATCCTGAACGGCAGTTGCAACTTCTTCAACTTGTTCCTCTTGATACGTTTACGTCCTCGGCCTGGTTGCACACCAAGAGTTCCTGCTCTTTCAAATTTTTCAACCATTCTTCGTAAGTTAGTTATGGTCATCGGTCCTCTACGTAACTATTTTAACCGCCGGTATTCACGAAGAGCAGCACTGGCATTTTCATCCCGCTGATAAAACAGCTTGACTAATAAGGCACGATCACGCATGACAACGCCATCAACGGGCGACTTCTTGCAGAATGACTAGAATTCCCGCAATCCCTCCTTTTATCCTCGATATCGTGTCACAAAGTACCCGTACATGCAAATTTCATGCTGCATTTTTCGACCGCAGTGCCAGAATTTCCTCTATCGGCGTTGTTTCGTACTAATTTTTTTTCTTGACAAATCGAAACCGCATACTTTAATGTGTATGGTGGCCAAATTTTGTTCTTTTTTGTCCAGTACATAACACGCTACAGGGTTCCGAACACCTCCTGTTATTTCTTGATCACCCGGTACGTCCACAATGCTCTATTCCTGCAGCCTCTATACATTTTAACATTATTCCAGGAGAAACAAGTTAGAATGATAATAATAAATTCTGTCAATATTTTAATTTTATTTGTTAGTAAGAAATAATTTGATTACAAAAATAGATAAAATCAGATTGTTAAAAAGAACTGAACCAAATTATAACGTTAATTTATAACGTCCAGTACATAACACGCTACAGGGCTCCGAACACCTCCTGTTATTTCTTGATCACCCGGTATGTCCACAATGCTCTATTCCTGCAGCCTCTGTACATTTTAACATTATTCCAGGAGAAATAAGTTAGAATGATAATAATAAATTCTGTCAATATATTAATTTTATTTGTGAGTATGAAGTAATCAGATAAAATCAGATTGTTAAAAAGAACTGAACCAAATTATAACGTTAATTAAATATTTTATAATAATTATGTAAGTCATAAATATTATAAAATAGCGGAAGTATCATTTAGTTAATCAATGTGCTTCTGTATACTTTAAATACAAATATTAATTTCATTTGATATTTTTTCTTTGCTCTTTTAATTGGTTTTACGTCCGATTTTATTGGATACTAGCAAAAATACCGGTGCTTCGCTCGGGTTACAAAAAAAGAGTTGTTGTAATGTGGATGACGAAGACATTGTAATTGTGAAATCGCTTTGAAGGTTTTCCAGTTGGTAAAAAAGTCCCTTGGTAGTTACAAATTATAATTATATTCCTATTTTGTAACTCGATAAACCCTAGATATGAAATTAATGGCGAGATCGGAGAATATAAGACTTCCCACCCGTTCTGTCCTTCGCCACACACCTATAAATCTTTTCCAGTAGGTAAAAACATCACGTGATGATTACAAAATAATATATTTGCAATATTCTGATTTTGTAATCTGAAAACCAAGTAAAGTACCGTTCAGTAATTTCACCCTCCCCTCTTCGTTTACACCTACTCCCCCCATTAAAAAAAAAGAAAAGAAAATCCATTGAAGCGGTTTCGGAGAATCGCATACCTTCAAGAAAGTTTGCCCCCCCCCACGTTTAGATCCTTTATGACCCGAAAAAAATTCGTCGCATACATATCTTTTCGATATTGACAAAGAATATTCATGGGAAATTTCGTGTTTCCAACTAAAGCAGTTTCAGAGCTATGTGTATCGTTCAAAAAAGTTTGCCCTCTGGTTTACACCCCTTAGTCTGAATCAGGGTTTTCTTTGTTCTTAAATTAAGAACATTTAATTGAAAAAAAAAAAGTTAAGAAGTATATTATTATTTAAAAGTATTGGGTGAATGCAAAAGTTCTACCCGTTTTTATTACCCATAAAGAAGAGCAAATAAACGCAAAATGAACAGTATCTATTATTGTGCATAATCCCCATTGCTATCTAGGACCTCTTGCCATTTTTCTGGTAGGAGATGAATCCCACGGCGGTAAAATTCCAGCGGTTTCGAGTCAAAAAAGTTTTGGATGGCAGTTTTCACAGCATTAAGATCATCAAAGATTTTCTGCTGAAGGAATTGTTCAACGCACGAAATAGGTGATAGTCAGTTGGTGTCAAGTCAGGAGAATAGGGAGGATGGGGTAAAACCTCCCAACTAAAGCCCAGTAACTTTTGGCGAGGGATGACAGCAGCATGTGGCCTGGCGTTATCGTGATGAAGGATAACACCGCGACGATTGATGAGACCTGGCCGCTTTGCTACCAAATTTGAATGCAGCCTGTCTAACTGTAGACAGTAGAAGGCAGCATTGATGGTTTGGTTGAATGGCAGGACCTTCCAGTGAATTATTCCCTGCACATCCCGTCACAAACTCAATAACACCTTCTTGGGATGAAGTTCAGCTTTCGAAGTCGATGGAGGCGGATCAGAAGGGCGACACACAGTCCTACGACGCTTTACGTTACGGTACATAACCCACTTCTCATCTCCTGTCACAATTCGTGTCAAGAATGGGTCATTTTTGTACCGGGAAAGCAAGGAAACACAGGTGGCGATTCGGTCATCTCGTTGCTTAGCTGTCAGGTTATGTGGAACCCAACGATCCAACTTTCTCGTAAAACCCAACTTAACCAGCCGTCTCTCGACCGTTGTCCGGTGTACGTTGAAGGTTTCCGCTAATTCTTGCACGGTTGGGTTCGGGCTGTTCCTTATGGCTTGGTCAACATCCGCCTCTCCAACGTGTGATGGCTGTCCACTCCTAGCCTGATTTTGGCAGCTTCTGTCTCCTTCCCTAAATTTACGAAACCATCGACGACATGTGCTTTCGTCTATTGCATCCTTCCCATAAACTTGACAAACATTGCGACATGCTGCGGCTGCCGTACTCTTTTTATCGAACTCCTATAACAAACAATGTCTTATATGCTCCTTTTCGCGTTCCACGTTACACTCAGAGGTTACACGTTACACGTTTTTTTTGAAATGATTAACTTTGTGAGACACGATGCATTTATATATGAGGCATCCACAGGTTTGATTGGCAGACGATTTGCGTCATTACAATGTCATGTGTGAGGGTAATTCCTTTGCAAATTTTCATGTCCAAAAACGGGTAGAGCTTTTGCACTCACTCAATAAAAGAAAAAAAGAAAAGAAATTAAACTATTATAAATAAAGAAATGAAAGAAAAAAAAACCAGGAAAAAAAACAAAACAAAAAGAAAAGGGAAATATAAAATAAAATAAAATAAAATAAAATAAAATAAAATAAAATAAAATAAAATAAAATTATTGCTACCAAGTAGATTTGAACCTAATAATCATATCTACTGGAAACATCAAATTAGGCTTTAGAAAGGATGCAGCTTCTGAACAAATCGTTTGTTGCTGGTTTAAAAAATTATTTCCCAGAAATATGGACCTTCAAAATGAACCTCGTAGAAGATCTGAGAAATGCTTACTAATGAACTGAAGGTGCTTGTGAAAAGTAACAAGCTGTAACCGTTAAGGGAGCTTGCCTCAGATCTTGGGGTAGGCATTGCAACCGTTTCAAGACATTTAAGGAAGATTGGCAAGATTAAAAAAAAATTGACAAATGCTTGCCCCATGAATTGACAGATGCACTTAAAGACAGACAAAGACGTTTTGAAATCTGCTCCTCTCTCTGTGTTAAAACAAAACCTGCTGATTTTAGGACCATCGCTTGTGATGAAAAGTGGGTATTGTATGATAATGGAAAATGCTGTGCATATTGTATGATAATGCTCTTTACAATGGCTAGATGTCAATCAAAAGAGAAACATACCAAAATCGACCTTCACCCCAAAAAGACAATGTTTGATGGTCTTACAGAGGGGTCATACACTACAACTTTCTTCAGCCTGGTCCAATCATCAGTGCCGATTACTATTGTGATCAAATCGACATTATTTATCAAAAATTGATTGAAAACTGAACCAGTAATTTGAAAAGGATTGCTTCTTTCGCACGATAACGCAAGGCCGCATGTGTCAAGAATGACCCACCCAGAAAACTATAAGAGTTAAGAGTGGGCGACTCTGCCTCATCAACTCTATTCCCCAGACTTATAGCCTACTGTTACCATTTGTTTAAATATTTGGACATAGCATTGAATAATAAACGTTTCATGACTTTAGGCTGTAGCCAAGGACTCTCTGGAGACCAGATCAGCAATCTTTTTACGGAACGGCATTAAAATGCTCTGTAGTCGTTGGGATAGATGCAGGGCCGCCCAGAGACTAGTGGTGGCCCCGGGGCAACATTTGGATTTGTGGGCCCCCCATCCCGGACAATCCTATTTTAAAATAAAAAAAAAAAAAAAAAAGGACAATCCTATTTTAAGAACCAAAAAAAAAAAAAAAGGACAATCCAATACGGCGGGGCCCCTCAGGCCTCATGTGGCCCCTCTTTTTGTGGGGCCCCGGGGCAATCTTCCCCTTTTGCCCCCCCCCCCCCTCTGGGCGGCCCTGGATAGATGTATTGCAAATAATGGAGATTACTTTGATTAAATTAACTTTCCTGTGACTTTACATCCTTTTCTTTCAGCCAGTATAGGAACGGCCATTTCATATGAAATAACCTGATATTATGACAGACTGAAATGAATGTGGACCCGGTAGCCGAGTTGGTCGGGGCGCTTGGCTGTGCATTGGAGGTGGCGGATTCGATTTCCCGCCTCGGCGGAGGGCGGGAATGTTTCCACGCTCCAAATGGATCCTAGGTTCTACCCAGCCCTCTGTTTCTTTCCCGGGGAGGGCGGGCATCAGGCTGACCACCCGATCTCAGCTTAGTCCGGTTGGACACGGAACGCCGGGAACCTTACCTCCCGCGACCCCAAGGGCACATAGGCCTATAACAATTTAACTTTTAACTTTAAAATGAATGTCAACTTAAAATCAAATTAAAATCATTAAAATCATTAAATCATTAAAATCCATGAAAGAAGATAATAAAAATTAAAAGTGAAAATAATCTTATCAGAATTCCAAATTTACTTACTTCACATGCTTTCTGTACATTTCCTAAAAAGAAAGTAAAACGTTTTAATTAAAAAATCTTTTAACGTGTGCGGGTTGAAATCTTTATAGACATAACATTTGCTTAAAAATGATGAGCACACATTAAAAATCGATTGCTATACACATGTTAAAATCAAGGAATAATAAAAATATTTAACAGGACAGTTTCAACCCACTGAACCACAGGTAATCTTCAGCTTCTCTGGGTAGCTTCTCTGGAAGCTGAAGATAACAGGACGTTCAGTGGGTTGAAACTGTCCTGTTAAATATTTTTATTATTCCTTGCTTTTAACATGCATATATCCATCGATTTTTAATATGTGTGCTCATCATTTTTAAGCAAATGTTATGTCTATAAAATGTCTTAACACTTTTAATTAACTATCTTAATAATAAATAATGATTATTTAAAGCCTAACTTTTTCAACCATCCATTAAATGATTTTCATGCAAACTATTTGATTTGAGTTGTGGAAATTCTTAACTACTGCAACATTTGAATTTTAAATTAAAAACAAAACAAAAAAAATAAATAAACGAGAAAAGTTACGAGAGAGGTTTAAATCTTCTCCAAAAATTTACTGCCTGCAAAAAATTATCCGAAGTCGGTTATTTAAGCAACCTAGAGACTAGAATGGGTACTAATAAAGGAGAAGATTATGAAGAAACAGGTTCTTCAACAACAAAGAGATTCCCTAAAAATGAGGTCGTCAAGATGGAAAACAAAATGTATCAGTGCATAAAATAACATGTTAACTGGGCGACACTTGTGTCGCCCAGTGCCGAGATTTTGTTGCCCAGTAACTGTGGGTAGTGCCGGCAGAGTTTTTTTTGGCAAAAACGCATTGAAAATAAAAAATATTTCTGTAAAAATATTTGTATAAGCTCACAAAGCAGCTTTCAATCTCAATGAAATGGATAGTCCAGGCAACTAAGGAAAAATAGGAGAAATAATTCGTGTAAAAGCCAATTTTGGCACAGTTGTAGGGGAAGGTGTCCTGAACAATATACTAAAAGTACTGATGGGTGGGGGTGGAGCTAAGGGGTGGGTGGGGTTTAAAAATCCCTTTTTTTCACTTTTTCGTGAATAACTAAAAAACTGCGGCCTACAGCAAAGCAATGTCCACTACTAAATTAATCTACATAAAATTCTCTGCAAAAAAGACCTTATACACTTTTTTGCTGGGATGTATACTTAAGGAGATATGGAGGGGGAAAATGGACAATTTGGAAAAAATGTTTGTTTGTTGTTAAAAATGGCAAGTATATTCCTCAATACGAAATCCACATTAATTGTCGAAGTCCTAATTATCTTCGAAATCGAAACTATCGTTATCGTCGACGGTGTCTTCAATGGGGGCTCCGTTAGTGCACAAGCCGAAGCATACGCCGCAGACACTGGAGCAGGCAATGCCTGCTTTCCGGCACCCGCAGCGCACCCCACACCCAGTCGGGCATCGGCAAAATATGGTGTTGAGAATGGAGTAAGGTGCTACAGAATCGTTGGTTGTCACCGGCTAAGGATGCCATTGTCTCCCCTGGCCCAACCCCATTGGGTGGGTGGTAGGGGATCGCCGAGCCATTGTTGTTGCTGTAAGAAATTAGCTCAAATAGATATTTGTAATGAAAACAAAATAGAATTTGACAACGATATGTAAATAGATATACCTGTAGCTACACTCTGAACGTGTGCTGCTTCGAAGCTCCTCTGGTAGGAGGAAGAGTGACCATATCAGATTTCTGCTTCGTCGATGCTCTCAAAAAAGCCGAGTATCGGAGTTTGTTGAGGTTTTGTTCGTGGGCTGGCGCTTGGTAAATCGCCAGAAACAGCTTCTGGCCAGCCTGTGGAATACCTCAGGTAATGTTGAGGGATCAGTGAAAAGTCTGAGATTTGTTGTCAGGTCAGGTTTAGCTGTGAACAGCTTAGCAATTCCCACTTTGCTCTTCCCATGGATCGCGGAGGTGGTGTCGTATCCGGAAAAGCTATGGAGAAGGAGGATCCTCTTGGCGAATGGGAGCTGTTGAAGTTGTGGCACTGAAAACATTTTGGTCTCCACCTTCCCACGGCCTGGCTTCATAAAGAACACGTTGGTAGATGGTGGAGCCAATCCTATGAGGAGGACTATCAAGTCCACATCCTCCCCAACTATCGCAACAGTTGGATGTACAGCAGCTTTATCCGACCCACACCTCGCAGTAGTACCATCAGCATCATGCATCAGCAATTGCAACAGTTGTTTCAATCCCTGCTGCAGTCATTTTCTCGGTGAGGAAGTGGATCAGTCAAGTTTTGTTCCTTTCATTGGCGAAAAACTGCTCCTGTTGAACTATGATGGTCGTGCTTTCATTACAGTTAATGTACAGTTAACCGAAGTTTTTGTCAGATCTCTTCTCTTCTGCTTTGCTCGTTTTGTACTATTGACATCACTGTAACCATCAAAAATCACCGTACACTGTTGTTTCTGTACGTAGACAATGTACTGATGGCAAATTGAAGAAATGTTAGAGGACGGTTTCCACTTCATGCAGTGAAGAAGGAAACCACCACCTACCACATTGGTGCTTTGGGTGAGATCGAGAGTTACGTTGTTCTCTACTGGCAAAACATCGTAGAGCGATGATTTCTTCCCTTTTCGCATACCAACCTCGAGGAACAGAGCCAGAGGGAATGGAGTTCATTCATAGGTCAACAACTCTGCCACATCTTCGTCGCTCTTTTTTTGCTATGACAGTTCTTTGGAAAATTGTCAGAGGGTTAACAGTAACTGTCTCACCATTGATTTTAACGATGATGATAGTTTAGATTTCGAAGATAATTAGGAATTCGACAATTGATGTGGGTTTCATTTTTAGGGATATATTTGCCATTTTTAACAAAAACATGAATTTTTTACAAATTGTCCATTTCCCCCCTCCATCTCCTTATGTATAAATCCCAACGAAAAAGTGTGTAGGACCTTTTTTGTAGAGAATTTATGTAGCTTAATTTAGTATATGGACATTTCTTTGCTATAGGTCGCATTTTTCGGTTTATTCACGAAAAAGTGAAAAAAGAGACCTTTAAACCCCCACCCACCCCTTAGCTCCACCCCCACCCATCAGTACTTTTAGTACGTTGTTCAGGACACCTTCCCCTACAACTGTACCAAAATTGGCTTTTACATGAATTATTTCCCCTATTCGGCCGTTTTTGGTCTTCGTTGCCAGAACTAGGAGGAAAAGTAGTTGGTACAATCTGATCATTATCCTTGGGTAAAAACTCTCAAGTCTTATACTGCCGAAAAAGTAAAAATACTAATTGAACTGGCATTGGATGTGCATAATGATAGTCGAACAATGACTCTTTCTGCCCATTCTTGGCCTTCGAGGCTTGACAAAAATCCAAATTGAAACCCAAATTTCGACATACAAAGATAATGGGCTGGAAACCGAGTTTTCTCCTCTCGACCCTTCTCCATCTGTATTGCAGAACAGGAATCGTGAGATGCTTGACGTTGTAGAAGTAGTAATGGAAAAGGTTATCATTGAGTTAAAAAACTCAGAATGTTTTTTCATCTAGGTGGATGGTTCCATAGACAAATATGGAGTAGACAATAAGTTCATTACGGCACGATTCATTTCTGAAGACAACGAGATGAAGTCTGTCTGTCTAGGGGAATCGAGTATGCGTGGAGCAGAAGGTCTTATGGAATCAGTGAAAATTGTTTTTGAAAACTTAGGCCTTATTGATACAGCAAAGGAAAAGTTGACTGGATTAATGACGGATGGGGAAAGTGCTAATACAGGCAAAAATAGTGGCTTGTGGGGTCGAACGAAAGAGTTCTCAGGAAGAGATCTACTTTGTAATTGGTGTGTAGCCCATCGGTCCGACCTAGCCATGTCAGACTTGGAATCATCATTAATTGAAGTTCAGCACTGGAAGATCAATTTAAAAGCCGTTGCAACTTTCTATAGAGCATCAGCTTTACGTTTTGAGGAACGTGAAAAGCTGGCTGATTCAACTAAACACACTGCCTACTGATTTCCAGCATACTTTGATGTACGGTTCGTAGAACACCTCAACAACTTAGCCAAAGCAGTTTGGAACAACCTCCCATTAATGCAACAACATTGGAGAACAATTCTAGACTACATTGATTGTACAAAAGTTGAAAAAGCTTCTGCATGTCGGTTTTTTCGTTGTGGGCGGCAGGTGGCGAACAACAGCAACTTACGAGTCTTATGCTAGATCTGTTAAAGCGTATGGAAAAACTGCAAAAAAAAAATTCAGATCATTTGTAACAATCCCCGATATTGAAGTATCTAAAAAAATCTTTGTTGATTCACTGACAATGATGGACAGCCCTTATCCCGATGGATATGAAGAAAAGTTGAGAAAAGAAGGCGAGAGTAATCTTGAAAGTGATGATAATGAAGAACCAGAACTTCCAAGGAGTGGTAACTCACTATTATCAACAAAGGGATTCTGGTCGGCAGTACGGAAAGAGGCTGTAATGAGCTGCAAAGAGTTCATTCTTCAAAGACTTCCTGAAGACCAAAAAGAAATTTGTAATAGGATAAATGTATTCCTAAATTCTAAAAATCCAACTGAGGTGGTCAACGCAGCTCGTGCAGACGTAGAAAGCCTGTTTGTTACAGATAAAGTGTCGAAATTTGGCCGATAATGTTGTACAACTGTTTGCAACGGAAAAATTCCCCGCTTCAATTGTAATGACATTACATACAGCCAAACTATACCACTTTTTGAAGGTTTCTCAACCTCATTCAATATTCAGAAAGTTGGTGCAGTCGTATGCTTCTCTAACACCACATTCTTTCAGAGACTTTCAGTGCTTTTAAATCCTGATAATATAGTATACCTATTCTTTAAAATTTAGTTCTAAATCAGGGGAATCTTTGCAGGGGAATCTGCAAAACAAATATCACTAGAGCTTGACGTCGGAAAAAGCACATTTCTATTGTTTTTAATAAACATTTGAGTGCAAAATTATGAAAATGGGATTAAATTAATTAAACCTGGCATTATATCTTCACAAAAATTAGCTATTGAGTTATTTTAAGAACACCTCGCTAGTCCAGCTTTTCTGTAATCCGGACTATTGGGCGCCACATTAGGCCGGATTTGAGAGAGTTTACTGTAATTTAAAATAATACATTATTAAAAAGCGTTTCTGGGGAAAAGAGGAAGGTTAAATAATTCCCCAATAATACTAAAATAAGGCTTAAAACCACGTTTTTAGCCTTCAAATTTTCAAAAAATGTCTGGGGGGGGGGACCCCCGTATGTCGCAAGTGGAAATCCCTTAAAATATGCTCTGAAATGTATTCTTTTCATAATTAAGAGTTAGTAAGCTTGAAGATGTTAAATGATTTAAGAATAAGAATCGAATAAGTTAAAATTCTTAAAACATAAAATTAAAATATTTAAGCAAAACTGTGCAATATTAGCTTACCCCTAATAGGAATACAATATCCAATACAACCAATATTGTTAGAACAAGATTTTTGATTAGCGTAACATATTAAGCCAGGATCACATTTCACATTCTGAAAGTATAGAAATAAAATAAGTTTGCTCTTACTTAATTTGGTAATGTAGAGGGAAATATAGAGAAATAATTGACTTCTAATAATAGAAATGAAAGTTTATTAAACAATATTCATTAGAAAGTAATATAAAATTTTGTGTCATTTACTGTCATTCCCCAAGATGGCGAACCCCTAGATTCTTAATGTTTAATTTGATGATGTTACGAATAAACTGAATAAATTGGTTATTATATTTTTAAACTTACTTTACAAGCTTCTATATGAAGTGGAAGATGAGAAAAATGTTCTGAAAAAATAACATCACAGTAGAGATTAGAATATAATTTTAAAGAATGTTGACATGCATAACTAACGACCTAAATAATATTTAAACATTTCAAAATTGAATTATTACAATACTGGAAAAAATAATTAAATTAAATAAAATGCTTTCTATCAATTTTGAGGAATTTGAATTGTGGTTAAGACTAATTTTTTATGGAAATATACTCTGTATTCTTGAAATTTTAATGAAAATATATTAGTATAAAATATTTCCTAGATGAACAAGTATCAAACTATCTTGACAATATAAAAGCAGTTACAATTTGTCGAAAATTATCTTTCTCTCTCTCAATAAAGAATTGCTATGAGGAAGCTTCAGTAAAAGGATACTCCCGTTTTCATTAATGATATAATATTATATGTTTGTAATATATGTGTTGTATTATTGTTGTTGTTGTTGTTATCATTGTTGTGATGAACTAAAATAGATAATATTTTCTTTTTTCTTTTTTTAAAATGTTCGATAGTTGGTGTTGCAACTTGTATATTGCTAAGATTTAGATAAATATCACTGTATGGTGACATATGTTCCTCATTGTTGGGTTTCATGACGTTAAGTCTCAAGGCCAACTAAATAGAGACTTTGAGGGAAAAACCACAAAAATATTCTTAGTTTACCCTACTTTGCTGCTTAGCGATATTGTTTCGCTTATACCAGAGGATGTTTCTAAGCATGTCTTAAGCATGTACGATTAAGAGTTATTACGACATTGCACTGATTGTAGCATAAACCATTTCGAGATATTTTCTTTACACTGCTCAGTCCTTTATGTAGATTCTGTTTGGATATTTAATTGCTTGGAATAGTGAGAATTAGCATGATTTGGTTTGAGGCTCTTTGAGAAAGGATTCCCTAGTAACAGTGCTACTCAATGCTAAAGAATTCGGTGTTTTAAGAATTAAAGATACAAAAAAACCCAAAAGAATTGAGGCCTATTTCTTAAGTCTACAGAATTTCTAAGCCTGTAAATATGAGTATTATAAATCATAAGCATATATCCAAGGTTGGGAAGTAACGCGTTATTAGTAATAGTTACTTTTTATAGTAATGATCGGTAAGGCCGTTACTTTTTTAATTGAGTAACTAACTGTAATTCAGTTACTTTTATTTGTAATGGAGTAACGAAAACGCGTTACTTTTTTTGCGTTACTTTTTCTTCCATTTTTTTTTTATTATTTATTACGTTCATACAAAGCTATTGGGCGGTTTGGCAAGAGCTGTTTCAAAAACTCCGTATCAGTTATCAGGACGTTAGTGTTGCTCGAGAAGATTATCTTAGAAACTAAATCCAATCCAAATCTCATCTATGGTCTTATCCCAATCATTGTTGTTTGAATCATCGACGAAGAAACACGATTTTTACGAATCTCTTGAATGGTTTACTTCAAAATGCAGAAGGCTACTAAACACAATACTAACACTTAGCATTATAAATTCGAACTTTCATTTCAAACAAAGTTCGAAAAAGTAATATAACATACTATAACATATTAAAAAAACAAAAAAATAAATTATTACTGCGAACTAACGATTCCTTTTTTTGCGGTGACTCATTCTAACCAACCCTTTCGTAAAGAACTGAAATATTGCTAATTCCAGAAAAAGTTTTTGAAGTGAATTTTTATTGGAAGTTAATCATTTTAAATGTGAAACTTGGCATTTACATTAATTTTCAGTTGAGAATTTCAATAAATCTGCATCTTAACGTGACTAAGCGGGTATTTCATATTGAATAAAACTAATTTGATATAAATATTGCTTGCTAATAAGAAAACTGCTTGCTTATTTATTCATTTTTTAATATTTTTTGATAAATAAACAAATATGTATCCGAATGTCTGTAAACGAACAAGACTTTTTTCCATTCCTTTCCAGAAACATTCCTTGATTGTATAAGATAGTCATAATTAAAGTTGGCCTATTTAGTGTATCCTGCAGCTGCAACCAATAATCGGAGAGACAACAAAAGTTCTACACATACTATTCAAAGGATGCGCTCAACGATTCTACAAAAAAAAAAAAAAAAAAAAAAAAAATTACAAAATCGCCCGTTAGAGGGCGCTTTTTGCTATAACAATGAAAATAATTGAAACACAAAACATTCAACATGCAATGCTGTAACAACAGAGTACGGTTTTAATTGTAATGTTTCGTTTTTTTTATTGTAAAAGTGGTCCAAGTGTCATCACAGTTGCATAGGGTTAATCTTTATGCAAAGAGAAAACAATCTGATTTGCACACAACAGGAATGCAGCCGACATCGAGCTATTAATGATCGATGTGAACTGAGAACGTTTTATTAGCAACAGCCGCAATGACGATGACTTTACATGAATGTGCGTTAATGGTCAACTTTTATTACGAAAGCCATGGTAATGCTAAAGCTGCAATTCGTGAATTTCGTCGTGAACCGATGTCACCACAAGGTGTGAGAAAAATGATGAAAAAATTTGAAGAAACCGGATCTTTAAGTGTGCAACGTGGCAGAGGACGAAAGTGCATCGGTGATCACGTGATTGAAGACGTTGCCACATCAATCGTTCAGCAGTCGTTGAAGAATGCTGCAGGTTCAGTTAGTGCCCGAGCCGCATCACGACAATCAGATCTACCCTGGAGCACAGTTAGTAAGATCCTGAGAAACTTAATTCATTTTTTTCATACAAGATCCGTCACAGACAAGAACTGCTTCCAGGAGAGAAGGAGAAACGACTCACTTTTACATTGACCTTTCTGGCGAGGATGGAAGTTGATACGTCGCGTCGTCTGACATCCTATGGAGGGACGAAGCACACTTTTATTTAACTAGCCAGGTACTGTCGCTTCGCTCCGGAACCCTTGCGTATATAGCATTAAAAAAAAAAAAAACTTTATTTATTTAGCAAATTAATATTGAGATCGGAGAATATACGACTTTCCAGCCCGTTGTGCCCTTCTCCACTTAACTCAGGTGTATTGCGGGTTGGCGCCACACACCTGGGGTTGCCGCCATACACTTCATCGTCAGTTTGCCAGATTATTCCCTATCCCGTGTTTCGGAAAATCCGGCCTTATTCCTTGTCTACATCATAAAGGAAACCTCTGTGCAAAATTTCAGCTTTCTAGATCCAAGGGTTTGGGGTGAGCGTTGATGAGTCAGTGAGTGAGTGAGTCGGGACTTTTCTTTTTATATATATAGATTTTCATGAATTTTGTTTTGTTAACATCATTGATTAGTTCTTTATAGATTATATTTCTTTAAAATTGAAATATTTCGTTCTTTACATATTATTCCTGGTGTTTTGATATCATGTTTATTTATGAAAATATGATCTATATTTGTTTTCGTATTTCCATGAATTGTACAGTTTCTTGTTATTCCGTAAAGACGATTTTTGAAACCATTATTGCACATAAGTTTTACGTATTTCTGTACTACATTGTTTTTATTCATTTTGAAAATATCTATATTTACGTCGCCAATCAGTATAGTT
This sequence comes from Thereuonema tuberculata, assembly GCA_023159025.1. Lineage (NCBI taxonomy): Eukaryota > Metazoa > Arthropoda > Chilopoda > Scutigeromorpha > Scutigeridae > Thereuonema > Thereuonema tuberculata. Next base: position 244,137,981 of record JAFIDM010009631.1, read on the forward strand.
GGACAGTTGTTTAATATACGATATTTTCATTTTTTATGAATAGATTACAAATTTTAGTAATTTGTAATTTAGCATTTTGCTTACAGAATGACAGACAGAATAACGTTTTATAATAAACGTTTTTATAATATATAATAATAATAGCCGGGTACCGTCGCTTCGCTCCGGAACCCTTGCATATATAGCATTTAAAAAAAACAAACTTTATTTATTTAGCAAATTAATGTTGCGATCGTCGGAGAATATATAACTTCCCAGCCCGTTGCGGCTTCTCCGAATAACTCGGATGTATTGCGGGTCGGCGTCACACACCGAAAATTCACATTTTTGCATGTCTCTTGCAAACGCTGAAGCGTTTGTGAATAAGTGATACATCGTTCGATAGAACTTTCAAATACCAACATTTTCTCAATATAATGTTCTCTTCTATCTTTTATACTTTTCGTTTAAATTGAGAAAAAGTCAAAATTTGACTCTTTAAAAGGCGCCATCTTGGAAATCAAAAACTTTTTTCGAAAGATTTTTGTAGCATTTTGTTTGTCTTAAAAAGATCTACATTTTATCCATTTACATGACCACTCTATCTCTTATAGTTTGGTCACAAAATTGGAAAAACGTAAAGTCTTATGACAGACAAAATAACGCTTTTATAATATGTAATAGCACTGTGAACATCCAAAATTGGCCAAAGAAAATCTACACGTTTTCCAGGAAATGCCTCTGCATTCGCCCAATCTTACAGTCTGATGTGGGTTCATATCAAACTTTATCCTGGGTCCTTATTTTTTTGAAGAAATTACCGCTGATGGTTCTCCGACATGTTCCGTGACTGCAGCTAGATATCGTCACATGGTCCAGAACTTTGTGATACCCCAGTTGCAGGAAAGACTGTGTCTTGATTCAACCTTTTTTATGCAAGTTGGTGCACCTCTTCATATTGGAAGGTTCGTGCAAACTTTAATGCTTCAACAATTTACCAGTGATCGAGTAATTAGTCGCATATTCCAGCTACCTGATCACCACGTTCTCCTGACCTAACTCCATGCGACTTTGTTGGGATACCTAAAGGATGGGGTGTATCGGGAAGGAATTGCAACATTAGCAGAACTAAAAGATAGTATCACGCTACATGTGCGAACTATCACGAGTGATTACCTACGGTCAGCGGTTGAGCATACAGTTCATCTCCTGCAAATGACACAATTGTCAGGGGACGTATATATGACGTGACTCGTTCAAACGTCTCATACTGTTTGTGTGAAATAAATGTGTTTTTGAACATTCTGTTTTCGTTTTCCGTTCATATAGCTGAAAGTTATATCTCACACGTTTTCTTGGAATCTTCTAAACGAAAATATAAAAGAAAAAGATTCGCTTTATTATGGGCAAATCAAAGAAAATATCAAAAACTTAGTTAACAACATAAATTCCTTTTACCCCATCAGTTATTCTTTCTTTTTACCTTTCTCACAGATAGGAATGCAGTTCTGTCGGAATAAGCACTGCTCGTCAATACAGCGATGATGAGGAGGACATGGATATTTCTAAATAACAAAATAAAATCAAGATATCCTTATTTTAATATTAAATTAGCATCAACATTAGTAAAATACTGGCTTTATATTTACTGTTCTGTAAAGATAATTAATCTGGTGACATTTTTATTAGTGATTCCTATTGGATTAGATATCTCTACAGGCAAAGTAATTTGAAATTGGCTGCCAAACTGCTGCAGGCAAATTTTGACTTGACTATTGAATCAGTAAAAATAAATTAATAGTGGTTACTAATCTTTTTATCTCGTATTTGATAAGTAACAATGCTATGCAAAATAATTTTGAAATATCTAACTGACTGGATGAAGCAATAGTTGTGCAATTGGTATAAGGAAAATCTCGTTTTCCTTAAGAATAATTTTTAAATTACAATTACATTGTCATAAATTTCGGATTCCTATTAAAGGTTCCTTTAAGATATTGGATTCTTTTTATGCTCTCGTTCATTTTAAAAGGGTATCTCCAAGTAAAGCCACATTAATCAACATCTATAAAGCGATATTTATGTAATTTCTCTGCAATTTTTCTGTCATCTTTCCCTATAAAAAAAACACAGGCAGACGGAATATACAAAAATTATCAATGGTTTCATTGATTCCAGCCTTGACTGTAATGTATAATCTGCTAAAAGAAAGATCCTTTACCTCACAAGCAGTCATCGAAATATCTAAAAAGAAAAAGAAAATCTTTTGTAAAAAAGAAAAAATACTGAAAATTAGAACAAGGGTAAATGGCAAAGAAATTTGTTAGGCAATATAAATTAAATTTAAAGCATTTCCTACCTACACAATGAGGAGCACAAATCTCATTAGCAGGACACTGTGGTTCAACGCAGCGTAAACCTTGTGGGCATTCAAGAGTCTAAACAAAAATAATCAAGTACTCTATATATAATCTACCATATATATATATATATATCTCAACATTAAGAGACATTAACAAATGCTATAGCAGATATTTAAAGCAATAAGATTGGCTATTATATTAACTGATAGAATCGCAAACAGCTGAAATAATTTATAATTTAACTACTTTAAATCTAATTAGCGATCACTATATTACTCTTTTTAAAAGCCAAACATTTTCATAACGGTATTAAATGGATTCATTGTCAATAATACGTCTAAATTTTCCATGTTTTTTTTTATGAAAGGTAACGCAATCAAGTGTTTGGAGGCTTGGCTTCACTTTTATTGCAATATATTTAAGAATGTGAATTGATCAAGGTTGACCAGTAAGTTTATCAGATAAGCAATTATGTGCTTATTCCATTTACAGACAAAATCGAATGTAGTATTTTCCAGCTTGATAATGCCAGATTACACTAGGCAGCAAAATTAAACTTTTTCTCTGTATCTTTGATGAAAATAGTTGATCTTTATGTTCTCGAGTGTGCTAAACATGAAAATGGCCATTAAAATGCATGTTTAGCTCTAGTTTTTTAGATATCTCAACTTATCATAATTATCCTTAAAAGCATAATGCATGTATTTATCTTAATGTTTCCCCTCGGAGAAATGTCTCTGAAGGCGCAATCGCTTTGCCTGCCGTTTGTATTCTGTTGCTGGTGATTCTCTGATGAGTGTCCAGCAGTAATCTGCCAACAATCCTGGATTCTACAAGTGTTTTGTTAATAACATTCTCTTTTCCAGGTTCACGTGATTGACGCATAGGCCATTCCTTCTGTTTGTATGGCATGCCCCTTGCACGATTGTCCCACATACACAAAAAGCAACAGAATTTGGTGTAATCCTGTTGCAAGCCAAGTAATATGGCAATGACTTTCAGATCACCGGAAATGTGCCACTTAAACTTCTCATAGTTTACTCTGCATAACAGTTGCTTTGTATTGTTATAGGTTTCCTTCATGTAGGCTGCGTAACCAATTGGTACAGATGGAAACAAGTTACCGTTGTGTAGAGGAACAGCCTTTAGACTTATCTTTGATGAATTTATGAACAGTCTCCATTCATTACTTTTATAGTCAATTTTCAGAGCTGTCATGAGACCCTCAAGATCACTGCAAAATACCAAGTTATCTTGTTTGGTGAAAAAAAGGTAGGAATGGAGTGTGGCGTTCACGAAACACACTGACATTTACCGATTGGTCAAAACAATTCCACTGCTGCAATCTAGATGCCAACAGTTCTGCTTTACCTTTAGGCAATTCCAAATCTCTTACAGATCATTCAACTCACACTGTTTTACTTTGTGTTGCTGTGTAGACTCCTCATTACATTAGAAATCAGGATCTTTCGATGTACTCGGTTTAGAAGGTGATAGAGTAGCATTAGAGTCACTGCTGTCCTCGTCACTAACTGTATAAGAATCAGGTGAGATAGAACAGGTAGTCCATCTCCATGAGGCATGGATGCATAGCTGATCATATGTAAGGATACGTCAATGCTGGCTTTTTCTTCTTTGAAATACCATGTTTTAAGGGAGTTGTCACGAAAAAATAACAATCATTTACGTGGTTTAATGGTTCTCTCCAGATCATCGGAATAGTGAAGCCTATTGACGATCTTTTACGATTCAACCACGAACGAAGACCTGTGGCACAAGATATACAACATATATGAGGGTCTCTCCCCTACCCCTTCTCTGTTGCTGGGCACTGCGGATAAAAATAGGCTTTCAACACTGCATGTGAAGTAAGAGGGTTAGAAACGCTATGCTGTTAAACGTATGTGTGATTTCCACGGTAATTTCAGGACAGGCAAAATGAATTCTTAGCACTAACTGATTCTGAACACCCCCCCCCATATCTCTGAAACTAGAGCTAATCTGAGATTTTAATGGTCATTTTCGTGATAAGCATGCTCGATTTAGTAAAGATCAAATGGTTTTGTTCAAGATATATTGTGATGAGTTTTATATTTGTATTTATATATTTATTTCTATTTATCCTATGTGTTTTATCTTTTACTTATTCAGAATCACTTGTATTATTTCAAATCCTAACCGTTAATGGTTATTCCTGTTTTGTTTACTTTTAAATCCCAACGGTTGGAGGGGCTCCCATCATGCACCTTAAATTTAAATCTTTCCGTTAATTTCTCTTATCATTTAAAAGCACCAATCATTTTAAAGCCCACCAGCCAATCAACACTCATGTAAATAAACTTATGTAAACCCTTGCACACTTGTAAATAAAGAGAACCCGAAGAGAACCTGTTCAGATCTATCATCAGTCTTGTTCATTATATTTCCACGAACCAGGGCAACGAATAAATCACCACATATTTTGGTGCCGAAACCCGCCTTCAAGCTCCATCGAACTCACCACATATTTTGGTGCCTGACACCCGGCTTTTGCTGCCTCGGAACCCCGCCGCAACCAATGATGCTGCCGTCCCGAAGAAAGCTTCTTGCCGTCTGCAGCAATCCCGCTATGGCCACAACAACTATTCACAATCTCCAGCCGTCCAGAAGCAAGTTTGACGTCGTTATCCATCCCGCCAAACCCGACTTCAGCTGCGCCGGAGTTATCACTGTTCTGCCGATCCTCTGTTTGCAACGGCCGCAAAGCAACTCGGATCCATCGGCCGCCCGTCGATGCCAGAAGCCCGCCCTTTAGTGCATCGCCCGTTTTGACGCCTCGACCGTAGCCAATTTCAACACATCCGCCTTCGTAAGTAGCCATGCCGAATTCTTCAGTCGAAAATTCAATGCAACAACCACCGCTCGTCTCAACAATGTAGCTGAAACTGCGAAGGAACGGAGTTTCCGCCAGCCATTTTCATATTCCAATCTGACGCAATCCAATGGAAAATCTATCTCTCCAGAACCCGCAGCCGAGAACTAGCCCCAGCCATGAACAAAAGATGCCCAGCTGATTCTCCGAACCTCCGTGGTTTCAACTTTTCCTCCGACCCAGTCCATGATTGTCGTTAACTCGACAATCTGAAGACGCCATGTTTTTCATTTGAAGCCATTGTGTAACCTCGAAATCGCCGCCAAATACTCTCGAACCGCATACTCGTAAAAACCATTACTTTTCACTTTAGTGAAATTGTGAACATTTTAGTGAACTCACGAGCAATTGGAATTTTTTTTCTTTCTCTCAGTGCCTTCGGGAATACTGGATCACATCATGTATAGTGTAAATAATATTATTGTTCTTGTAAATAGTTGTAAATAATTTTATTTTTATGAAGCTCGGAATTTTTTTTTATGGTCATATATTATTTATTTTTTTAGTACCTATATTATTTTATTTCTTGTA
>JAFIDM010009631.1:244143774-244173133 GCA_023159025.1 Thereuonema tuberculata
AGAACCCGAAGAGAACCTGTTCAGATCTATCATCAGTCTTGTTCATTCTATTTCCACGAACCAGGGCAACGAATAAATCACCACAATATTTTCACTGTTGCCTAATGTTATTCACGGATCGCTTTGTATGGAAAGCTCCCTAAAATGCTGGGAACTACTTAAAGGATGTTTGTTTTGGTAAGGATGGCAGATGTACACACATTCGCCAAATCAACAACTATTGTACCCACAGCTGACAGACCCACATTAAGTATGTGGGAAAAAACTTATATAGAAGAAGAAAGACTAGCACTTTGACCATTCTTGAACGGCATTTGTCAATTTGCAATTTGTATAATATTATATAATTTCTATAACAATAACAATATTATTGAAAGTTAAATATATTCAAATAGGTTTTCCCTTATAGTTATATTGTTCTCAATTTTTAATCAAATAATCAACAAAAGAATGTATTTTACCTCGCAGCTAGGCCTACTCCACGGTTTGTCTAAAGCAAAATAAAAAAATTATTAAAAAAAAAAACAAAAAAAAAAACAAACAAACATGAAAATAAGAAAAAATTAACATTTGAATGAGGTAGTTGATGAAGTATATACTAAAGTAAGAGTTTCACTACCTTCTGTACAATGGGAAAGACAATTCTGACCGGCTGGACAATTCGATGCAGTACAAGAATAGCCTGGAGGGCACTGAAGATTTAAGAAAATATAGATTCAGATACTTTAAATTCAATCCAATTCATAGATTATTTTATTGGACAATAGTTACCTTTCAGAATAGTAACTATTGTCCAATAAAATAATCTGGACAATAGTTACCTTTCAGAATAGTAACTATTGTCCAATAAAATAATCTGGACCATAGTTACTATTCTGAAATGTTTTAAAATAAATCAGTCTGTTATCAAGGTTTTAAAATAAATAAATTTTCTGAGCATTCTTTTGGATTACTGCAAAACCTATAACAATAACCATAATTTTAAAATATAAATGAATGAATATAAATGAATGTCTGTACCACGATAATTCAATAATACAGGCAATTTTGATTTGCTCCAAACATTAGAAATTTTTCCTCGGATTTCCTTCCAAAGTCTAATTTTCCATATTATCCGCACATTTTCCCACACAGAATCTAAAAAGGGGGGGGGGGGTTGTACAGAAATTTTCTGCAATTGACTAAGGTGATTGTGAATCACAAAACTATGAAATTTGAAGACTTAATAAATTAACCAGTGAGTATTAATAAATTATCAATAGGGAATATATTGGATTATTGTTTCTAATTGTATAAGTAATAATGTGGTTTTATTATTGTGTTAGGTTGCATTTTTTGTTAAATAAGTTAATGTTCAACGTTATCCTGTTTTGTTATTTTAATTGTTATTTTATTATATAGCTTGAAAAAGGGAAGACGAATACTCTTTCTGAAAAGTTGCCTTATAAAACATATTTTAAATATTTTATTTATGTTTTTAAGGGTGATGTGATGTTATTCATAAAGGAATAGTTTGTTGTGTTTAAGATGTTTGGGTTTTTTCCCTGTTTATAAATAGATAAATGTAATTACAAATATTTTTATTTTAAATATTTTATTTTTTTTCCCTGTTTATAAATAGATAAATGTAATTACAAATAATATAAATATAATTATAAATAATATAAATATAATTATAAATAATATAAATATAAATAGCAAAAAGACTTAGGTAGGACTTATGAAAAAGATGTAAGTACATGTAGTACATAATTGCTTTTTCATTAACGAAAAGATGTAAGTACATGTAGTACATAATTGCTTTTTCATTAACGAAACCATACTTAGGACTCGAGAATTGTGGCTTTAGTAAAAAAAGTAAGATATAAAATGATTTTTTAAGGCAAATGTAGATTAAAAAGTACATTACATATATTCTCTTTTATATATATAATGTAAATAATAATTAATATGAAATACTAAATACAAATTGCGTGTTTTTCTATTCGGTTACTTGTTTTTCACTTTAAAATTTTAATAATTGATAACGATAAATAATCAAATAGTAACGTATCCTACTACAGGCCTTGGAATTGCGGGAAATAAGCTCCTGGCGTTCTATGAGCAACGGAACTAACAAGGTAAGTATCTGACATCGGTCTCACCAATTTGTTTGTGTCGTTTCGTCAAAATTGTCATGAGATGCCTATCCTGTCTACTTTATTTTCGAAAATGCACGCATGCGCATTACTCGTGTTTACGTTTCGGCTTAATCACAAAATTTTCGTTGCTTTTTTTTATTAAAACAAGTGAATATAATTTTGCGTTAAAGCATAAAATTAAGGACGACCCAAAATAATAAAAAAATTAAAAATAATAAAAAAAGAAACTACAATAACGTAAGGAAAAATAAAAAAAAGTAGGAAAAAAATAAAAAATTAAATAAGAAAAAAAAATTCAAGCGAACATTGAGAAAAAAAAAGTATATATTCGAATTCGAATCGACAACTTTCAGTATACGAACCTTAACCATCAAGCTACAGCTGACAACTGAAATGATATGGTTACGTTTCTAATATTTAAGCTAATAGCGGAAATCCAATAAAAACAATGCCAAATATCTCGAACTTGGGGGGGGGGGAGGCGTTGACACCTAAAAATACCGCATTCCTGCAGTGTTTGGGCCTTTGAACACGATGGTGAAATCCGTTTGTCGATCAGACCTTCCGTTCGGGAGTTCTTAGGAGTGGACAGATGGACGGACAGACAGGATAAAAGCAATATTTACCAATTTTGGTCGCTATCACAAGAGCTCCCAATTGTCATTCTTGCAAACCAATATTATTTAATGTGAACATAATTGCTATTCATCCAGTTAGGATGATTATAGCTTAAGAAGATGAAAACATATGGACTCCGATTCAAATCAGTCGAGTTTTATTGCCCATATAAATACTTATTTTGACACTTTTAAAAAGAATTTTAGAGGAAACTTTGATAATTAAGGGCATATTTAATAGCATAACTTTTGAGCATTTTTTTATCTTATTTAGAGATATTTTACGAATAAAATATTAGGGAACTATTATGCTTAGTCCCGAAGGAACCATGAATATGAAGTGAATTATTTTTTTTTTTTTGCAGAGATATTTTTGATTGAACGAGCTGTTCTGACTATATTTGACTTTACAATTTGAAGGCACTAATTTTAATTTTTTAATTCGTAAGTGCAATGATAATGATTATCAGTCAGTAAAAATAATAAAAATAATATCAGTGGCAGGTTCTACAAAGAAAAAAATGTTCATTAAATATAGGTTCGGAAATGCGATTTAATACCCATATTTTTTACGATTTAATACCCATTATTACATTAGATATATGATGCATAATGCGCAATTAATGTTGTATGTAATATATGCGTACAGTAATGATAATGTGTACATAAATTATGTATAATGATCGAAAATGTTTATAATGCTTCAAAATTTACAAAGAAGAAAGATTTTCATTTTTGTATCACATGTGAATGTACAAACAGGTAATAACTGAAGCAGAAATACAAGTCCAAAAATCCTAGTTTTTTTTCCATTTTCGGATGCAATGGTTAGGTTGTAACTCCTATCCCCCAACCCCACCCCTACTCGAAACACCAATGACCATTTACCTCAGTACAGGCATAACAATGAATGTCTAATCCGTTGATGAATTCCCTGTGTTCCGAATTTCCTGAAAACCATTATCAATCTTCAATTTCAGGTGTACAATCGTACACATATCGATTGATAAACAAATGGTCTAGACGTCTGTCTGTCATGAGGCAGTTGTGTTTGAAGCTGGGTTCGAATCCAGGCAATGGCATGGATGTTTGAAATTTTTCTTTTCTGTGTTTGTCTGCTTCTTCATCTTTCTCTTCCGGTCTGAAATCATTCCTTAATGATTTCCCGAGGAAGATCACGGAAACCACCTCAGCATCTGTACCCTGGATATTCTATGGCTGCTTCTAAGGGTTCACCATGATGTCCACGCTAGAGCGCCATAGGACATGGAAGTTTCACAGATGCAGAGGATGGAAAATGTTCTCGGTATAGCCGAAGTGCCTAATGTCCGTTTCCATGTGCATGTCCATACATCAAATGTATGTCTGTCATTTCAGAAAACGAATAGAAACTTATACCGTTAGCAGTTATGCAGCTACGTCGATAGGAAAAAAACGAATTAAAGCAATTTTTTTCTTTGGATTTTTAACAACAAATTTGAAGCACATTCACAAAAAACTTTGTGAAAGTTTATAATAAATGACTACCCTCGCTCCATTTAGCGCGAGCATGGATGCTGGCTGTATGTTGAAACAAAGAAAACAATTATATGATACACTAATCACCTTCCACGTCATCAAATAGACTCTACGTATAGTCACTGTCGATATTTAGAATACAATTCATTTTTGACTCTGTTTTTATTTGACATTTTTTACTGATTTGCAGAACCTGTTACTGACGTTTGTCGGAATCGTTAAGAACACCCTGTGTATATAAATTTGACCGTATCTTCTCAGAAGCTGTGAGATGGTTTTTGTATTGGCTTTTTTCAAATTCCACATCACTGTCCGGCTTTATGTGGTTAATGTAGATACCCCCCCCCCCCGTTTACTTTTCGATTTTGACAAAGAACGTTCAGGTTAAATTTCATTGCTTCCAACTAAAGCGCTTTTATGAAATAACTATCGAATATAAGACTTCCCACCCCTTTCCGCCGTTCTCGATATCGAAAAAGCATCTTTTCAATTTTGATACCAAACACTCCTGACAACTGTCTGTTTCCACCTCAAGCAACCCTTCAAGAAAGATTCCCTACCCCCATTTACACCTATTAGGATCTGAATATCGAAACTTCGTCTAATACATATCGTTTCGATTTTGACGAACAGGAGAGGGTGCGGCAGAGAATTACGCACAAAAAAAAAAGTTTTAGCTCTAGTTTTTGTCACCAGCTTACTATGTCGTGCTAATATGCACAACAATATTTTAGTTCCAATTGTTGCAGAGCAATATTTTTTTAGTTCCAATTGTCGCCACCAGGTGCATCTGTGGTGCTAATTCAGGGATTTGACCCCTTTTAAAACCCTTAAGGGGTGAGTAATCTAAATCCCAATAGCTAACTTTTTTCAAGTACAATCTCAGAAAGCTTTCAGTCAAATTTCAGTTTTCTGGCTGTATGGGAAATAGGAGAATTAGATGAGTCAGTGAGTCGTCATCGTGTTCAACCATTTCCAATCCATTGTAGGATGAAGATCTCTCCAATTTTTTTCCAGTTCTTTCGGTCGAAACATTTCTCTTTCAATATAATCCAACAAAACTTTTAATTTCATCCACCCATATAACTTGTGGACGCTTGGCCTCCTTTCATTCCTTGGAATCCAGTTTAGAATTTTTGTTGACCTTCTATTATTATTACGGCTTGCTACATGGTCAGCCTGCTCAACCTCTATTGTCTCTTCTCCGTATGTTAGAACTTCTAATATACATTGAAACATATAGACATTGCTCCTTTCATTATTACTGTATTTCGGCCAAAGGCATTCATGCATGTTTGATTCTAAGATTAATTTCTGGCATAATGCTTTCTTCCACGCTAATTTGTTGTTCAAGATACACACAGCTGTTAACTTCCTCTAATTCAGAATTGCGAACTTTAATTGGTTGCCTATTATTAAACCTTATAATCATAATCTTTGTTTTCTTTGAGTGCTTTAATCCAACTTTTAAACTTTCATTGGCAAGTTTATATACAGCAATATTCAAAATTTCCTGTATAAACTTTAAAGATAGGTTCTATTCAGTAAGACAAACAAAAAAGTTCAAATAAACATGGGTCCTGAAATGAATAGTTTTCGCGAAAAACGTAGTTTTCATTTTTCAAGTCGGGTTGTTTTTGGCATAGTATAATAAAAACGATAAAAGTATTTCAAAATATTCATAAATTAAAAGACAGATATAAAAATTAGGGAAAGAATGATTTAATAAACGGTGTTGAAAAACAAACAAAAACAAATAATTGGGTCCGGGAATTTGAATAACCATAATTTGAATAATCAAATTATGTTTTTCGCAAAAACATTACAGAAAAGAATCACAGTGACCATATTGTAAACTTTAACTCGGAATAGAATATAATGGATAACTTATTAGCAGAATTGATAGATAAGGAATTCAAAAATGAGTTAGATAAAATGAAAATCATATTGAAGAAAAATGGTTATGGAGAAATTTTCATTGATAAGGCCTTAAAGGAATATACAGTATTACTCTCAAAATTAAAGAATTGGACAAGAAGAAGGAAGAAAGATTAATAGTTCCATATTTGAATGAGAAAAGTTTTGACTTAAAAAGGATTTGTAAAGAATATGATATAGAATTAGCTTTTGAATATAAAATATTTGTGTTAGAAATTAAATAAAAATAAGAGAAAATATGATATGGGAATAATTTATAAAATAAATTGTTTAAATTGTGGAAATTTTTAATATCGCAGAAAGCAAACGTAAGATTAGGGAGAGGTTTTTAGAACATGTGTATTACATTAAGAAGAAACAAGGGGACAAGTCAGAATTGGCTGAGCAATGCTGTGAGTGAAGTTAAATTATTATATTTACGGAAAAAGACACAATAACGAGGAAAATAATAGAGAGTAGAATTATAAGAAATATTAGAGAATTAATCTTAATCGTAATGAAGGAATGGAAGTTGATAAAGTACTGGTAAATTTAGCAAGAGATATGGTAAAAATCATATGTTGATAACAGAAAGTTGGTAAAATTTGAAGAATTGAAGTTATGAATTAAAGTAAATATAGGACTTGTTAGAAGTAATATTGTTAAAGTCATGGGTAAGTGATTGATATGTTAAACTATGTCCAGGAGAGTGTATGTGATATGTAGACATCTGTAATTATTTCAATTTATAAGAAGATTGAAAAAGAAAAGAAGGCATACAAAGAAGGTATACTTTCCGAAAATTTGCTTAATAAATATATTTTGTGGAATATATTCTTTTGTGGAGATGTTGTATATTTGTTAATATTATCCTTATCTATTGAAACCGTTTCTATTGAAAGATCTATTGAACTTAGCATTTTACTGCGGTTATTTTTTGTTATAGAAATCGTCGTAGTACACAATTTTCAACTTTATACATTTTCACAGCTGTAATTTACGTCCATCGCTTCCATTGCTTCCTGTGGAAAGATGCTTGTCTAGAATACCAAAGTAAAAGAGTTTCAAATCCAGGCAGGGGAACATTCACTTTGTTATTTTGATCTTAACATTATTTCTGCTATTGTTTTTAAAATATTCTGGCAAATTTCAGAACATTATTTAGTTGCATAACTTCAATAGATCTTTAATATAGTTTAATAATTATCCGTATCTATTGAAACAGTTTCAGTGTTTTCCATTAAGAAAAATGCTAATAGTTTCAGAATTTACAGAAACTATTTACAGGAAAATTTATTAAGCTTTACCTGACAGTAATTACATGCACTATGAATGAAGCTAATTATATCTTTATTCAGGTAAAATAACAATGTAATCTGTATTAAAAGACCATATAATTCTGAACTATAATAATTTACATTGCTACATATTTCGAAGATATGCTATGTCTGATGAAGATATTTTAAGCTATTTCAAGATGAGGCAAAATATTCATTGCTTAGAGATGTTTGAAAACAATCATATTTTAAGAATTGAATTGACTTTACCTTACAGCTATCTATGGCTCTCTCTTCGATATCTATAGTTTTTTTTTTAATAGAAATAGTTAGAACACAGTAAATGAAAACTATCGAAGAAAAAGAATTAACAACAGTTAAAAATGCAGAAATAAATACCTTTTTGACATAATGGAGCACACTTGAGTTCAAGTGGACAGTCGGGATTAATACAGTGAAAGCCAGGAGGACATTCAAAATCCTAGAAAATAAAAGTTTCTAATTATTTTTATATTGATATAAGATTAAACATGTTGAAAATTGTCCCATGTTTCTGAAATCAGAAATCGATTTCTTTGTGTACCGTAAGTATTTCGAGATAGATGGCACTTAGAGGCACACAAAAGCACTCATTTGTAAGTTGTCAAACAGGTAAAAGTATATTAGTGCCAAGTGTAATTTGTCCCTTTATTTTGTCTCTGAAATATTAGTTATTGTCAGTTTTGTGCTGGCTTTTAGATTTTGTTAGATACAATAAGTTAGGTCTCTTCATGCTTGGTGTATTTATTTAAGTACATTAATAATAAATAAAGATCTACTATTTATTTAAATTGCATTAGTGTTAATTTCGAATTTCTTAGTCCTGTGAAATCAGTCCTGCTCAAACTGTTGCTGCAGTGATCTAATCTTAACATCATTTACTTCAAGAAAAAGGCTTTGTTTTGCATAAATGAAATTAATGAAATGATATAGGCCTGTGTATAGAAACTTCTTTGTTTACTGATGACTGCTCCTAGTTGATGATCGTCGTATTGGAGTGAAACAGCTATTCTAGGATGTCATTTAGTAAACAACTTGGTCTTATCCATTGATATATAATGAACTTTTAATTTTAGCAAAAACTCATTATTTTCTTTGAATGAACACTGTTTCAACTTAACTTAGAAGAAATACTCCTGAGATTGTGATCCAAAGTAGATGTCGGAGGACAAGTTCGACGCTTGCCCCTTTTAACATACAATTAAGCAACCAGGTAATGGTTTCTCTGTAGGTAACAGGGGTTAAATCTCCGACCGCCTCCAAGGATTGAACCTGGCTCAGGCAATTCTCAAACAAGCTACTTGAAATGTACTGTGCCCGATTTATTATTATGATTATGAAAATTGAACGAATTCATATAATGATGTTTTCACAGCCTTTTCTTCAGTTATGGGCTACATATGACTGCTTTTGAGAAAAAGATTACTTTGGTAAATAATTCAATTGTTACAAGATCAAATATTTACTTGAATATTGATGGTAATTCATTTACCGTCTAAAGAAAACTGTCAATTAAAATGAGTTTTAATTAAAGATCATTTATAATTGTGAAGGATGATTGAAGTATTGAAATTGTCATACTTAATTCAGATATCATAATTCCCAAAATTATCAGCTATTTTAAAATAAGTATTATGAAAAGACAAACGATTGTAGAAATTCTAATGAACTTACTGTGCAAGAATATATTTGATTAGCTGAAAAGAAAATAGTTTCTTGTTAATTCTTGTTAGATATTTTCCGTGGAAATTATGAATAAAATAAAAATTATTGAGTAATTTTAAGATAAAATTATGATTGTTACTGATTGATAATGAGACGCTTACCATATTTTTAAAGCTTAATTAGTAAAGTAGTATTTCAGGTTTGGAATGTTATCTTTTTCGCATTGCTTATCTCTTATCCTCTCAAAGTGAACGGAGTTGATTTTGCCATTCTGATTATCAATCAAAACAAAACAACACAGCATCGTAGTTCACGATCAGACAGTCCAGAGGCTGAGAATCTACAAGCTGAGTGTGTTTCAGGAGCAGTAGATAAATACATAACTTCTGTTTAATGTGTCAGTGAAGAAATGAAGATGAAATTCTCCCGGTTTAAATTTAGAGAGAGAGAAAGGCCGTTACAGGCAGGGGCGGTCTGGCGATCGCCGCCCGAGCCCAGAGTACCCAGGGAGGCCCCCCGACGGGGCACTCGGCAGATGAGCGAAAGTAAAATTAGTATTTTCACACTCGAAAGTTACAAACACTATTATATTTTTACTATTAACACTATTACAGTATTTATTTTTAATAATAACACTATTATTTTTACTAAACACAAAAATACTATTTTTTTACTCAGATTTATCTTTACTTTTAATTTCTGATTATTCATGTTCCTGTAAAGGGTACTGTGTTTACAATTACTCATTAATATTATCAAGACTTGAAGAGAAGTTCGCCTAGAAGCGCTCGTCAGCTAATGTGCGGGCATGGGCCTATTATCAGACTGTACTAAGCGTAATTAGTACAGTGCAGTTGGAAAGTAAAGTTAATCTGGCTTCTGCATTTGGATTACTACGCTCCTCATAAAAATTCCACTGTTAGGGCCCCAACATAGCCTTCATTACTAAGCACTACGATGGGGCCCCAAACGGAGATTTACATATTACTGCCGGACAGAAAGAAATATTTTTAAAATTTTGCATTTAGGGCCCCAAAATCAACATAACTGTCTTAAGCTCTATAAGATTAAACTTTATAAGAGAATTAATATAGTAGTAGCTGATTCAGTAAATTCGCTACAAGCAGAAAACTTATTTGGCTTAGTGGAAGAATCAGCTGTTTTCCTAAGCTCGTCTTACAAGAGAATGTCTGTGTGGGTGAAGGAAACTAAAAAGAAACATCATGCTCATGATAAATTGTACAGAATCCATTAAATTGGCGCTACGAGGTGGTGGAGTAAGCATAGGGCTCTTTCATCAGTTGTAGATGAATTTTTTTTTAAATGCGAGGAGAACTCTAAGGGATATATCAACTGGAAGTTTTGACTGCAAATCAAAATTCACGGCAAGAAATTTAATAAGCCAATGGACAACATTTGAAAATGTTTTCATGGCTTTTGTTATCTTGGATATTTTTCTTGCTACCTCTCCTGTCTCTAAATACCTATAACGTAAAAACCTAGACTATGCTTCGGCCTGGAACTTGGTAATTCTTTGTTGCAGCAAATCAATTCTTAAAAGATGTGATAAGCACTTTCAATTCCCTTATCAAAGAACGAAAAAGTATGCTACCATGGTTAACAATGATCTTGAGGACTCAACTGACATTCAAATAGAACTGGATTTTAAAAAGATAAGAATTTTAAGGAAGAAAACAATGCCTGAAGAAAAAGCCAAAGACGAAGCACCTCAAATAGTTCCAACTCAGAAATACAACAGATCTACTTCAGCATTGTGGGCAGTGCCAAAACAAGTATTGAAGAAAGATTCCTACCCAACAAAGACATTTTAAAAGATTGCTCTTGGCTAGACCCTAAAAAGTTTCGTGAAATATAGATACTTTCAAACATACATACTTTCCCTCCCGACATTATATGCACCATTCCCAAACTGTGTAAAGTTGATAGAAGTCTTTTAATAATAGAGCTATAACGGTTTGCAGATCAATTCGAAAGTTTAACGAGATGCGAGAGTGAAAAAGTTGAATATGATAAAAAAGAAGATATGTCTAGTCAAGAGTCAAGATGATCATGTTGACTCTGAAGAAAAAGAAGAAGCAGAAAATTTTGTCCACTGAACCGAAAATACATTGCTGCAAATGTTTGGTCTGTGCTTTCCCCCATTATTTATCGATCTGGGCTTTTTATTAACCTATACACAGCATACAAGTTTGTTGTTACCCTTCCATGTACGCATGTAACATGTGAAAGGGTATTTCCTAAGGTAAAAACTGTAAAAAACAGGCTTAGATCTGATGCGGATATTGCACAGAACGCATACTTCCAGAGTGAAGCACACCAAAGGAGAGAAACAAGGGCTATGAAAATTTTAAAACTGTTTATTACAATACTCATATGTTGTTTTGTGTTGATCAATTACATGTAATACTGAATGTAACATGGAACAATAAACTGTATGCACCTTGGCATATACTAAACAGTATCTATTCACTATGTAAATAATTCTAATCAACAATAAATCTCTTTAAATAATGATAACCATAGTTGTACTATAAGATAAAGCATCTCTGCTTGAACTAAGAACACTTGTCATTTAACCTACAAAATCATGTAACTGTTAAATACAAAATATCTACTATGGCTTTCCGTTATCACCTTCCTTGAAGTGGACTCTTCCATTATCTTCATAAATGAAATTCTTTAACTTCTGTCTTCATTAATTTCTACGAACTCTTTTCGAATAAAAATAACAAGTTACTATTACTTATGACTGTTCGAAGAATAACATCCTTTAAATACTCAATATTAAATTTACTCTTAGGTTCGAAGTATTCATTACTGTCGTCAGTTCTGCTTTGGGACTTTTCCACTCTTGCAGAGAATCCTGACATCTGAATGTTGCGGGCAGGCTATCGGAATTTAACTAATTCTTTTTACTTGAATTTCGTCTACTGCAGCTTTATAATTATCTCCTTATTACTTTCGGCAGTGACATAACATATTCAAATCTCCCGCTCTCCATTCTTGAGACGATCGAATCGAACCATCCTTCTCGTATCAAAAACAAACGACTTCTCTTCACTCAACCCACGTCAATTACTACGTCATCACACCCAAACTCGTATGACGTCAACTTACTCATTTCTCATTGGAAGAAATTAAAATCACAAAACTAAATTTTCTTTTCAAGCATAACAAAATAAATTATTTATTTAATAAATAAAACTCAAACTCATTAAATTTAATACGCAAGATATTAAATTCAATATATAGCAGCAAGATCAACTGTGATTCAAGATACATTGTCCAACTTGATTCTAATGAATGTGGAACGAGATTTGTTTTTCAATTTAGATAAAGATCTAATCCTAGACAAAATAGGTAATACTAGTGAAGAATTAAGGAAAAAGTTATTGGCTTAGTGTAATTGGTTTTTTTTTTATAGTAGGCTACGGTATAGTAAAACTTATGAATAGTTATGTTATTCATCTGATTACTTTTAATATTTTTGAATAAGATATATAGAATGCACCTGAAAGTTTGTCATCATTTGCATTATTTAGAAATATTTATATATTGTATATTAATATATTGTAAATAAAAATTTTATAAATAAGACAAATAATGACAATATTATTGTATAGTAATAAAAATAAAATAATAAAAATATTAAAAGTGTAGTAATAAAAATAACCCATGATTCATTCCATACTCCCAGAACCCCCCCCCCGGTAAGTCATGTACTGGTTACATTCACCAGAAAAATGGTAAAGCCTAAAGGGCCCCAAATTCGTTTCCAGCCGAAGGGCCCCCAACGATGCCAGACCACCGCTGGTTACAGGCTTTGGTAAGAGTGATGGATGCCCAATCTTTGAGTTTGTTTGATTAGCTTATAATCAGTTTTAAATTTTTGTGACCTTTTGTTAGACAGCTAACAATGACAATTGATGCATGCTTTTTTTTTTTGTTAATCCTCGTAACAATGAATTTTAGATAATACTTTCATTCTTAAGACGACCTAATAGAAAATAAGTTTCCATCAATACCATAGCTATCTAACAAATGATTATAGAAATATGAAACTGAGTATAAGATAATCCAGGAAGACTATTTCAATATCAAAACTGAAAAAAAAAAGGATTGGGCATCCATCACTCATCCAGCCTGTTACTGGCGCAGGGTTTAGCAAGTATATCAGCAATTTCAGAGCATAGGATCCAAATTCAGGATATTGGATTCATTGGAGATTGACAAAACTTTCCTTAAGTAGATAAAAGCTATCTACATTAAGTAGAATGTAACACTTTTTATTGTGCAAAAGAGAGAATAAAGAGTCAGAACCAAACTATCTTAAGACTGTAATTTTATATAGAATAATACATTCATTCTTTAGATATTAATATGACCAATATCCGTATATTCTGTGAGACTAAAACTTAAGAGATCTTTGTAAATCTACTACTAGATTAAAAAGAAGATTTCTTGATTTATCGGATCAACAGGCAAGGGACTAAACTACCTTGAGAGTAAATTTGTACTTGTGATAAATCTACTTGGAACGTTTTGTGATAGAACGTTGATATTTCAGTAATATATGAATGTTAAAGTATATAGCTCTTTATTGAGTTTTGATACAAATTAGATATGAAAATTATCCAAAGACATAAAAATGAATAAGAAGGGAAAAGAATGGGACCTCCAAGTATAAATTAAAAAACAAGAAATACACAATAAAAATAAAAGAATGGAAATTCCTGTGCCAGTCTTTGGATAATTTTCACTGATAAACACTAGGTCCACCTTTTAACATAAAAATGAACACCAATTTTTTTAAGCTGCTGTTTCCTAATGAAGCACTAAATAAAGCAGAACAATTGAAATTTTATTAATAATTTTTAAACTGTGCACTATTTTTTGGAGCTCCTATGGTTAGATTCTATGTTGGCATTTTGAATATGCAACGAACCTTGTCTTTCTTTTTATAGTACGGTATCTTAGACTTGTCTAAATTATTTATAATTAATGTTTCACTAATGAAAAAGAGTGATGACACAGATATTGATACATGTTCAAAAAAAACAAAATGAATACGAAAAAAATGTGGAAATAGAAAATCAGATGTAAAAAAGGGTGGAATGAATGCCTTGACCATTTTGTTTTATTGATATTTTACTAACTTAGACGTTGTAAAACAAGTATAATTGTTAAAAAATTAAAAGCAAATAAATTTAAATATTTTAAATATATAAAAATTATAAATTAATAAAGAATTTGGAATAGCTTATCACTGTAACCATTACAAATATATATTATTTAAAAAAATCGTATTTAAAGAAAACTTTCCGCAGAAAGTTTTAGAAATAACGTTTAAGTGTTCAAACGGAACTAAAAAAAATTATTAAAAATTTAAATTCTTACCTTTTACTTGTTGAAATACAAATCCAATAATAGGGATATGAAATAAAAAATGTAAAAGGTACATGTTAAGTTTAGAATCAGCTGATAGTTAGTTTTTGGAAATAACTATAGCCATAACCGGATCTCAGAACATTCCTTACTTGGAATTTTAAGGTAAAAATTTTTATTTCCTCGTTTTATTTTCAAATTGTTTCTTTTTTTCTTCCGAGTTCAATCCCAGTTTAAAATTATTTTACGAGATAAACCAACGTTTAGGAGATGTGAACCTGACAATTGGAGATCATTAGATTCTTCCTCTAATGTTTGTTATTAAAAATACTTCCAATTCCAGTGAAAAGAAGAATGATCCCAGAAAGTTAAGGCAATGAGATGCACTACCAAAGTTTGCAGGAAAAGTTTAGCAAAGTGTCCTGGAATATTGACAGTTATTCATAAATTATGTAACCAATCTCCACTTTCTAGTGTACAACCACTTTCATTGATATATAAAATCGGTTTTATGGCATGAAGTGTGGCTTTCCGAATTCATCTTTCTGCTGCCATTCAATTTTGTCTTTACTTTGATCTTGTTTCCAGTTTCTTTTCGCCATGGTTTCTGAATACCTTAATTTCCATGATTTTCTAGCTCTTCCTCTCTTTTTCTTTTCTAGAGATATTCATTTTAATGCCTGTTTTGTTAATCTATCATTACTCATTCTCCTTAAGTGTCCTTACCAAAACTAAAAAAAAAAAAAAAAAAAAGTCTACATCATTATTGTTTCATTAATATTCATCATTGCCAAAATTTCTTTTATAGGTCAAGAAATAATATTCGCGTAAACCAGTAATAATAATTAAAAAAAAATCAGATTTTGTTTCTAACGTAGGAGGGAACAAATAACTTATATTTGTTCTGCAGAGCTACATACTCATCTGTTTAACCTCGTTTTGCCACTGTGGACAGTAAGTAAATGATGTAGACAATCATATGACTGAAAATACAAATGAATGAAACATTAATACGTAATTGGGTTGCTGTGTGTCTCAAATTTAGTAAAAGCTAAGTAATTAGACAAGATATTTAACGTGCGTTAGTACATTTTTACAGTAAAATAAAACAAAGAACGCACATAACTAAACAAAACACAAATTCACTGAGCTATTTTTTGATATTTGTGCTGGAAATCGGGGACAGTACTGTTTCAAGGCTTATTGGCCTCTCTTCAGCCCGACCCGATCATCTCATAGAAGCCAAGATTATAACAGGAACTCACAAAGGAGACTTTGTTTTCATCCATAGGATGTCTATGCAACCAAGCGATAATTTACTTCCATTCATTTTCACAAGAAGACAATTTCCGGTCAGACCTTCTTATGCAATGTCTTTCAATAAAGCTCAAGGACAGACTCTAAATAAAGTTTGCATCTATTTGGAGAACGATGTCTTCACTCACGGACAACTGTATGTTGCAATGTCTAGAGTCACAAGTCATCAGAATTTGGTTATCTTCACTCGAAAGAATAGTCACAATCAATTTGTCGCCAAGAATATTGTATACAAGCTATGATCATCATATATCATCTATATCAACCAACATCCATCTCAACATATCTCTTCTTCAAACATCTATATCGATCAATCTGTAACCTACACGGGGGATGGCCTATTAGAATAAAAAAAAAAAGAGTGTCAAGAATGAAAGAAGCACTATTTTTATTAGGTAGATTACTGAAAAATCACTATTTGTAACTCAAAAATCTGGAATCACGTCAAAGTCAAGAAACTCACGATAAATATGAATCTCATCAATCAAGATGATCAGAATCAGAGAAATTTTTCCGAATATTTGCTCAGAATCAGAGACAGTAGAGAACCACATAAAGAAGGAATGATAACATTGCCTGATAATCTTTGCCGAGAAATAGAACAACTCAACCAGTTCATAGAAAACATCTTATCTGAAATCAATGAATGGACAATTTTCACTACAAAAAACGAGTGTCAATAACATCAATCGAATGATAAGTCAAAGAATACAAGCAGAGACTAGAGAGCACTTAAGTGCGGATAAAATTGACACTTCTGTTTAATCCACAACACGAATATCTCTACCCGCTTGAGTATCTGAACTCATTGAATCTCAGCGGTATTCCTCCACATCGTTTGTCATTGAAGATTGGATCTCCAATAATGTTGTTGTGAAACATCAATCCCAAGTTTGGACTCTGCAACGGAACTCAACTTAAATGTCGTTCATTCGATAATCCTCTCATAGAAGCCAAAATTAAAACAGAAACTCACAATGGAGACTTTATTTTCATCCATAGGATGTCTATGCAACCAAGCGATAATCTACTTCCATTCACTTTCACAAAAAGGCATTTTCCGATCAGATCTTCTTATGCGATGTCTATCAATAAACATCAAGGACAGACACTAAATAAAGTTTCCATCGATTTGGAGAACGATGTCTTCACTCACAGACACCTGTATTTTGCAATGTCTAGAGTCACAAGTCATCAGAATTTGGTTATCTTCACTCGAAAGAATAGTCACATTCAATTCGTCGCCAAGAATATCGTATACAAGTTATGATCTTCATATATCATCTATATCAACCAACATCCATCTCAACTTATCTCTTCTTCAAATATCTATATCGATCAATCTGTACACGGGGGATGGCCTAGTACGTCGTAAATGTATAACCTGTGGAAAACGCTACTTTCTTCTTTTTTTTTGTAGTTTTTTAAGAAAATTTGAGTTTTAGTTGGAATTCTTTCGCAGGGGGCTTATGTATATTTTTATGTACATTTTTAAGAATTTCCAGCATCATTAGGAAGCGATGAAGACAGAATTTGTATGACTGTTAAGATGAGAGCAAGAATCCACTTGGGGAAAATTTGTAATTACATTGTAATAAGTTGTAACTGAATAGCATAAGTAGCAATATAAGACAAAAATTGTAAAATACCGAAAATGTGAAAAATAATAAAATTAAGAAGGAAATAAAGGAAAGCTATGCTTTAATTGAAGAAAATTCATTGTTATATTATCTGAAAATTTCTGTTCACGAATTATATGATATTTTTTAATTATATATTTCATTATCTTAGTTATTTTACGAAGATTGTACATATCACCAGATCTAAACTCCACAATTGTGTAATTCTTTTTCACATTTTTATTACAAATTAACTGTTCCTTTTATCCCCATTATATTTATTAGTTTCAATGTTTTTGTGTTATGCTCTGTTTTGTTTTCTCCATTATATGTAACCAGTAATGCTTTTTGTATTTTATTTTATTTTATTTTATTTTCTCATGCCTGTAATTGACTCCCTGCCTGCCTTCTCGACGGGACTACCCTTAAGGCACAGGGAAGTCACACTCATATCTTTTATGTATTATCAAACTTTTGTAAGGCAAATAAATTATTATTATTATTATTATTAAAAATTGTAAGGAAATGCAAAGAAAACATTAAATTTATGTGAAATTTACGAAAGAAATCAACGGAAAATATGCTTTCATTGCTGCGAATTCAATGTTTTACTATTGTCTATTTTTGTTTTTTGTTTTTGGAAATAAGTTAGCAAAGTCCAGTAAAATTGTTAGAAAAAAATACGTCATTTTGCTTTGAATTAACATTAGGTTAATGTGGATGAGATATGATCACCTCCAGAATGTTTCGTTTGGAAATAAAACAGAACCCCCCCCCCCCATACATTTTCCTTTTAATTAACAAAAGGTGAGGTAAGGTACTTTAAGATGCCCTCCAGGATGTAAAAATCAAAATAAAATAAAAAAAATTAAAATTTTGATAGATGACAATTAACCTGAAATCGGGAAGTAGAGCAAGTCCTTCGCTATCGTATTAATTTAGTCATTTCCTTATTCTGATTTTAAATATTTCATTTCCCTTTCAATTTCAATCTCGGAATGCCCGTCATTTTAAATATAATTTCCCGGCAGGTTTTGATTTCGGAATGACCTTCAATTTTGCAATTTATCCGCCAAAAACTTCAATCGGTTTATACTTAATAAGTGTTTCGGAATCCAGTAGCGCATCCAGAAATTGGGTTTGGGGAGCGGTTTTAGATGAGAGTTTCGAGGGAGACAAATTTTATAGAAAATGCCAAATGCTTACTTTTTTTTTTTATTTAGCTTACTTAATATTTACGCAACCTGATGTCAAGATGTCTTGATTTTCTACACATTTCATCAAGGACTGCATCAGGAGATACCTCAATATTTTCAATGATAAAAGCTAAAGCCAATCCATTCAGACGTTTCTCATTAGTCGAACTGCGGAAATAATTCTTCAAGTATTAAAGTAGGGAACGATCCCTCACATGTGCAGGTTGTAACTGACAGAGTAGCAAGTATTGTGAGTTGTAACATGCACAGTAGCCTGTGAACTGAGGGAAACATACCGCTGTTGCAAACTTGTATTGCTTCTAGAGCCCCGCATGAAAGTTTTGGAAGCCCTCATATAAACTGCAGCCATAGCAGCGCTTCACTCTTCTGCCAGTGGCAAGCTCACAGACATTAGCCAGTGATGTGAATTCAGCAATGACCTCATGTAGTTCATCTGCTTCAGCTGTGGGAGGAGACAGAAGATACTGAAAAGGATTCAAAACTTTGCTGTGAAAAACAAACGTTTCGTCAATAGTCTAATCAAGGAAGGAGATGCAAGGAGCTCTACTGAAATATTCCTCCGGACTGTCTGCTGAATGTTGCCTCTGTGTACCTGTTGGCCTACAACTCGTGGTGGACGTTGTTCGACATCTAGTTTTTCGCATAATATTGTGGAAGGTTTGAGTGAAACGATTTCTACATTTTACCTTATGTCTTCTAACGTAACTTTAACATTCATTGTTGTGCTTACGCCGAATTTTATATCAATATTTTCTGTTTGCAGATATTTACTTAGAGGTCGGATTACTTTAGAAACTGAGTCTACTGTAAACAAAACGCGAGGAAATTTGATTTACAGATAGAATTTGAAAGGAGCTGGGCATCTGTGGCTGTCTTCTTGTCAGCTCATCCAGCGATATTGTCAAGAGCGATGACTGGCTTAAGAAGTTCGATGAAGGATTTGATAAAAGTGTGGCGTTCAACCCATTGTGTGAGGCACGTCCTCTTCAGCTTTTGGACGTTGTATCCAATTGTTAATTTGACTATTTCTTTATAGAAAGAGCGTACAAGAAGTGCATATTAGACATCTAGTACCAAGAGTGAATGACTGATTGAACGTTTACTTAGAGTACTTTTTAATTTTTATTTGTTTTACGAAGGTATGAAACTGAATGATCAAGTGTAAGAAGAAATGTAAGGTATGCCAATTTGGTGCATAATTTTTTCGGAAGTCGTTATTACTTTTAAACTTTTAAGGATATTTTGTCTCTTCGAAAACATGAAAAAAAATCCCACGCTGTGTCTATGACATAGTCTATGCAGTTTCTTATTTCCATTATACGACATCTGTCAGTAAGGGACAGGTTGAAGGAATGCAACGCACAGTGAACGAATGTTGCTTTTGTTTGATGATGGTCTAAGCTCCCCTCTTAGCATCACTCACGGCTGCATCCGTCGTAACATTGACCAATTAAGTTACTGTTTCAAATCATTTAGTACTGCGCATACAGCGTCTGCAAGGCCCGCACCAGTACAGTCTTTACACGTATGAACTGCAAGACTCTTCATGAACACTTTCTATAAATCTTACACAAAATGGAAGTTGAATTACGCCAGTAACGTCTGTTGTCTCACGCACATGATAGAAAAGCACTGTGCGTCATTGACTACCTACCAGCTTCATTAGAATAATTTCATTTATCGAAGATATAATCTCATTCTGTATTCCCCAGCCGATGTACGTTACATTTCAAGCTGCATTTGATAAGTCTATTCTCAATTCTGCATCATCTGCTTCAACTCTGAACTTCAAGATGGACCTGAAATTTCCTTCTACTTTCTTTGGGGATTCTTCTTGGTCAAGAGGTCCCCCATCTCTGTATCCCCTAAAGGCTAATCCCAAATGAGCTAGGAAGATAGCAGACTTTTAGAGCCTGCCGATTTTCATTGATTTGGCTTTGCAGCCCCCTCTCAACACTCATATCGATACTCGGTTGCTCACCACTGTATGTTGACGAAGTGGCAACTCTACTCAAACATTCTTTATAACATCTAGTATTTTCATGTTTTTTGAATAGACTTTGGCAACTTTTCAGTCTCTAAACGCTGTTTTCACCAGTTTCCCTGTATAGGAACTCTGATGGCCCACAGTTGTTGCAAACAGACAGCAGCACTTTGCAGTAGGCACCATTTTCTTGTGCAGAGTACACAAGTCACTTCCATTCAGACATTCATCATAACTGGAACCGCAAGTTACGAGTTCCAGATTTAGGAAATTCGAAAGAAATATCAGGAGTTCGCGGATTTTCTAGATTTTTTTCTGGTGAAATCATCAACCACTTTTACCGCCTAGGCTCTAAATCCATTCTCGAGGATAATGGATACACAACGGCTTCCAGTTGAAGAGATTCATTTCTTTGCACCTCTATTAGCCTACTGTATCGTACAGCAGGCCTGCTTAGATCTGAGTCGTCCACGAAATCCTGAGTTGGAGAGTCATCTTCATACATTTGATAGCATCGTTTTTTCTTAGGGGGGGGGGGGCAAGTAGCATAAGGGGAAACAAATTCATTTGTTATCAGATATTAAGTAAGAAAACAGTCTCCATTTATAATTTATAGTGATTTCTAATATTTTTAGTCAAAATTAGTTGAATTTTCGAAAAAAATATTATTTCTCAGTTGCTCCGTGGCTACGACATGGAAGCTGTGAATTTCGAAGTAAAATAAAAATTTGAAACTAAAAAAAAAATTGGAAGCACGAATCCTACGAAGAACAGTGATTCAATAC
Source organism: Thereuonema tuberculata (assembly GCA_023159025.1). Classification (NCBI taxonomy): domain Eukaryota; kingdom Metazoa; phylum Arthropoda; class Chilopoda; order Scutigeromorpha; family Scutigeridae; genus Thereuonema; species Thereuonema tuberculata. The sequence continues at coordinate 244,165,277 of JAFIDM010009631.1, forward strand.
GCAATCATACGCCTACTTCGGTTATTGCTAAATGTAGGCTAAAGCTATTAAATAAAATCATGCTAATTTCATAACTAAAAATTATTTTATAAAAATTATAAATATTATAATATAATATAATATATAATAATATATAATTAATTTATATAATAAATATTATTATAATATTTTAAAAATTATAAAATCATGCTTATTTTATAACTAAAAATTATTTTATAACTACAATGGCTTTGCCATTGATCTTAAAAATAATAATAACAATAATAATAATTTATAACTAAAAACTAGACGAAAAGATTACCACCAGAATCTTCTCCATTTGTTTTCTTAAAAAAATGACACTAGGATAGTTTGCTTTTTAACAGCTTTATTCTAGATTATCGTAGTGTATAAATGCAAGCAGTCAACAGCAGACTGAAGTAAAATTCCAGAGAGACGTAGACAGAATCTGAAAACCAGAAATCTGAATATCAGAATCTGAAATCCAGAAGGACTTAAGTAAAATTCCAGAGAGACTCAGACCGAATCTGAAAACATGAGAAACTGACAGAAAGATTCCTGTAAGTTCTCAAAACCCTGACAAGAAGAAAGAAGAACAAAATTTGCCGCTCCGACAGTATGTCCGGGCCGGCAGCGGTATTAGTGATTTCCAGATGATTAACTTAGGAACGGACTATTCTGGAGCTGTTTGAGTTTGAATGATTGCAAATCAATTACCATTTCTACAATTTAATTGGTTTTTCCTCCTTTCTTTTGTTTTTGGTTTTGCACTGTTACAATTGATTTTCTACAATTCATTTTTCAGGCTCGGGGGGGGGGGGGGTTAACTTCTAAAATTCTCCCCTCCGAGTGGTTATACGGAATCGTTTCGTTCCAAAATCACGAAATTCTTAATTTCACTGGTTCGGTATTCTACACAATTATCATAGTTGCTTAATCATTCCCTAACCACACAATTTTATAAAAGAAGTCATTTTGAGTACTTAATGTGATTAGAACATGTGCAATAATGCATATTTTAGGCATAATTTTATTTCGGCATTTCATCAAACATTAATTAACTCTGACAGACCTAATGTGTCTTAAGGACTATAATTACTTTTTGAAATATCACGTTATATAATCTGACGAAAAGTATTTGCATTAAAATGAATACATTTGTATTTTGTTTTGCTTATGTTTGCATTTAAAGAGCACAGAAATTTATTATTTATGAATTTTACCTGCTGGATAATGTATGTAAGAGTAATTTTAATTGACTGCACTTGAGATGTACTTAATCTACTTATTTGTTAGTTGCTAAGTTTACTTTTTTCTAAGAATAGTAACACAGTTTTTATGCCGATTACTTAGACTGATATGTTTCTAAGAAAAATTCTACTGATATGTTTCTAAGAAAAACAATTATATCTCGTTCATTTTATATAGTTTATCTCTTAAATTGCTCACTCTTGCAGTCTATCAGTATTTTATGAAAATGTAAACATTATAATTATAATTAAAATTATAATTCAAAATAATTTAGAATGGGTCATTCCATGTTAATTCAACAAGTTTTTAAATAATTTTCCGCGTCACCATTTTTGATTCTGATGAAAATTTGTGTGCGTACTACCTATCTCCTACATCTTAGAACTGTCGTTGGTAGGTTTTCTTAAAAATTTACCCCTTCACATATAGGTAATTTTGTGCTACAGCCGAAAGCAAAAAATGGTATTTCAGAGCTTTTTCTTTTGAGCTGTAACTTTCTTCCAATCAAAGCTACAAGGCTCAGTCATACCTGATTTAATTTTTTTTATATAAATGTTCCTAAACTTGGGTTTCCCCTGCTAAGACAAAATGGCGTGTCAAAAACCAAAGCACATATTGTCAAGTGTAAAAAAAAAGGTATGCAAGGTGGATTAGGGATGGGTGGTTGTGTCCATGAATTTTCTAACTATTCGTGTTGTGTTGAGTATCACATCCTTTTGGAGTTGTGCAAAAGTGTTTTTGTGAAGTCCTAGTGTGCTGAGGCTGTTGTGCAATGTGTGAGGCATCAAACCAGTGGCGGACAGGACAATGGGTACAATACGTACTCAGTCCTGCCTCCACTACTTCTGGAGATCGTATACTAAGTCGGTGTATTGTATTATTGTTCCCCATTCTGAACATGACGCTTTTTTAGTAGTATAAAACATGTTTTTTCAGTGTAATTTGTTTTAGAACTTTAGACCCTTGTAACTCTCAAACAACTATGAATAACAAATCAATTGTTATTTTTTGTGAAGCAGATTGTTGTTGTTTTTATCCATTCAGCCGCATCCGACCCTTGGCGATTCGATGGGTCATCTCTCGCCACTCTTTCCGATCTTGTGCCTTCCTTTTTAACAGCTCTAAACTTAGGCCTGTGATTGCTTTAATGGTGTCTATCCATGTGATCCTCGGTCGACCACGGCTTCTTTTCCCATTCGTCATTCCCAACATTATAGCATTCTCGAGTGAATCAGATCGTGACACATGTACTTACATACATCAGATAAAAAGTACTTTAGTTCACATGAGTAAAAATATTTTTACCACTCCCCCACATAGACTTTTTTTGCCTTAAAAACTGCATTTTCAGAAAATTTCAATACTTCTGCGTATCGTATCTTACGAAGGGGTCAGAATAATAAGCCAGTTTTTTTTTTACACAATAGGACCCGTCGACATGTATTTCAGAAAAAAAATTGACTTGATATTCCAAGCCCTTCGAAAGTTTTAAAATTTCCAAAACTAGTAAAAAATTAGTTTTGTTAGGCGAACTTTGACCTGAAAAAAATAGGCTTTGTCTTGAGAAAGTTTCAAATTTGGTAATAACACACAAAAAAAAAAAAAAAAAAAAAGATATTTTTTTAACTTTCAAATGAGGTATGACTGAGTCTTGTAGCTTCGATTAGAAGAAAGGTACAGCTCAAAAAATAAAGCTCTGAAATCCAATTTTTTGCTTTCGGCTGTAGCACAAAATTATCTATATGTGAAGGGGTAAATTTTTAAAAAATGTACCACCGACAGTTCTGAGGTCTAGGAGTTAGATAGAATGCACACACTGCTTTTGTTGAATTAACATGGAATGACCCGAATATAATATAACTTTATTCTTTACAAGTAGAACCCGAAGAAATTCTACGATTGGAAATATAGTTCTCCTACTTATAACGAGTGACAATAGATTAAAGAAGATCTTCTAATAATATTTAAGTGAAATTTAAGTTAAGTTAAAGTGAAACGCAAAATAAAGCCCAACTATTAGACTTCGATGTGAATGGATTCAGCCACTTTCTAGTTACAGGAGGACGCAATGAAAGGGATCCAGGAGGCGTCAATTTTTTGCGAAATTTTTTATTAAAATTAATTTAAAGAAATGGATAAACAAACGAAGACAAAACGCTACAAGAAAGGATTCGCACCCTGAGTTGTCACCGGGAAGAGACTGGGACGGACAGTTTCATTCTTTTTAGGACTCATCAGCCAGTCAAACTCCACCGATGACAGACTCAAAAGATGGTTAAGATCCCGGGTCTCGATCCCAAGAACGGGACCTCCCCCCAAAGAAATCCTAATCAAAAATTAACAAAATTAAAGAATACAAAAGTTCCCTGGCCTGCAACTCGATAGGCACAAAAGAAATTTAATAAAGGCATTTAAAAAGAACTAAGCCGTATGTTCATAAATGAAAAAGATATTTATCTCTTTTTCAAAATTAATTTAACAAAAATTTATACCGGTATGCTCCTGCACGCCTCCACATCACGACCTTTGATTTGTTACCACATTTACCCCTGTATCTCCCGAGAAAAAAGGGCTTACAGATTCTTCCTCTTTTATACATATATAGATAGATTAGATTTTGTTAGTAATTCTTAATTGTAATTTTTTGTAATCTGTGAATTCAATTACAAATGTTTGACTTCCTGCATTCGTTTTATTCCATTAACTGTTTTCTAGTTTTATACGTTTATGTTTTTATGAAAACAAAAACTTGAAAGTTGATAGTTGGAAGTTGAGACATTTTCAGAGATCCGGTTATACTAGGAATTATACTCACTATGAACATTTTACCAATCTCATTCCGAATAGGTATAATTGCTTTTTTATGTTTACAAATAAAAGGTAAGATTCTTAATTATTATTACGAGATCAGATTGAATATATAGCAAGTTATTTAGATAAACTAGTTGAAAAATTATTATATTTTTTATTACGATTACCTGACAAAACTTTTATAACTTTTAGTTGAAATACGTAGTTAAAAGAACAGAAGTTTTGCACTTAATTTTTTTTAACAAATATCATAAAATTTAATTAGTTGGAGCCTAAAGTTTTCTGAAAACATTATTAAATACATAAATAATTTAAATATTGAAAAATCTGATAGAATTCTAGATTTAATTGCCATCCACAATAATGGCAATGATTTTCGTCATTAATATTACTTCATATTTAGTTTTATTGAAATATTTAAAATGATTTTTAATTTGTCTCATTTACAGCCTATCAGAGCTCATCTTGCACGGTAAGTTATTTTCTAAATTTCTTCAAATTTTCTAATATAAGAATTAACCATTTTGACAGTAATACATTTGGAAAGTAAGATATCAGCGATTAAGCTAAAAACTGAAAAATACAGTAGAGTCCCGCTATTCCGACCTAATTGGGACCGAACACCGTTTTAGCGGATTTAGCGGGAATTCGGAATAGGCGGATTTCATGAATAATATCAACGTAAAGTGGTACCTCGACATACGAATTTAATTCGTTCCGTGACGATCGTCATATATAAAAAAAATCGTATATCAAATCAATTTTTCCCATAGAAATTAATGGAAATAGAATTAATTTGTTCCAGTGATAGGAATTTACCCCCCCCCCCCTCAAAAAAAAAAATAATTAACATGCTTTGAATACCAACCAAATATAGATTTAATATAAGATAAATACAATGTTTATTGTATGCATGATATAAATGTACTATATTTTTTTACGAAATGTACTATTTTTTTACTTACACTAAGACTAATCACTATCACTGCCACTCTCACGTCTGGCCCTTTTGGCCTCAGTTGCAGTGGATGTATCGCCACTAAGACGTGGTCTTTTCCAAAGGAAATGATCAAGAGAGATCTGTTTCTGTCTCTTTTTTAGAATGTTTCTAAAATGTGCAAGGCACGCGTCATTGAACAATGCACTGGCTCTCCCGGTAGACAATTTCTCCGGGTGTCTCTTTTCAACAAAATCGAACACTTCTTGCCACTTAGCAAGGATATCACGAATTTCACGTGAAGATAGCACCTCCTCTTTCTCGACCCCCTCCTCACTGCTGAGTTCCTTCATCACCTCTGAGTGCGTCATCTCTTGTAACTTCTTTAGCTCCTCCGTCGTGAGTTCTTCTGCATGCTTCTGCACCAGATCCACAACATCTAGCTGTACTAGCTATTCGTATCTCAAAAATACCTTCGCATTTCGAGGCGTAAATTATATGAAAATTTTCGTCGTATATCAAAAAAATCGTATGTTGGGGCATTCGTATCTCAAGGTATTACTGTATTGACTTGTTAAGGCTTAAATTAAGTGCGGGGACATCTCCTAGTGTCAGCTCTATACAGCGATGATCGCTGTAAATTAGTTATTTTGTGTGTTTAGCAGTGATTAAAAATAATTGACATGTACTGTAAGTATTCCAATTTGGTTTCAGGCGTTTTCATCAAGCTTAGGCTCTATGTATGTCTCTATTTAACTTCTTTGTATAACAATAAATGTACGTTTTTTCACGAACGTCTTTTTAATTTCTCCTGTTTTTAAGTTAAAAAAAAATCGATATTTTTTCTGAACTCTGTTCGGAATAGGCGGATTTTCGGAATAATGGGGTTCGGAATAGCGGGACTCTACTGTAAAGGCAATTGTATGATGATGCTCTTATAGACATAGATGGGTGAACAAATTGTGTTTCTAACTTTGTTATTATTCTTTGAGAGAATAATAGCAGAGGGGGAATGGGGGGAATCAAAACCTCTGTCAAACCACTAACTAGTTCCTCAGGAACTGGTAATAAGTTAGAGAAGATACACTGCTGGTCATTAAAAGTGCAACACCAGGAAGAACGCATCGAATCGAGCCGAAATTTGCATGATGATTTGTTTGAAAACAAATTTGTTTTCTATTGTGTGGTGCAACAGAAGTTATTGCCGCCCATGGTGGCTACACGAGATACTGATTTCTTTATGTGCCTCAAGTCGCACCGAGCTATGATTGTAATCATATCACTCTTGTACCATAAGTTTTGTAAAATAAATGTGGCTTTGATAGCTCTTGTCTTTTGTAGTGTTTCACTTTTAAAGGCCGGCAGTGTATGTTAGATGATTGATGTATTAAATGTTACAAGAACGATTGTGGAAAAGGACTATTCTATAATAAGATAATATAATGATAATGTCTCATAAAGAATATTTTTTATGAATTTAATCTAGATTAGAATATGAGTAGAAATGGAGTCATTTCTTAGTTGTGGATCCAAAATTATGAATTTATTTTATTGTAGCAAATGTAAATTTATTTAGACTAATTCTATTATATTGAACTAAAGCTTAACAAAAAAGTATCACTATTAATATAGAGATAGATAAATACAGTAAAACTAATATTAGAGTTTAATCCTTTTAAATCATATATATACGTTGCAGATCTTTAACCAAGATATGAGGCTAATACACGGAGACCTTATCTCTATTGGTCTATCTATTTTTATTCTATCTATCACAAAGGCAGAAGGGATTTTGAAGAAATCTGATATTCAACAACAATATTCTTGGAGATATTTACCAATAAATATCAGACATTTCTAAGTTAAATAACTATTGTATCAGGATAAATTATCTACTGCTTGTACAAAAAACAAAGTAGAAAGCATTTCCACTTACGGATTATATCCTTTTTCTCTTCCTGCATTTTCCATCTAACATTATAATGACTACTTGCTTACTTTTATACAGAATTGCTTAAAAAAATGTAAAATAAGCTTATTCAGAAATACAAACATCGCAATGTTGATACAATGTAGAAAATCATAGAATATTTTCAGGTTTAGTATACCTTTAGTATACCTTTAGTATAATCTTATCTGAATTGACACCAGTTTGTTTGGCATAAAACCAATATAGTGCAGCTTAGATAACTTTAACTAATTAATGCAAAGTAGCGCACAGATTATATCTGGTTACTACTGCATGCAAAGTTTTAAATAACAGTATTGAGAAAAAAAACGAACATCAATTTTTAGTTATTGTCTATACAGTTCAGTGTCAGTAATGTCTACATTGTATTTAGATAAATTTTGTTTATCTAATAATGTATAAATTTAAATTTAAAATAATTTCATACTGCAATTTTTTTTGGCTAAGTGAATAGAAATTTCTCAAAACATTATATTATTGTCTATTGTAAGCAATGGTAAATAACGTATAGAGTATGTACATTTCTTTGGATGTAACCGATTTTAAAAATAAAAAGAATATTAAGACTATGTACAATTTAAAATATATATATACAATTAAAAATATACATACAATACAGAAGCTTTCTACATTCTACACGGATGTCATTGTGAACTAATTAATAAGAGGTTCTACATTATATATATACAATTATTGAAACAATTATACAATTGTTAGATTTTAAATCATGAGTGTCATCAATCCAAACTTTTGATTGTGTACCTCGTTGATTGATCGCCTTCATGTGAATTTCCTGTTGGTGAAATATCGCCCAGTCATAATAAGGTGTATCATCACCTACGCCCCCCCCCCCCCCCCCCCCCCCCCCCCCCCCGCCCCCGGCCCCCCC
>JAFIDM010009631.1:244173233-244222179 GCA_023159025.1 Thereuonema tuberculata
CTTTATGGGTAGTTGCTTTGGGGGAAATTTTCCCCAAGCAAAAAAAGGGTTTCGACACCCCCCCCCCCCCCCCCCCCCCGGCTACAATCCTGGGTGGAACGATGTCCCACATCTGGTGATAAAGATTTGTCAGATTATGTTTGGTGGCTAATTATTGTATTCACTTCGTTATTTTTAATTTTCTTTTATTGACTTTGTGGAAGTTTTGAAATAGGTTTAAATACCTTCAAAAAGTAAATAAATAGGAACATAAAGAATTTTAAGAAAATTAAGTGATGGATACTATTATTAGTTATTAAGTAACTGCTATTTAATTCAAAATTAACAGTATGAAAAATATTTATTTTTTTAGAATTTTCGATGTCCTCCAAACTATACTTGTGTTGATAGGTATTGTCCTACAGGAGAAAGTTGTCCTCCTGCTTGCATCAAAGGTATTTTCTACATTTATTTCTTACAGATTCAATTAGTGAATTTTTATTTCGTAGTAAGCTATTGAATTAACTTTTCTATACTGTATTTCCAAGTTTTTAACAAATTAATATTTTGTAGATAAATACCACGATACCTGTAAGGTAAAGTAACATTATTTTATATTTTTCTCTATTACAAAAATAAAAAGTGTATTGTTACTACATTGCTGATCCTTTTTATTTCAACTATATATTTAAAATTACGTGTGCGCAGTGATATTCATTTCATAATGAGAACTAACATGCAGCGCTGGGAGATTAATTTTCAGAAATTGGAGAAGGGGGGGGGGGTTGCTGGAGATCAAAATAAATTTGCCTGTATTTTAAGTTGGAGGCAACATACCAAATTTTAAAGAAAATTTTAGTGTGATTTGCTTACAAAAATACAAATCGACAAACATAGTAAGATTTCCATACTGTGAAAACAAAATAGTATTGTAAGTATTATTAATCGTAAATCTTGTTAAGAAATTAGTGGGGAGGGGGAAACTATTTGCTGATTCTTAACATTTACTAAGAACAGAACTTCCTGTTTGACGAAGGAAAGACAGTTTATTTTACTCGAGAATGATACAGAACAATAACCAAATGATAAAATGAAAAGGACTGGCATTATAGGAAAAAATAACAAACAAACAAACAAACAAACAAACAAAGCAATCCAAATTGATGAAAGAGATGCTTGAATAGCTTCAATAGTAAAAGATGTCAATCTCGTAGCTTAGCGGGACTTGTCCAAAACAAAGATCCCAATTAAAAAAATACAGCGACATGGAAACGTTTCAGATTTCTTTATTTGATATATGAATGTTTCTTTCTTTCTTTCTTTGTCCCGTATACTCTCTTAGACCATGGGGGGCAGGGACACCACACTCGGGTGGGGGAAAGGAGACACAAGGGTCTGAGTGTCCCACCCTCGATCGAACCGGGCCCTTATATTTAGGGCCCCTTCTCGGGCCCCCAAGTCTATTGCAAAAAGTAAAAAATTCGCTCTCCTATGGGTAGCAGGGACACCACACTTAGGTGGGGGGAAGGCGACACAAGGGTCTAACTGTCCCGCTCCCGACCGATACCGGGCCCTTATATTTAGGGCCCCATCTCGGGCCCCCAAATCTAATGCAAAAAGGGAAAAATTCGCTCTCCTATGGGTAGCAGGGACACCACACTTGGGAGGGTTGAAGGCTGTCTAAGTATTCACTCCCGAACGACACCAGGCCCTTATATTTAGGGCCTTTTCTCGGGCACCGGTAATCAAACTTGACATCTTTGCTAGATAATGCAAAAATTGGAAAATCCGCTCCCCTATGGGGAGCAGGGACACCATACTTGGATGGGTGGAAGGTCCTAATACAAAAAATACTGTGACATGAAAACGATTCAGATTACTTTATATCTCTATGGGGGGCAGGGACATTACACTTGGTGGGTGGAAGGCGACACGGCTATCTAAGAGTTCACCCCCGATCGACACCGGGCCCTTACATTTAAGGCCCCTTCTCGGGCACACCAAGTCTATTGCAAAAAGTGAAAATTCGCTCTCCTAAGAGGGGCAGGGACACCACACTTGCTTGGGAGGAAGGCAACACAAGGGCCTAAGTGTCCCACCCCCAACCGACACCAGGTCATTATACTGAGGGCCCCTTCTCGGGTCCTCAATTCTATTGCAAAAAGTGAAAAATTCACTCTCCTATGGGGGCAGGACACCACACTTGGGTGGGCGGAAGGCGACACTAGGGCCTAAGTGTCCCACCCCTGACCGATACTGGGCCCTTATATTTAAGGCCCCTTCTCGGGCCCCTAAGTCTATTGCAAAATGTGAAAAATTCGCTCTCCACCCCCAACCGACACCGGGCCCTTTCTGAGTGGCATTGCAACGCATGCCGGGTACAGCTAGTAGAATATAAATCATAATTGCATGTCCACTGAAAAAAACGAGAAAAATCCAGAATATAAAAAAAAAGTGAATAAGAAGTTTCGTATTTCGTAAATAAATTTCTCGAGATTTTAAAGTGCTACATTGTTGAGAAATATAAGACGAAATATTTAATCACATGTGATTGTTTGTTGAGAAAATTGTTCATAGTTTATTTATATGATAAGTGTTTGTTATAAAAGGATCAGTTGAATATCTTCTGTAGAACAATATACAGTCGGACCTCTATTTAACGAACCTCTATTTTGCGAATTTCTCTATTTTGCGAACTTTTCTTTGGAACCAAGAACATTTTGCTAATTTCTTCGTAAAATAACCTCCAAATAGCGAAGTGCATTTTCTATTTAATTTTTTCGTGGTATCTATTTTTATTTTCTCCTTGAAATGTTTTTATTATTAACATTCCCTTAGAGGAAATGAAGGAAATGTGGATACAGCTGAGGGAAAAAGAAGAAATTAACGATGATGTGCTGATTGATGATTATCTTTCATTGATTTTGAAGTTGAGACCTCGGAAACACTAACTGAACCTGATATTTTGGACAGTGTGAAAAATAAAAACAATACAGCTATGAATTACGATGAAGATGAAGATAATCAAAATGGAAATGATCATGATGCAGAAATAAAAAAAAAACAAAACCTTCGTATGATGAAATGCTAACATCATTTGAAACAATCCGATGCGGATTACAATTTGAAGAAAATACTGAAGGGGTTTTTAGTGCATTGCAAAGATGCGAGACGTACTACGAGCTAAAAAACTTTTTTAAAAAAACAAAACAAAAAAACTTCAGACAAAATTAATAGACTTTATTAGTAAAATTTCAGTATGCATGTGGTAATGTATGTCTTTAAAATTATTACTTTTTTTAATAATATTTATTGGTTATGTATTTTAAATCTGTTTTATATAGTTTAAAGTAATTTTAAAAGGTGAATCTCTATTTAACGATTTTTCTATATAACGAACTTTTTTTCGGGATTTAGCGACTTCGTTAAATAGAGGTCCGACTGTACTACATTTGGCCGAAATAATCATAAGTCTCAATTGCAGAGAAATGTTTATTGCCGCTTTTAATCTCCTGAATGTATTCTCCAGTACTTTTATGGGAAGACTAATTAAAGCTTTTACAACTGTAAGTACAAGGAATAATATTGTACAAAGTTTCTGAGTCATTTGATAATTTAAGGGAATATCAGGAAATAAATGACAAGATTATTTTTAAGTAAATGTTATATCTCGACATTTATCTATAAGGACACAACAACAGTACGCAGTAAAAAGGTCAGAACATTTCTAAGCTCTCAATTTTTACCTTCTATCCAAGAACAGTCAACAATCTGTAAACATTTCAGCCACAGAAACTGTTAAAATCTTTGACCAAATATTGAAAGAAGAACCATATGCACAAAACCTTCAAAACTAAAGATATATTCTTCTTCACATAACATGTTTCGAGGTTCAACCTCATCCTCAGATGTAACATAAATAAAAAACATATTACCTTAAATGACTAAACGGCCATAAACTTACTTATGACCAGAAATTAACAACAATACAAGGAATATCATAATTTAGTATTATCAAAACATTGTTATCATAACGTATACATTAATAATAATAGTTGCTTATTATTGATGTTTTGATAATACTAAATTATGATATGCCTTATATTGTTGTTAATTCCTGGTCATAAGTTTAGCCATTTAAGTTAATATGTTTTTTTCATTCATGTTACATCTGAGGATGAGGTTGAACGTCGAAACATGTTATGTGAAGAAGAATATGTCTTTATTTTTGAAGGTTTTGTGTATATGGTCCTTCTTTCAATATATACCACACATTATGAATATTAATCTTTGACCAAATATATTCAATAAATAATAAACTAATAAAAAGTAGTATTGGATTGAGCAGTTCAATCCTAAAATATTGTTACGAATTTATCTTAAGAGTAATGTTCTGAAGAGTCCAGAATTTGTTAAAAGTCGATTTATTTGTAAAGGATATAAAAAATTAATAATAATCAGAATAAATATCTTCAATAAAAATGAACACAAATGAATTAAAGTGGAGTGTAAATACAAAATCGAGGGACTGTGATAAAATAAAGTCCCTTACTTAAAGTTCTAAAACTAATTTTTAATTTAATATCGTTTACGTTTTTCACATCACTAGAATATACAGTGTCCTGAGAATACTTACTGTATTGAGCAGGGTGATGATTGTCGAGCAGGCTACTGCAAAGCCATCTGTAGACCCATCCAAAGTAAGTCGAATTTTTAAGAATATTTTTAAGAATTTATTTATTATTAGCAATTTTCCGTTTAAAATTCAAATAGAATATTAGAAAAAAGGGAAATCTCCCATCATATATTAATATTAACAAAAAACCAATTCATGCTTCTAATTTTGTTATTGATGGGGAATCATAAATTGTTTCTGTTTGTTTGTTTTTTCACAAGTGAATAATTGGAGATTTCCACTTTTTCCAACATTTCTTCTGTACGTTAAACTACTTTTCTTTCAAATAGAATATGTTTAATAATTCAAATAGAAGAAATAAAATATACCTTATAGAAATACATTTTTTTAATCATTAAAGGCATCACTTTAGTTTTCATAATCTCTTTTCCTGACTAGGAAACACGAATAAAACTCAAGTAGTAAGGTAACTGTACCATATATGGCCTACCTACGTTAATGCAAAAAACTCATACTGCCAATGAATGGATCTGAGAGAGTAACTTATTGGCAACTAAAGATACAAGTTTAAAAGGATATTTTTAATTCGAAAAATGGATAAAAAAAGCTCACAAACAAAGTGCAATTAGGCCATATCGGGTAGTACTAGGTAGGTTGAAACAAAGAAACTTTTAGATTAAATTCTTAAATTTAAGAAAAACTGTTGCACTATCGGGTAAAAAACTTCTTTTTCGTCCTTTGTTAAACCAACTTCATGAAAGTAGGGCGCTCAAGAAATGCACATGAGCATATCCTTCATCACATCTTCCTTACAGATGTTACAAAAGCAGCATTCTTTTCCCGCAGACTATCTTGATTTCTTCCGAATACAGTTTCTGGGCTCCCTTTGGCCTTTGGTTTTTTTTTTTTTTAATGCTACATCTTTGGTTCCATCTTCGTTGGAAAAAAAGGATGTTTTCAACACAACTGCCCTACTATTGATAGCTTTTTTTTCTGTCACTAACCTGCGGATTGTTTTTGGTTAGGGTTGGGAGTAACTTAGAAAATGTGCTCATATTACCATATAACTTCTCATCTTCAGATGAAAGGTCTTGATCAGAATTAATCAAGGCAGCTTCAATAGGATCAATCTCATCCGTGAGCATAACATTTGCTCTTGTGCACTTGCGAGTTGGTAAACCTGAATTTCCAAGCTGTGATGAAGATGCAACCTGAGACTGTCTTTATTCAGGAACTGATACGCTAGATGCTGTACTTGGTTTGAAGGATACTTCACCTATTGCATTCGGATCGCATATATAAGCATGTGACTCTGAATCGTGATTGTAAAAACGGGAAATAGATCACACCAGTATCGGTCCCCTAACACTAAAATACATTTCTTCTTAAAACTAAAAGAAAGGCTAAAAATAATAAAACATGGTTGAGTCATTAAAAAGGAGGCTAAACATGCTAATTACAAGCACACTATCAATTTTTGCTACCAACTCTTATTAATTATTAAAAATAAATACTTACTTGCACAAAATTAGATACGACTACTTTAAATAAATACATGCGCGCAACCAGCTTTTTCAAGAGATATTCGCGCACTACCTGTGGCGTGGGATTGCATCAATCAAGTCGTACGCACATTTCTAACATACAACTGGACCACCTTTTCGATTCATCTCGTACTAAGGAAGATAACGTGATTAGACCATATTGAGTACAGGCACCTTATAATTACATATAGAAATCCATCCACAAAAATCCCAATTGAATATGAAATTGGTAAAAAAAATTACTAATTCTAAGAAAATATTTTCATATTTTAACTAATAACTAAGGAAATAAATAAAGCCTTTAAGTAAAAGTAACTTTGCTATTGTTATTTATATAATCTTTTATTCGTCCCAATGCAAAATTACTTGTAAGATTCCTGAGCTATCTTTTGTTAATCTATTTTCTTTGAACTTGTTTTAAGATAATTATTCGAAACCTGACAAATACCTGGCGAAGAATTTACCATAAACTATTAATGGAAGTAGGAGGGAAATTTGCTGATGAATTAATTAGATAAAAGCCATTTTTAATTAAGTCCAGAAAAGTTCTTATTTATTTTAACCATTTATTTTAGATAACCAAGACTCACCGCAAACTCAGGCTTGTAAGGTCAGTGTTGATTTTTTTTATTTTTTTTTTATTAGAAGTATTTTTGAAATAAGTGAACGATCTAAAAAAATCCTCCGTCTTATCAAAATAATAATAAAATAAAAATAAAATAATTAAAATAAAATTTTTGTTAAATTGTAAATTATAAACTCAATAAATGCTTTCCATTTGAACGAAAGAATAACTGAATGAGATGTTTCTGAAAAAGTAATAGTTAACATCGGAACGGATTTGAAATTTCATTGAAACATTTAAACAATTTCTACAGTTATCCACTTTTCTACAGTACAGCAAGGAAGGGAATTTTTAAAGATATGTTTTATTTAGTTAATCACTTAAGTTACTTTCTACGAAGCTAAATGAATCTATATACGAATTAATAATATACAAATTAAATAAATCATTTTTTTGTTTTTAGAATGTTCATTGTGATTCTGGATATTACTGTTATGCAGATTGTTCTGGCAGTCGCTGTTTTGGATACTGTAAACCTAACGACGGTAAGTTTTCAAAAAATCTTGTTTCAAATACTTTAATAAAAAAGGAATGAAACCATAATGTTTAGCCAATACGAAAGTGAGGCTAATAGAATCCATCAGTCTGTATGTGTAGGAGTGAATGAGGCTGTGTGTCAGTGAGTGATACCTTTTGAACAGCTAGAAGGATATTCTTGAAACTTGGTATGCATATTTGAAGATATTTTTTTTTCATTTTAGTTCTTCATCGCTCAGCACAAACTGAAGCCTGTAAGGTAATGTTCTGAATTACATTTTTCAATTGTATTCATATAATTTTGTAATTGGGAGTTTTTTTTAAAAGGCAGTTTCATCTAAACTATGTTAGGAAAGATCTAACATAGTTTAGTCCTTATAGTAGTTCTTTCTGAAAGTTTAACTTATGAAGTAAACAATCTAAAAGATTAAATTTTAGAAAACAATTCTTAGTTGCATTTTTTCAAATAAGCTAATATTAATTTAATTTGTACTTATTTTCATTTTTGTATGCAAAGTTATTTTAAGGATAAATATCATTTGCAGTAAATAATGCTTAATTGAAATGAACCCCTTTATTATTGAGCATTGGAGAAATCATACTCAAACAAGTTGTTAAGGACTAATCACCGAAAAAAATGAGTTTTGAATTTATTTTCTCTCCCAAATCAAAATCGGACTTTTACATATAAATTGTCTACATTAAAAAATATTGTCTATTCATTGTACACTATTTTTAATTACTTTTTAACATTATTATTATTAATTAAGTTTTACATCTATGATTACAGTGATGTTACACTTGTTATCGTTTCGTTGTCATTTGCCAATTGATTTTAAAGTTTACTTATCCATTATCGGAAAAGGGATAAGTTGATATCCATCAAACTTCTTCAAGACCATTCAAATTAACTCACACTTGAAAATAAAAATCAATATTAGGCTATTACAATAAACAATCACTGACCATTAAAAAGCCATCGAGGCCGATTACCTATCATTTCCTCCTCATAGGTCTTTAATTCTTATCAGCTTACTTAATTTTGATAATGAAAGAGATGGCAAATACCTTAAACTAACTTTTTTTTTCAATTGTTAGAATTACGACATACCCACTAACCCAAAAGAATCAAAAAGCAAAATAATAATTCTTTTTTTTTTTAGAATATTCAATGTGAGTCAGGCTATTACTGTTATGCAGATCCAGATGAATGCTCCAGAGGCCACTGCTTTGGATATTGCAAACCCAAAGGACTTCGAACCCAAGGAAAATCAACAGTTCGTAGTACGATAAAATGTTTAATTTTATTCAAAATTTATTAAATGCTAATTATAGTTAAAAGTGTAAATAATTTTCAAAAAATTATTTTTTTCTTAGTTTATAAAGCAAAAACATAGCACAATTTAATGATAACAACGTATACAAAGGACATAAAATAGAAATCGTGCTTGTGTTTACTAATGATCATTCTTAAAAATGTTCACAAATCAATTTAGCTTCCGGCTAAGATTCTGTTAAAACATGTAAGAGTGAAATGAAACAACTTATTACTTGAAATTAATAGGACAAAAAAATCCATTCCTGACGAAGCCTACCTTCGTTTTGAATGGATTCTACAAGATACTAGAAACATTGTGCAGGAAGGTTTATCAAGTTGACATGATTCTGTCATGCAGTTGTTGCTTCTAAGGCATAGTTTTGTAATGAAAAGCCTTCAATTAGGGTTGAGATCCGAGTAGTAAGCAGATTAATGGAGTAACGAAAACTCCTTCTCAAGTTGCTGGAACCATTTATGGTGACTCGGACCTTGTGGAAAGGTTCATAATCGTGCTGGAAGTGTCCATCCGAGTGAGGATAAACTGTATCCATGAAGGGAAGAACTTGGCCAGCAACAATGCTCAGATATGATGTGGAGTTCAGACATGATTCTATTAATGTCAGTTGAAATGCAAGGAAAACAATGTATGCCAGGAAACGTTCCCTGACCATTGCACTCCCATCATCGGCTTGTATATTGACATGATATATCCATGGACTAATATTTTTTCCTTCAAATTCTGGGCCTTCCATCAATATGATGGAAAAGGAACCTGGATTCGTCAGACTATGGAACTTTTTTTTGCGATCATCAAGATCAAGTGTTAATGTTATAGTGCCCATAAGAATGTAATTCTTAAATTACCTATAAAATTTCAGATATGAATTTGGTATTTAGTCTCACATTTGATCATCTTATTACTGCACTTTGATATCTAATTAATTAGTATTATTTCGTGCATCTACTGAAAATATTTACAATAATGTTTATCGGCAAAGAGCAAATTTAAAATAAGATTAATATGTTGAAGAAAGTAGGAACTTGCGAAAACGTTCCATATGTTTAATTATATGAATACTTTGAATATAAATTGGATTTGATATACTTATATTTATGATAAAATACAACTGATAAAAAAATCTGATAAATTTTAATCGATTCACTGATTTGTAATGCTTTACATAATAAATTATTTATCAGCCTAGAATAAGTGTAGAATAACCATAGTAACCTTAATAATCAATAAAATATTTCAATATTAAATACTATTTTATTTTGATTATTTTTTAATTTTGTTTTTGAAATGATATTTGCTCTTTTAATTGTTTTCTGTATTTCAGAACTGTTATTTCACTTAGTTTACATTCTTATTATCGTTATTTTTGTTTTTTTTTTTTTTAAAAAATCCTACATTTTTATTTTGACTAGAATATTTTTTTCTTTATCTTAGGTACTCAGGATTCAAAATATATTGAGTCTTGCAAGGTAAGGTTCTGATTTTCATTATTCAAATTTATTCACAGAATTTAGAAATATTGATTTTTAAAAGCAGTGTTTGATTATACAACGGATATTAAAACTCCCAAGACTTCTAATCAAATTTTTTGGTTACTACACAGTAAGTGTAGCCGAATGGTAAGGTGCTTGGCTGCGAGTTGGAGAAGGTGGGTTCGATCCACGGCCTCGGCGGATGCAGGGACGTTTCTACGCTATATTCTTTTTTAAACGGGTCCTGGGGTCTAACCAGCCCTCTGTTGAATGGGTACTGGGCTTCTTTCCCACGGGTACAGGCTGGCGATCGTAGAGCTGACCGCCCGTCCTCATCTCAGTCCCGGGTCACTGAAATGTTGGGAGCCTCACCTCTAGCGCCCCAATGGGCCACAGTGGGACTCAGTGGGATATACCTAATAATGCACTGTATTCTTTCTGAAACTTAACAATTGATAAAGCAACTGAAATATTAGAAACACAAGGTAGGGATAGTGATTAGTAAACCAATCACAGTGCTTCGCAACGGCTTCAGAGTCACCTTTGCTTTAGAATAGACTGCGCCGGGATAGTCTAGAAAATGCTCGCGCGAGTCTGTTTGCGACCTCATGCTATCTTACCCACCCCTATTTATATGGAATAATCGTCATTCTTAACTCAAACCTTGTTAATACACTGAATTCCTAATAATGATTAAAAAACAAACAAACAAACAAACAAACAACTTAAGTTGAGAAACTGAAAAGATTTAAAACGGGGAGAAAAAAATGAAGAAATAAATGCCCATGAGGGGACCAAACCCACGACCTTCGCGTTATTGGCACGACGCTCTAACCAACTGAGCAACAGGCCACCTACAATATTCAACATTCACGCTACCTATAACTGAGCTCACAGAAGCCGTTGCGAAGCATTGTGGGATATGTGTCCACAGGCAGACAAACCGAGGATATAAGGCTCTTTCAGAAGCCTAATAGACTGCGCCAGGGTGGGTCTAGAAAATGCTCGCGCGAGTCTGTTTGCGACCCCATGCTATCTTACCCACCCCTATTTATATGGAATAATCGTCATTCTTAACTCAAACCTTGTTAATACACTGAATTCCTAATAATGATTAAAAAAAAAAACAAACAAACAAACAACTTAAGTTGAGAAACTGAAAAGATTTAAAATGGGGAGAAAAAAAAAATGAAGAAAAAGAATTGTCCATGAGGGGATCGAATCCACGACCTTCGCGTTATTAACACGATGCTCTAACCAACTGAGCTAAAAGGCCACCTACAACTGAGCTAACAGAAGCCGTTGCGAAGCATTGTGGGATATGTGTCCACAGTCAGACAAACCGGGGATATAAGTCTCTTTCAGAAGCCTAAAAAAACCCAACTGTTTTATTGTTTTAGTTGTATTTCCTGAAATATTCAGTTTATTCGCAAGTATATTTCAGTTCGCAAGTAAAGTTGAATTTTTTTTACACCAGAAGTTATTAAAAAGGTAATTTTATTTATGCAACCTATAATGCAGTGGCTTACAATTTCAAAAACCAAATATTTGTAAAAATAATTTTGTTTAATAAGTAATCATTTATTATAAGGTAGGAAGCGGTAATAAGGCCAGCAGGTAATACCCACGCCGATTTTCGTATTTACCTTCAGTTTTTTTGGTTCTCAGTCCTGGTAGCAGTCCGTGGTCTGCTATTTAGCAGTAGACACGAAAACCCAAACCTGAACATCATTACATCAAGTGTGAATAGTGGCTCTAGCGAAAGGAGTGCGTAGGAAATTGCTGTTCTGTTTTTCTAATTTTTCTTTGGAATTCCGGCTTGTTGTTTCATTATTAATGGAGAATAATACTTACTACTTATAATTCAATAATATATTGATGTGATTGTAAATTAATTTCATTTCGACGGAAAACAGAATGTGGGATAGCCTAAATAATCACGTGGTCGTTGCAGGAAACAAGATCCCATTATATATATATATATATATATATATATATATATATATATATATATACACACACACACACACACACACACACACACAGAGTAATTCAAAATGATTGTCGGAGTTTTAAAAAAAAATCACCGCACGTAGTACAAATTAGATATGAAAACGACACATTGTTTATTGTGAAAGAAAACTCAACAAGTTACAGACATTCACTGGCAGGCACTCAGTAGTTCCGCGGTTGACCGCCAACAGATTGTGACCATTGTGACCATTGGTAGGGAGAAGGAGTTTTGCACTCTCAAATATCATCACAGTCATTCAGTTATCATTGTCCAACGGCAGTTTCATACGAAATTTAGAAGGATCCTCCCTCCGACAATTCCATTCGCAGGTGGTATGCACAATTTATGGAGACGGGGTGCCTGTGTAAGGAAAAAAGCAGTGGGCGTCCCTCCGTGTCTGAAGGAAAAGTGGATCAGATCAGAGCAGCCTTCCTACGTAGTCCTATCAAATTAACTGTGAGAGGCAGCAGGGAATTGCTGCTGCAAGCGGTAATAGCTGATGACCACCACCTCAGGGACCTTTCCTGGACGGAGCTGCAAACAGTAACAGAAATGACTTACCTTGATAAGGTCACTGAATGGCTGCTACCCCAGCTGAGTGATGACAGCGCTGATTTCGTATTACAATAGGATGGTGCCCCACCCCATTTCCATCGCGATGTCAGGGCAGTTTTAAACCAGCACCTACCACAGCGGGACCGACGGTGATGAGAATCTCAGATCGCGGCCACCCTGTTCACCAGACATAACACTATGCGATGTTTTTCCTCTGGGGCTACATAAAGGATCACGTCTTTGTCCCCCCTCTACCTGCGACCAAGAAACTTTGCTTGACCAAGGCGTTGCTCAATATCATTTTGTTATATATCAGCATCATCCAAAGGATTTGGATCCCACGTGTCGTTATTCAATTCGTTTTCAGTAAAATAATCATTAAAAGAGTCCATGAGATCATTCAGATGATTCAAAATAACGCCTTGAATCCACTCTGAGACATCCTCTGTAAACTGCTCTCCAGAAAAAACATTTTCCAAAGATGAAAAATTTGCATAGTTGTGTTTCACCACACGTCTCTTTCCAGCTTTTGCTTGAAGGCAGCAATCTTTTCAGCCGCATTTAAAACAGTGACTTATGATCATTGAATTGAAATGCTGAGGTCGTTCAAGTGTGAAAACATATCCGAAGACACAACGAAACTTTGACTTTCAAATTCTTCGCATAATTTCTTTTTTGTTTCTTGAAGAAATGTGGCGATCTCAGTTCTTAATTCCATAATACGAGTGACGACTCGGCCACGTGAAAGTCAACACACTTCTGTGTATATTCAATAAATAATAAACTAATAAAAAGTAGTATTGGATGGAGCAGTTCAATCCTAAAATATTGTTGCGAATTTATCTTAAGAGTAATGTTCTCAAGAGTCCAGAATTTGTTAAAGTCGATTTATTTGTAAAAAATAAAAAAAGTTCACTGATAACTAAACACCATAGCTCTTAGAAGTAACTGGACTTCCATGAGAAACAGAGAATGTAAAAATAAACACAAAAGGGAGTCATCAGCATTTCTTCCAGAAAAATTTGGTTATTTCCCGAATATTCTAGATAAATATAGAAAATATCTACATAAATGTTAAAAACCTTACAGTAATAAAACAAGTTAATTATTAATAATAATCAGAATAAATATCTTCAATAAAAATGAACACGAATGAATTAAAGTGGAGTAAAAATACAAAATCGAGGGTCTGAAGTCACGCGAACACCATGCAATTTTTCAGCAACTTAGTCGTCCGATTTTGACGTCACGAGTTGATATAGACAGTTTTGAACCCGTTTATATGCAACTTGACTGCAACCTTTGTCATCCGATTCGAGTTGTTCGTACACCTGCAACTCGAAAAATTGCATCGAAGTCGCTGGGAATTACTCAATCTCAGGGCAGCGTTGGAACACATCAGTCGTGACGTCACACCCATGGAAGAAATGGCGTCGAAAATTATATTCGCCGATTCGATACGAAGATATGCTCGAACTCAATGAATATCAAGAGTATTGCGAGTTTCTTTCATGCATAAATAAAGTTTATACTGAAATGCAGAAATTGTATGCGGCAGAATTTATCAGAGAGGTTTCAAAACCCCGATTTTTTCGGATTTTCCACATCGGGTTGGGGAAAAGCATTGCATTATGGGATTCCTTCTATCACCGCCGACTTCATGTCGAGTTGCATGGTGTTCGGGGTTTGACAAAAATTTATATCAACTCGTGACGTCAAAATCGGACGACTAAGTTGCTGAAAAATTGCATGGTGTTCGCGGGGCTTAATAAAATAAAGTTCCTTACTTAAAGTTCTAAAACTAATTTTTAATTTAATATCGTTTACGTTTTTCTCATCACTAGAATGTACAGTGTCCTGAGAATACTTACTGTGTTGAGCAAGGACGTAATTGTCGAGGAGGCTACTGCAAAGCCATCTGTAGACCCTTCGAAAGTAAGTCGAATTTTTAAGAATATTTTTAAGAACTTATTTGATATTAGCAATTTTCCGTTTAAAATTCAAATAGACTATTAGAAAAAAGGGAAATCTCTCATCATATACTAATATAAACAAAAACCAATTCATGCTTCGAATTTTTTTATTAATGGGTAATCATGAATTGTTTTTGTTGTGTTTTTTTTTTATAATTTTTTTTATAATTGGAGATTTCCCCTTTTTCCATCATTTCTTCTGCCCGTTAAACTACTTTTCTTTCAAATAGAATATGTTTAACAATTCTCAGATATTAGTATTGCGACTTTTCCTTTTGATATTACTAGATCTAAATAATTGTATCAGTTCACAAAAAAACTAAGTATTGATAATTTAACATTCTTTAGTTTGTTTTTAGTGATTTAGCACCTCGTTGAACGCTGAATCAAAATTCGATGAATCAAACTCATTGGTTTCATTCTCACGTTAGATAAAATCTTACCCTGATTTTAATTGAAAGAAACATAAATTTGGAAATTAGAAGTATTGAAGCTTGTCATCGAGTTGGGAAATGATGCTATTTACGCAAAACAATTTTGAAAAATCTGGGAATTCTTCCCTTACCCTAATCAAGGCAATTGAATAGTTTTATGTATTGTTTGAATATTGATTGGTGCACAATTTACCGCTGGCATATGGGTTATATATTAAACTAATAAACTGATCCTTAAAATTATATTTAAAAGTATCTTCAGTCTGTTCTAATGATTTGCCAATGTCCATACTATGGTATTAAAACTACACTATGGTATTATCCGATCTATTTCACAGCTATAATATGAATTTATAGAATCCTAAATTTCGATCTCAAGTACAAAATTTAATGATTATTGAAATCCCCAAAATTATGAACCTTTCGAAAGGATTTGCACGGTCATTCGAACGTATGAATACTAATCCAGTATTTCAAATACTATTAAGAAATAGAATATACCTTAGAGAAATACATTTTTTAATCATTAAAGGCATCACTTTAGGTTTCATAATCTCTTTTCCTGATTAGGAAACACCAATACGAATGAAACTCACGTAGTAAGGTAACTGTACCATATATGGCCTACCCAAGCTTTAAGTTTTTATTAACCTATGTTAATGCAAAAAACTCATACTGCCAATGAATGGATCTGAGAGAGTAACTTATTGGCAACTAAAGATACAAGTTTAAAAGGATATTTTTTATTCGAAAAATGGATAAAAAAAGCTCACAAACAAAAAGTGCAATTAGGCCATATGGCCCATAACGTTGAACAAAGAAACATTCAGATTAAATTCTTAAATTTAACAAAAATTGTTGCACTATGGGCGTAAAAAATCTTCTTTATCGTCCTTTGTTAAATCAATGTATTCTTCATGAAAGTAGGTCGCATAAGCAATGCACATGAGCATATCTTTCATCACATCTTCCTTACAGATGCTACAAAAGCAGCATTCTTTTCCCGCAGACTTTCTTGATTTCTTCCGAATACAGTTTCTGGGCTCCCTTTGGCCTTTGTTTTTTTTTTTTAATGTAATATATTTGGTTCAATCTTCGTTGGAAAAAAGGATGTTTTCAATACCATTGCCCTACTATTGATAGCTTTCTTTCTGTCACTAACCTGCGGATTGTTTTTGGTTAGGGTTGGGAGTAACTTAGAAAATGTGCTCATATTACCATATAACTTCTCATCTTCAGATGAAAGGTCTTGATCAGAATTAATCAAGGCAGCTTCAATAGGATCAATCTCATCCGTGAGCATAACATTTGCTCTTGTGCACTTGCGAGTTGATAAACCTGAAGTTCCAAGCTGTGGAGAAGATGAAACCTGAGATTGTGCTTGTTCAGGAACTGATACGTTAGATGCTGTACTTGGTTTGAAGGATACTTCATCTATTGCATTCGGATCGCAGAGATATAAACATGTGACTCTGAATCGTGATTGTAAAAACGGGAAATAGATCACACCAGTATCGGTCCCCCTAACACTAAAATACATTTCTTCTTAAAACTAAAAGAAAGGCTAAAAATAATAAAACATGGTTGAGTCATTAAAAAGGAGGCTAAACATGCTAATTACAGGCACACTATCAATTTTTGCTACCAACTCTTATTATTTATTAAAAATATATACTTACTTGCACAAAATTAGATGCGACTACTGTAAGTAAATACATGCGCGCAACCACCATTTTTAAAAGATATTCGCGCACTACCTGTGGCGTGGGATTGCATCAATCAAGTCGTACGCACATTTCTAACATACAACTGGCACCATCTTTTCGATTCATCTCGTACTAAGGAAGATAACGTGATTAGACCATATTTGAGTCAGGCCATATTGAGTACAGGCACCTTATAATTGAATCCCGGAATCCAAGAAGGGCCCAAGTCCATGAAACAGAACTTTTGGGAAATTGAAAAAACGTTTGCTGTTACTAAAAAAATACTTCTGATCATCTTATTTTTTTATCTTCATATTGTCTTATCTTGGTTATCTTATCATCGTTTACCATAAGATTCTACTAATTATATTTCACCAATAATAAATTTTGAAAGTGATTAAATATTGGACTCCTCTTGGAATACACAGCTATCAGATCAACTTTGTGTAATATAATACCATACTGAGTAGCTTTAAAGGTTTTCTTGTCTTTATTTTCAAACAAAAATACAAATTACTGTTAGTTTTCGTTTACGAGAGCCTTCAACGCTTTTGCGCATGCGTCAGGTCTCCTTGGATTTCATGAAAACAGGGATGAGGAGAAATAAAGAGAGGATATTTACTTTTTATTAGTGTTAGTTTACTAGTAGCTGCGGTCTATTTCCGCTTTTCGGGAAAGAATTATGAAAAGAATAAATACTATTGCAAAAATAACAGATACTAAAAGAAAAACAGGTCTTAAGACAGTGCCCATCTCAGCGTATCACCCCTTTGCGGAGTAGAATCGTCTGTGTTGTTGTGGTTCTCGCTTTTCGAAACGGACAGTAGATTA
The DNA here is from genome assembly GCA_023159025.1 of Thereuonema tuberculata. Taxonomy (NCBI): domain Eukaryota; kingdom Metazoa; phylum Arthropoda; class Chilopoda; order Scutigeromorpha; family Scutigeridae; genus Thereuonema; species Thereuonema tuberculata. The sequence goes on from JAFIDM010009631.1 coordinate 244,190,814, forward strand.
TAATGTTCCAAACTAAAGCTGGGGGAACACGCGGCAATTAGCGGCAATATTGTGGGACAATATTGCCCCTTTTTATTGCTGACAACCGTTGTTAGTTCAGATCACGCGCGAACACGTAGTTTTTCCGAAAAGAATATTGTCCTGACAATTGATGGTTACGGCGCTTCTCACTAGGGAGAGCTAAAGAGAGAGCGTGTTTTCATACAGAATTGCTATAGTATTAAACGCCGTCCCTCTTTAGAAATAATTACGATTCTTTCAGTATCAATTGACAAAATGTTGTTGTTGGAATTATCTGTTTTGGGCCGACCCATTTTGCTGATTTTAAGCCTTGTTTCTCAAAGAAAATGGCCGACGTGAGGGACTGAATTTCCGATGTTCAAAGTCCCGCCTCCTTTGACGTCAGCATTGTCACGTGATTTCATCCGTTCATGTGATTCGCTATTGTTCCAGCAATACGTTGCGACAACTGAAATTGTTCCTTTTTTTCCGACAATCTCAATTGTCTTGAAATGGGCAATCTTGGACAATATTGTTCATTTTTATTGCTGAAAACGGTTGTCAGCAATGAAAAGGGGCAATATTGTCCCACAATATTGCCTGAAATTGCTACTTGTTCGCCCAGCATAACACAGTGATTACATTAGATTTGTTATAAATTAACATCTTCTGAACCCTCAGAATCAGACAACCTGTCTCCTGTCTGCAGGATTCTGTATAAGAGATTACATCGTGTCTCAAGTCCTGTTTTTTAGTATTTAAAAATCTTTAATTTTAGCAGGCTTCACTGGACAGTGTTTTGTTTACTTTGGGAAAATCTGGTTTACCATTTCATTTAATCAACCTAAAATATTGATATATAGTATTTTACACGGTTTGTGAAACTGCAATTTCATTTTCATGAGTTAACTTGTGCTGAAATACTTTATAATCTGAAATTTTGAACTTTTGTCAATTTTTTGTTGCAGACTTCTTAAAGTATTGAAGAAAGGGATTCTTATAATCTGTTATAATCTTTCCTGATATGACTAACATAAAACTTTTCACGGACCATGTCCACCATTTTCTGTATAATATTGAACTTCCTCCTTTCTTTTCATCCTTTCTATGACACTAAACTGCCTGTCACAGGGAAGGAAGCTTTGTCGTCTTATAGGGAAGAAATGGACAATCTTTCTAAAATGCCCCAACTTGATCAGTATAGACCAAAATATTACTATGCTATAATTATCATTTTGTCGTTGCAACCCAATCACTAAATATTTACAGGTTTTTACTTCTGCATCTACCTTTGCACTCAAATGTCATTCAGGCAACTTAGCACTTCATTAGCTCCTCGTTTGGCCTCTGTTTCAGGCCACATGTATATAGTGGATTTACCAGTCTTTCCACTCTAAACACAAAAGTTATGTAGCCTAAACTGCCTTACATAATTTGCATAAAATCAAAACATAACATTTCAGTATCAGGGTTTTTCCTAGCCTAAACAGAAAAACTACCTACCGGATTACAATACAGGCCCGCAGTAACGGCAACAATGGTACGGCACCATAACTCAATTTCACAAAAAATTGGAGTTGGGCCCCTCTTGGATTCCGGGATTCAAATGCATACAGAAATCCATTCACAAAAATCCCAATTCATTATGAAATTTGTAAAAAAAAATGACTAACTCTAAGAAATATTTTCATATTTTAACTAATAACTAAGGAAATAAATAAAGCCTTTAAGAAAAAGCAACTTTGTAGGGTTTTTATTGTCATTTATATAATCTTTTATTCGTCCCAATGCAAAATTATTTGTAAGATTCCTGAGCTTTCTTTTGTTAATCTATTTTCTTTGAACTTGTTTTAAGATAATTATTCGAAACCTGACAAATACCTGCCGAAGACTTTACCATAAACCATTAATGGAAGTAGAAGGGAAACTTGCTGATGAATTAATTAGATAAAAACCATTTTTGATTAAGTCCAGAAAAGTTCTTATTTATTTTAACCATTTATTTTAGATAACCAAGACTCAGCGCAAACTCAGGCTTGTAAGGTCAGTGTTGATTTTTTTTTTTATTTTTAGAAGTATTTTTGAAATAAGTGAACGATCTAAAAAATCCTCCGTCTTATCAAAACAGTAATAAAATAAAAATAAAATAATCAAAATGAAATGTTTTGTTAAATTATAAACTCAATAAATGCTTTCTATTTGAACGAAAGAATGAGATGATGTTTCTGAAAAAGTAATAGTTAACATCGGAACAGATTTGAAATTTCATTGAAACATTTAAACAATTTCTACAGTTATCCACTTCTCTACAGTACAGCAAGGAAGGGATTTTTTTTAAAGATATGTTTTATTTAGTTAATCACTTAAGTTATTTTCTACGAAGCTAAATCTACAAGTATACAAATTAAGCTAAAATAAATCATCTGGAAATGAAATAGCTTCTTTGCCAGAACAGGATTTGCAGCCATTTGAGAGCACCAAAAATTCAACAAGAGAATGATTAAAGAAACTTTGCTTGACCAAGGCGTTGCTCAATAAGGTCATCTTTTTGTATATCAGCATCATCCAAAGGATTTTGAACCCACGTGTCGTTATTCATTTCGTTTTCAGTAAAATAATCATTAAAAGAGTCCACGAGATCATTCAGATGATTCAAAATATCGCCTTGAATCCACTCTGAGACATCCTCTGTAAACTGCTCTTCAGAAAAAACATTTTCCAAAGTTGGAAAATTTGCATAGTTGTGTTTCACCACACGTCTCTTCCAAAGTTCCAGCTTTTGCCTGAAGGCAGCAATCTTTTCAGCCGCATCCAAAACAATTACTTACGATCCTTGAATTGAAATGCTGAGGTCATTCAAGTGTGAAAAGATATCCCAAGGACACAACGAAGCTTTGACTGTCAAATTCTTCGCATAATTTCTTTTTTGTTTCTTGAAGAAATGTGGCGAATTCAGTTCTTAATTCTATAATACGAGTGACGACTTGGCCACGTGAAAGCCAACGCACTTCTGTATGATACAGCAAAACTTCATGTTTGGCTCCAAGTTTTTGGCAAAGTAATTTGAACGCTTAAGGTCCACAAATATAGTAATTTTTTTTTTTTAATGCGTCAAAGTAATATTTACAATTATACTTTAAATTGTTCAAAGTTAAAACTGAGTTTAAATAATAATAACACTGCGTCACTCTGACTTGTGTTCAGGTAAGTTCCAAAATAATCCACTTGATTATTAATTGTCACTTGAAAAATAAATTTCACTGAGGTGAGTAATATTTAATAGTTCAACTATCTCACATAAATAATTCTTCACTCTTAAATATAGTAGTACTTTTACTATACGAATTATTTATATTATTCCTTAATAATTGCACTGCACTAAGCACTTTAAATATTGCACAAATAACGAAGCTTAATTCACTTATTAAAACTTCTAACACAATATCATTCACTGTTCGTAGAATTGACTGCGATGCCCCTGTAAACTTAATGGCTTCTTCCGCTTCTTCAATTCTTCTATTTCTAATAATATAATTAAAGTTCACAACTTACAGTTTGCTGACTGCGTTGTTATAATTCACAATTATCTTGCTTCCTTCTGTTGCACTGAATTTCCTTTCAAAGTTCCCGCGGCTTCTTTCAAACATGTCATTAAACCTATGGCACAACGTATCCTGCCGTTCTCGGATAACAGGTGACTTTCGCTGCATCGAGTTGGCTTCTTTCCAGGATATCTCGGTGTGACGTCATTGGTTAGGTTTCTGACGCAATAGTCTTCGCTGACTATGATTAAGAACCGGATTATGTTCAGAATTGCATTGGCGTGTTTTAATTCAGTCTTTTCAAGTAGCGTGGCTTCACAAATAATTACTCTTCATTAATAATTCAGTCGTCTTGCTTTTTAGATTAGTTTGACTTTTATCTTCAAATAATACTTTCACTAATAATATTTAATCTATTGGCTTTTCACCTAGTGAATGGGAACTGTCCACTTCTCAATTGTGGGTGACTTCAAGGCTCGAACTTTTTCCGTGACGCTCGCTTGGTAATGGGTTCGGTCTCTTCTCATTAGAAATTTGTAATACGAAAATGTTTTGTCTTCTCGTTGCATTGACTCTTACATTTTCTTTCTTCCATCGATTGATTGACTGACCCTTCTGCCACTTCTAATTCTTCTTTGAATTTTCGTTTCTTCAGTTCGAAGTTCTTATTTCTATCTTTTGACTTCTGAACGTCTTTGCTTCTGAATTTTACGATTTGACTTCTCAGTTCGGACTTCTTAACGTTCTGTCTGGAGAGCGTTCTTATTTTACTTTTGACACTCTCTCTTCTGAACACGCTCTGATGCTCTAATGAGCTCTATTCAACTGCTCAACTTAACAACTGAACTTCACTACTGAGACTTTACTGCTTTTCACTATTGAACTGACCTTCACTGACTGGAATCGAGGCTGCCACGAGCTTTTATCGCATCTCTCGATTACGTCATCCATATTTACATATTCAAATATATTCAAAATAAATTTCCAATTTTCGTTTGAAGCTTCTAATATACTATTTAATTATTTAATTTTAATTTAAACTTAAAATTAAATATGAGCTTCATAATTTAAACAGTCTATGATTCATAGCCCGAAACTATAAGAAGTTTCCAACTTGTGACAACAGGTGACGAACATGACTGATTTAAGTTTTTGAGAAAGAGTTTTTGATGCCAGTGCATGACGATGTAGAAAACAATGTATTATCAACACTTTTGGGCCTCCACCTTCACTGGAGCTTTGGTGAAGGTGGAGGTCCCAAAAGTGTTGATATGGCAAAGTCAGATTTTCTTCCCAGCTTGCAAGGTGCACTATCAGTGCATACGAAACCCATTTTGTCTTCCAATCAAGTCCATTTTTTGGAAAAAAATCCGTTCATTATTTGGGGCATATTAGCAGCTTTTGTAGTAGTAAGCAGCAGTTCAGAGAAAAGAAATTCTTCTTTAATGCACTTATTCAAAACATCGGCCGACATATCCCTAATTCTTGACTTTACGAGGTCATTTAACACGTATTTCAGCAATGTTTTCCTCTGCTCGTGCCGGCAAACAATTTCGACCATTTCAAGGGTACAAGGCTTGATCAGAGTTTCGCCAATTGTATATGATTTTTTTTTGTTTTTTGCGATCATGTATGAAACTTTACAAGAATGCCTCAAGGAGTAAGTTTTTAGTATTTCTGAAACCGAACTTATTAAGCCTACCAGATGAGTGGAATTGAGCTTTTTTTTGCTTCATCATTTCCAAAATGTCTTCAGAATTCCAAGGGTGCATTTTTGCAAAATGTTCTTACAGTTTGGCAGGCGTCATGTTATCGTTACACAGAACTTTTGCACATAAAAAACACTGATGTTTTTCGATTCCATCTTTGGAATCACGTGAACACGAATTTCAAGTAATTCTTCCTTTTCTTTCTGTACTTCCTTTTCTTTGACATGACGATCTTTTTGCAATAAACAGGAAAAAAAGTGACTTAGAACAAAGCAGTCACTAATCTTGAAAGATTGATTGTTCTTCAGGAAACATAAGATAATGCACGTAATGGTTCGGAAGCGCCAGCTATTGAGGACGAAAGTTTACTTATTGCTCCAACGAGACCGAACTCGAAAGAGGCAAGTCACAAAGTAATTGTGTACTTGTAAAACAATTTATAGTTGAGAGGCTACTCACACCTGCCCTGGAGTCGGTGAATACCTCTGCTGGGGAGGCGTACCCCACAGGTTAAGAACCTCTGGTTTACTTCAAGAAGTTAGCTTTTTATTTATTGAAATAGTTTATTCGACAAAATATTCTCTAAACTAGAGTAGATTTATTCTGGGAATTGGTCAGTGTAAGCATCCATCCAATTACGTACAAATTTGTCGATAGCGGTCACTGAACCCCAATCGCTGCCACAATCTTCCATTATATCCAGTCTTTCGGCTGCTAGGGATCTAGTAAGCGTTTTCTAAAGCCGCTTCGCTTCTGCGCAGATCACAACGGCATCTAACAAAATATGACATAGTCAAATCCTGAAATCCTTAATGATGCAAGAAGGCAATAAATTTAGATGCTTTAGTCGCTTTTAAAATTTGTTTTAAAATAATCAGTAGAGCATATTAAAACTATACAAAATATTTTTCATGGTTCTTATTGGCATTGCATCGTTGCATCAAACAAGTTAAAAATATTTCCATCTGCTTGCATTACAAGATGTACTTACAACAATGGATTACGGGAACTATTGAATACAAAAAAGAAGACATTTTACATCTGTTAGAATCCATTAAAAATAAACAAGATATAAATAGCCAACTTTCAAATACTAGTATGGTAACTCTCATAAAAAGCTGTAAAAGAAAAAAAAAAGTTATCAATTTAAGAATGCTAACAATTTTGCCTATAGTTCCTTACCTATGGTCTATTTTTTATCAAAATCAATAGGAATCTATTTAATAGGGTCCTTTTTAACAATGTACATTTACTTCTAAACTTTCAGCTTTCGAAGATGCATAGTTTTTAAGCTACATCATCAATACAGACGGACTTACGGACATGCGTTTTTCAACGCAAAACTAAATTTTAAAAACGTGCTTTTGTAATCCTTTTTCTTTCTGATAATCATTAAGGGTACAGTATAAACATTAGACCAAAACTACAATGCACTCTGATAACTAGTAGGTATAAGTTAACATTGGTTAAGTGAAAACAGGGTGAAAATTTATACCAAATTTCAAGAGTTTGACATAATGTTTTTGCTTCATGTGTGGTATTCAATCTTTTTACAGTCTGATTCGCTATTGGAAATAGAATCCAAATAAAAAAAAATTAAAAAATAAAGATCTAGTCTAATATTTTGAAATAATTGAACGTATTGATACTTTTGGTACTTTTTATAATTATAAATGCAATTCTTTTCTGCCATTTGTCTTACTTTCGTAATATGTTTCTTTATACATCAAATTTTTTAACCTTTCTTTTTTTTTTTTTGTTGGGAAAGGGCGTACTTACGTTTCAGTACTAGATTCAGTGTTGAATCATGTAATCTTAATAATTCATTGAGGTAACCTTAATAAAGTGTAACCTTTTTAATTCATTTCAGTTTACGGAATTATCTGTAGAATGCTAAAGTAATTCTCTAAACAATAAAGTCTTTACCTAGTAAGATTGAACTGTGTTAGCTAACTGTCAGAGTGATTGAAACTATGGATGAGTGCAGTTACGTTTGAGCGTACTTACTGACAATGCACCAAAATTTTGATCATTTTGGTTTCAAATAGGTTCAGATATTCAAAGTAAATAGTTAATGAACTTTCATATTTCTGTGAAACATATTTCATGATGAGCTAGCTTCAAATAAAATGAACAGGTGATGATCATCAAGCTACTTGACTCTTTCATTAAAACTCGTCTATCATGAAACACTAAAAATCCAGCATTAAGGTCTGATGATATTAACAGTGCCTGTCTAAAACATCGCAAATACTATAGTTATCATTACTATATTGCTACCGGCTTTATACTCAACAACAGTTGTCTCAATTCATGTTTCCAATCATATTTTCAAAATATTAGATGTATGTTTTCTACAGCAAAAGTGATACAATATTCATTTTATACGAATTATATAAGTTTTTGATGTATCTGGTAAATCATCTTGTTTCAAATATTGCAATGGACATAAGAAGATGGAATAATTTTAATATTGAAGATGGAAGAAAATAAGCACGCAAGACTTCATGTTTCTTTGATGACAAGGCAGAAACTGTTATAGCTTAGCTGGGAAGTTCTGATTCATCCGCCTTATTCACCAGACATTGCACCTTCGGATTTCCATTTATTTCGGTGTTTACAAAATTATCTTAATGGAAAAATTTAATTCCCTGGAAGACACCAAAGGCACCTGGGACATTTTTTTGCTCAAAAAGATAAAAAGGTTTGTGAAGATGCAATTATGAAATTGCCTGAAAGACGACAGGAGTCATGGAACAAACGTTGAAGAAACAAACCGTTCAATAAAAGTATTGGTGGCAATGGAAAATGTGTCTTTTAGTTTAACTTAAAAACCTAACAAACGTACTATTAATGTATTAATGTACCATTAACAGAATAAAATGCTAAATTATTACTTCTTTTTTTTATATTTAGAATGTTCGTTGTCATTCTGGCTATTACTGTTATGCAGATCCAAATGAATGTTCTAGAGGCCGTTGTTTTGGATATTGTAAACCAATCCAAGGTAAGCCTGTAGAATTTTTTTATACTCTTTGCAATACTTGAAACAAATTTTAACGTTTTAACTGAGATGTTTTAATTTTTAATATCATAACAGAACAGAAGCGTAGGAGGTTCACTAATAGAACGGAAAGACGATATGAAAGTCATAAAATTTATATTAACTAATTGACCTTTCAAAACTAATAATAGTAAAAGTAATAATAGATGTCAAAGGTTTATAACTTCAATTTAATTATAATTTAAACATCCTCGAAAACTTTTCTTCAGGAACTTACTTCTAACAGAATTCAGAAAATTACTAAATTTTATTAAAGTTGAAAATGTATGCCAATAATATTAATAATGATTAATAAATTAGATTGAAGAGAACACACTTGTTAAGAACTTATTTTAGAGTTTTATGTGGACTTTCGTACTTGGTTCCTATAATATTCTTTCACAAGAATATAGTCGATTTGGTATCTGTGGTTGTCTCCTAGGACTTACATGTGTACCTTCGTCGTCTCGATACTTGGAACCATGTATTCGTCACGATCATTCGTTCTTGTTTGCAAAAAATCCAATAGCGTCTGACTTCTTTAATATCCGTTACCGAGTGTGTAGCGCCACTCATCGGTCATCCTTGCTCTCTGCCTTGTTGGCGTACAGCACTGGGCGACAACTGAGTCCACCGGTATAGCACTAAAATGTGCCATAATAAGACGATTACCAATGATTTCAATGTCGACCAAAGATCTCCCAAAGTCCTGTGTCATCACCATTGCAACACCATCTTGCCCTTTAACACTGCCTGTATGTACGATCTTAAATCTTCCACTTTCGAACTCTCCTTCTTCCATGTGGCCTCTGCTAATCCACATAAATCAATTTTGTTCCTCAACATTTCATACTTCACCATCTCCAGCTTACCAACTCGTACCATTGCATTCCAAGTAGCGACTCCAAAGTCGTTACGTTCGAATGCTGAAGTCGAGCCTGAATCCTGGAGTTGCCAGTATCGGTAACCTAATTGAGAGCCATCATCATCATAGGTTTACGAGGTAGTGTAATGTGGTGGTTTCCCCTTGCCTTCCCCTCTAAATATGACTGACGAATAATAAAAAAATGGTCCAAAACGTTCAGATAGATATAATGAAAGGCATGTAATTCTTTATATTTATAACGTAAATATAAAGAAAAATAATACTTTTTGACAGCAGTTACATTCAAAGTTTCCAAACACTGCTTTTGACTATTTATTTATATTTTTAAAAAAATTTTTTATAGCTGCTCAAGACCAATACCATGACAGTTGTAAGGTACGTTTTCAATATTTTGTTTTTGAATTTTAAAAACAATATTAAAATAATATTTTTTTTTTTAAAGAAAGAAGCTTCCAGAAATAAAAATTAAAAAAAAGAAAAAGTTAAGATGAATACTTCAGCATTGTAAATTAGCCTAAATAATAAAAATCCTTATTACAGTTTTCTTCCCGTTCTGTCGCAAATAAGTAAAGAGATGCATCGTGATTTTACAAATGAAAGACGAAATTTTATTATTGAAATATTCTTCCAAAGAAAATTTGATTTAAAATTCTAGATATTTAATTTCAAATACAGCATAATTCTCTAATTAACGTAACAGAAATACGGATGTTTATTTGAATAAAGTAACTTAAAACATGCCAATATGAAATTAATGAAATTTTGTTTCAATGTGAATTTTTTTTTTTATTTTTTTCCACATTATGAAAATTTTTATGAAATTACTGCATTTCTACATAGAACTTACGAATTGTAATATTTGATTTCATAGGTAAAGAGAAATAATAGACTAACAAGTAAATAAGTAAAACTTATAATAAGCCTTCTATGAGTGAAGAACTAATTGATGGTTCATAGGATTTAATATTCAGAAGATGACATGTATCTTTACTAAATTATATGAATAAGTTCTTTCTTTTCTATATAACATTTTGCTAAGTTCTTTCCTTATCATTGGAATTTTAAATTAAGTGAATACAGTCTGTATGAATAACACAAGTTTAGCAAGACTCAAGTCGTTTTAATTTACTATGTTAATTCATAAGAATTAATTTCGTCAATTTTTCAGAAGTCCCTTGGTTTCACATATCTCAAGATACACACAAGATTTATTTATGATTAATAAAGATTCTGTAGAATATTAACTTAGGCAGTAACAATACGTCAAATAACGGAAGAAAGAGACAAGGAAAAGCAACAACACAGTAACCTGAGGATTCTTCTTTCTAGATTTATATTAACCAGTTTTTAACTCTATGGCGTCGTTAAACTTGAACAAAAAAGTGTCGTGTTTCCTAGAACTACGACGAATAGGCAATCGGTTTTCATTCGTATCAAGAGACTATTGCGGATTATGACTGTAGACTTGCTAATCATTTTCTAAGCGTTTAACTATTGATTGCCATAATCACTATGACTCCTCGACACAGCCACGAATAACGTCAACTGAAAGAGAGCTGCTCTTTGTTGCTTCGCGTTCTCTTGGTCTTCGCTAAATAGCTCGAATTCTAATCATAATCATTTTTAGAGGTCGAAAGGGAAAACAGTATGATCAGCGTTCGGTATCTTAATAACTAGACAGAATACAGAATGATTCACAGTCATGGAAAAGATCAGCTGAAAACTATCTAAATGGGCGCTAATGAATGTTCGCTGACTGAGAATGATGATTGAAATTAAGGCGAATTTCTTCTTCAATTTTAAAAAATAACTTAAAAATAAAAAATAAAAAAAAAAAAAAAAAAATTAAGAAAAAAGATTTTTGCAGTTTCTGTAATTCACTATAAAATATTCATTAGAAATATTCATTAGACTTTTATTAAAAATATTGAAGATGGAATCTTCCGATATTTTTTGTTAAAATAAATTTAACAAAATTATTTTAGTTTATTTTTTTTTAATTTGGCTTGAAACATATTTTAAGTATTATTATTATTTTGTTTGGCAAATTTAAAGTGGAAAATTTGCATAGAGATCGTTAGTGACGTGAGCAATAGTTTTGGATAAAATCAGCTGATCGAATTGCTTTGTGCACAAGAGTAAGCACAATGTTGTAGCACAGCAGAGTAGCGCAGACGTTAAGAGCGCATTCCTGAACAGACGTCAGTATTAATCCTTTAGTAGACAGAGGACGAGAGTAGACATAGAAAAAGTCTGGAGTGGAGGCTAGAAGAATCATCGGAAGAACGAGCAAAGAGAGCTCCTGTGATTACCCGGATGATAGACGCCCCGACCCGACGAGAGGTAAGAAGACTGGGTCCTAAGAAAAGACGGAAATGTTTTCTGCATGAGAATTGTTATTCACCGCAAGTATTCGATTAAGAAGATAGATATTATTGAAAGGATTAGAAATAGGAATTATCTAATATAATGCGATATTGAAATACGGGAAGATTGGAGTTAACTGTATTAACGATAGCAGACGACGGCAACGCAGATTACGTCAGTTCGAGGCTCATTGCATTTTGGGACGAGAAGAGAAGCCCGCAAGATTCAAAGTCATATGAATTAACAAGTCATGGGACTCCAGCGGACATATTGAAGGAACCCCTTTTAACGCAGTGAGTGGAAGGAATTATTATCGAGCCAACGCAGATTTTACACAGGTGATAAAGCCATTAATTGACAGCAATTCTTCAAAAAATTCACCAAGGTAGAAAAAGCCATTAGACGATCTTACTGTAAGTACGTTTTACAATTCTTTATTTTTGAGGGAAGAGTCAGCCTCAAAATTATTATTGTGCCAAGTAGGAATTGTTAAAACATGAAATTAAATGCTACGGAAAATTTTGTGTGTTCAACGTGAAGTTAATTATTCCAGTAAACTAATTATTGAATTAATTAAAGTAAATTAGTAGGAAATTCAAGTAGTGAATCAAAGTGATTATTCAAGTAATTAGTGAATGCGGAAAAGTATTAGAAATTTAAGTGCGACGGAAATTAAATGCGCCAATATTAATTCAACGAAGTTAGTTGAATTTGTGAATTCTTAAGAAGTTAGGAGAAGTGAACATTAAGTATTTAGAAGATTAAATATTTTTGCAAGTGAACCTGCTCCCATGACCAGATTCTGGGTGTGTTACTACACCTATGTATTCATTGCACGTAGTGTTGTGGTTCTGCAAAGAATTATGTGCTTACATTTATTTTTAGTCACGAAGGATTTTTGCAGATAAAAAGTATTGATTATTTCATTTTACATATATGTGATAATGAAAACGAATGATCGAAGAAATAGAAGAGAAAACCAAAATTGAAGCTTACTTTCTTGTCGTAGAAATAGAACTTTCTTGTACTTGAGTATTAGATAAATAACAAATAGACAATTTTTATAGGAACTCTGACATAAAATCCAATGAAATTTCTATGTCAATATTAATTGTTCAAATAAAATTAAAAGTTACTTATTCTTTCTTTCTTTCTTTCTTTCTTTCTTTTTTTTAGGATGTTAGATGCAAATCTGGTTACTATTGTCATCCCTACGATAAGAAATGCTCTAATGACAAATGCAAAGGTTACTGTTTACCTGTAGTTGGTAAGATCATTTTGTTTAAATAAAAAAAAATTCTTAAAGTTTTTTAATGCAAGAATTCAATTGAATACTTAAGTTTTACATTTCTTCAATCCAAAACCTACACTGCTCAATGTAAATGTATATAAAGACGATGTAATCCAGGTTTATTACAAGTGTTGATATCATAAATGTCGTCCTTGAAGAATTGTGAACGCTTTATAATTGAATCTAGAATTTTATGTAAATTCATTTTACCTACATCGTGATTATCTATATTTTTCATCTGCGGTCCGTAAAGAATAACTTAATTCCAGGAAATAAAGACTTCTCTTTACATAGAAAAAAAAATAATAAAAATGCAAGAGACCACAATTTGCACTTTCCTTAGAGATGTACAAAACGCATAGAAAATACTATAACTTCTAAAAACACATTTTGGCAGTTCTGTTAGACATTAATATGCTATGAGACTTTACTCTGATAAAACAAGAATAAAACAAAAACGATAAAGATCTAGAGGATTTGTTTGCAATTCAAATATTTAATAATAATAATAATAGTAACAATAATAAATATTTTTATTTTGAATTTAGAGAATACCACATATTTTGAATTATTTTCGAAGTAAATGTTATTAAAGCACGTACGAAACAGGAGTTTATATTTTAATTTTAATCATTAAAATATATTTACATGAGTCTCAATATTTTTAAATGCTTTTCTAATAAGTAATTTTGTTTGATTTTCAGAAAATCCAAAGGATGTTTGTCATGTAAGTAATTTTGAAGTTTTAAAAATAAACTCAGTTAATTTAGAAACAACTTAATTCTAAACAATTACATTTGTATATTTTCAAAACTGAGTCTGGACGGAGATAGGAAATTTCCCGTGTTCTTTCTCTTCAGGTGCTCCTAAGATTCACTCAATATTTTGTTGTAGTGATGAAGAAAAGCTAAGAAGTAGAGGAATTATAATCATCGACTTTTTGGAATGGAAAGATCAGGTTACGATCGAAATTTATACGTCATAATTACTTTGAGTAGCTGCAGTGGCGTAGCAACGCCTTTGGGGGCCCGGGGCGGGAGTTCCATTATTCCACAACCAAAAAAAAACCTTGTAAAGGGGCTGGTCGGGGGATACCTGGGTGGATGTGGCTCCTCTCAGGAAGGGGCCCGGGGCAGTCCGCCCCCCCCCCCCACTGCTACGCTACTGAGTAGCTGTTCAGTTATGAAGTGACAATGATATGCAGAATTCTGGCAACAGATATCTATAATATTTCTGAATTTTAGTTTTTTGAAAGTAATGTCCGCTATGACGTGATATTGAATCATGTAACAAAAAAGGAGTGAGGAATGTTACATTTGTTTAGGAGTAAGATGCCAAACTAATTTTTCCGTGAACCATTGTGTTCGTAGAATAAATGCCCACGCATATACTTGAAGCTGAAGTAAAGGAATGACAGAACTGTTTTCGAAATGAATCCACCAAACAAACGAAATATAAAAAGGTTTCAATCAAAGTGAGTTGGAATCAGGAGCACATTGGGAACCATTATCATTTTTCCTTTCATAGTTTCGATTTCTATAACTGATAAATAAATATATCAATAAATAAATAGTCTATAGCGAAAAAGTACAAGGCAGATGACCAAGTACCAGAAAGTCAGTAAATAATATCAAACGTAAACCATACAGTAGTGGCATCATAAATTGCACCACCCTCCAAAATGTGCTTTTAGTGTGGATTATAGCAATGAAACTCAATATATTACCAGTTTCATTGATATTTAATATGCACAGTGTTTGACTGCATCTGGTGTCATAAGATGATACAATACGTATCATGCAATAGTATTACACAATATATTTATCTATAAGAGGAGAGTTAATAAGTCATAGCAGTCAGTGTGCTCTGTTTGTGAAGACTGACTAGGGCACCGCACAAGCAGTTAACACCTCGGAAAAAAAGTGTTATTGTTGCTTAAGATAGAGAAGGACTATCTAGTCGAAAAATTGCAAGAAAAGTGGGCTGTAATCGTTCTTCTGTATCGCAAATTCTTACACGGAATCGTCAAACAGGAGATGTTACTAGAAAACGTGGAACAGGACTAAAACGTGTCGGTACTACTGCTCAAGACCGAATTTTAAAACGTTTGTGTCTGAGTTATTGTCGAGCAGGATCTAATGATTTGAAACTTGCGTGGGAAGAGCATTGCGGTGTCAGTGCTTCTGCCAGAACAGTGCGAAAGCGGCTTGTTGACTTAGGCCTTAAGGCCTACAGATCTCGTAAGAAGCCATTGTTGACTACTTCCATGAAGAAAAAACAATTGGCGTAGGCAAAAGAGCATTTCAATTGGTCAATACAGCAGTGGGAAAGAGTAATATTCTCCGACGAATCAAAATTCAATTTGCATGATCAGATGGGAAGCAATATATACGACGCCGGAAAAGTGAAACTTACCATCCTGACTGCATTGACACAAAAGTGAAATTTCCTGTTCGTGAAATGGTCTGGGGATGCATCACAAGTAAGAGGGTTGGAAAACTAAAGTTTATAAGTGGTACTGTAAATGCCGAGCACTACATTGCCGTATTAGAAGAATGTCTGAAACCTGTCATCAAAGAATTTTCGCAGGACACCAAACTGCATATTTCAACAAGACTCTGCACCATGCCACAAAGCTGAAAAGGTCAATATCTACCTTTGTTGGAATAAACATTAAATAATTTGTAATTTTCTTCTACAGGTGAAGAATTATCTTCAGAAATGACATTTTACTTTGCTAGACTGGCCCGGAAATAACCCGGATTTAAATCCAGAAGAGAATTGCAGGCATGTTATGGGAATCAAAATTGCCGAAAATAAGCCAAAAACGAAAAAATCTCTACAAGAAACAATAAATCGGCTGTGGTACCAAGAGCTAGGAAGTGATTATTTAAGAAAACTAATACATTCCATGCCCGAGAGGTGCGCAGCTGTAATCAAGGCACTTGGAGGACATACAAAGTACTAAGAATTGAAATAAGTGGTCTATGGTAAAGTGTGAATGTCTGTTTATGCAATTTTTTGATAATGCATAACTTCTTTTACGGTTTTTCATTGCTAAACTGGAGATATGCAAATCCTCTAAAAAACACAAATATGTCATCTTTGTATAAATATCACTAAATTTCTAAAAATAAATGTATACAATCAGAACTTTTATATCAGACCAATTATTAACCAATTAATGAATAACATATCGCCAATAGAGAACATAAATGGTATCTTTTTATATAATTATTAACTAAAAATCAAAATCCTGAGAGGTGGTGCAATTTATGATGCCGCTACTGTATGTATTGTCCTGGATACGAAAAATGCTATCACAGAAGATAAATGTGATTGGCATTACAAGTTATCAGTATGCAATTTGGATCCTATGTAGATAGAAAATTAAGTGCCCTACTTTGTTGTAAGATTTCCTGAAACTTAAACATTGTTTAAATAATGTGTTTGGTGCAAATGAGAAAAAAGAAATTAGTTTTACGCAATCTTTTTTATACTCGTACTAATGAGAAGCAAATACTTTATACTAATGATAAACAAACTAATGCTTGTTCATAAATATTTTCACAAGGCGTTGAAAATATTTTTAACCATATTCAAGATTTATCCCCCCCCCCCCTCAGAAAATGTAAAATTTATAGTTAGGACCTTTATCATTCAAACTATCCTATTGAAATAACAAGCTAAGCGAGTATTCTCAATCAAAATACAGTAAAACCTCGTTAAGTCTTCACTCAAGTGACCAAACATTTTTGACGACTTAGGCGGAGTGGGAATTTTTGAAAAAAAAAACCCAAAAAAACACTGAAATACAGTATTTTCATGAATTGCTGTAGGATTCGGTGAGAAAAACAACATTTTCAGGAATCAATACATGCAAATGAATGAGAGGAAAATAAAAAAAAAAACAAAAAACCCTTTTCATAGTTACCACATTTTAATCGTTTTAAAAAAAGGCAATGTCTGTCTTTGAAACGTTCCAGCCAACCATTGCTGCCCCCGAAATCTTCAATGTTCAACTCCTTAGCAATTTCCATGGCTTTTTCTTTGAGAATTACGGCAGAAATCGGCACATTTTGTGATCTGGCATGTTTTAGCCATCGAACTAAAACCTCCTCGATCTCGTCAAACTTCGATTTCCTCATTCTCTTTCTTTTGTCTTTGCAGTCAGCTTCTTCAATTACTTGTTTCGATGATAGAATATCGATGATGTAGTCTTGGGAATATGGTGTTCTTTGGCAAAAGCAGTTTTCGAAACATTTGATTTTTCAAAAAGTGCAATTAAGTCTTTTTTTTCTTTAAAAGATAACGAGATAAGTTTTCGTTTCCCTGGCATGTTAAAAACGTAATCGAACCCCGAAATTGCAAGAGAAAAAAATAGCCCTTATAGCGGAAAACGACGACTTAAACGGAGTGACGACTTATCCGGGTGACGACTTAACGAGGTTTTACTGTACCTTAAAATATTTACCTTATTTTTATAAATTATTTTCAATGATCATTTTATTTTGTAATTATTGGGAAAGTGAAATAAATTATTAAAAGATTGTGTTATTGAAATCAAACTGATTATCATAATTTTTTTCGTTTCTTTTTTTTAAACGAAACTTATTTTTCTTTTAATCTCATTTTTCTCTATCTTTTCTTTTATTATTTTTTTTAATTATAGTTTAACTTCAAGGATTCCTTTAATTTCCTTTATGAATTGATGAACTTTTATTTTCTTATTTAAAATCAATTTCGTACACTTTCGTACACTTTTACAAAATAAATCTGCCTCTTTAGTGTTTACGATATCTGTTGTTATTTCAATTTCTTATAACTTTTATTAGAAAAATGCGTGTCCCCCTGGAACAATATGTGAAGCTCCTGTTGGAGAATGCAAAAATAACGTATGTTATCCTACTTGCAAAGAATTGGAAGGTATTATAATTATTTTTATTTTAATTTTTAAATTATAAAATAAGAATATTGTAAGAATCATTGCAATTATTAAGCAATTAGCTGCAAGAATTCAATACATGCCAGATTATAGTATTCGCGTAAGCCAAGACTAAGCGCGTCAGTGAAAATCAACACTTAAGGAAGAATTTTAATGTAATATTCTGATGAGAACGATAAGATTAGTTCAGTAAAACTCGCCAGAATTTACGCAGTAAGTATAATGAAATCAACGTAGAGAAGCTATTTACACTCACTTCCAAAAGTTAAGCACGGAGAGGAAAAATGTTCCGTAAGAGATCTGAATTAAAGAAGCTGAAATTTGCTGCAAAGGTAAAAGGAAGTATGCAAATTATGTAGGTAACAGCCAATCACGGTTTCGCGTCGAGAAATATGCAAAACAGGCAGTCGTATAAGAAGCCAGCATTGTGAAGGGTTAGAGGAGTTGCATGTAAGTGCTGATGAAAGGTGTTTAGAACATTGCACGATTTGTTTTCAAGCTAGACGTGTTTCTATGGCTTCCAGAAGACGAATGGAAGATTCTGAGCGCTGGCGGGCTGTCGGACGCATTGAAGCAGGACAGTCTATAACAGATGTTGCTCGTTTCTTCAGCGTTCATCATTCCGTCATTTCACGATTATGGAAACAATTCCAAACAATTGTCCGAAGACCTGTAGCCGGTTGTCCAAGGAAGATCGATATATTGTTGTTGTAGCCAAGCGGAATCGAAGATCGACCTCCCCACGTGTGACATCTATGGTTGCAGCGGCCACTGGTAAGACGATATCTGCCACTACTGTTCGTCGAAGGATACACATGAATGGTCTGTACGCCCAGGTACCACGAGTTTGTGTTCCTTTATCCGTCCAATCCAGAGGGGCACGATTACAGTGGTGCCGCCAGCATGTAAATTAGACTATGTCTGATTGGGGTAACGTTATGTTCACAGATGAGTCCAGATTAGCCCTACAACTCGATAATAAGCGTGTAAGGGTCTGGAGGGAACAAGGCGCTCGCAATTGGCCCCAGAACATCACGCATTCCGCGGTGGAAGCATCATGGTCTGGGCAGGGATTTCATTGGGATATCGCACGGCCTGCTCAACTACAGGCGAGGTTCTGTGACGGCTGTACTGTATCGAGATGAAGTCCTAGACCCCATTGTGAAACTGTACGCTGCAGCAGTTGGTCCATATTTCGTTTTAATGGACGATAATGCACGTCCCCATAGAGCTGCCATCGTTGACTACTTTCTGGAGACTGAGAGGATTGCGCGTATGGAGTGGCCGGATTACTCGCCGGACCTTAATCCAATTGAAAATCTTTGGGATGTATGTCCTGAAAATCTCGGCCGTGCTGTATGTCGACGTTTCCCACCTCCAGCCATTCTCAGAGCTTTAGAAACTGCCCTACAGGAGGAATGGCGATTATTGGACTCTGAGGTGGTTGATCACCTCGTAACAAGCATGATCACACGCTGTAAACTTTGTATGCTGGTGAGGGGTGCTCACATACCCTATTAATGTCGGTTTTTATTGTTTGTTTTGAATTTAAACATCATTTTGTTAATGATGCAAATCTGACGTCATCTTATCATTTATGAAAATTCAATATTTTGTTTATCTCTGTATGTAAGTCTTTGTTTTGTTTCATGAATAAACATAGAGCTTCTTACTTGCAGCATTTCATGTCAATCAAACCAGTACTTGTGCATTTTTTCACATTTTACCGCTCCGTGCTTAACTTTTGGAAGTGACTGTACTTTTTCAACGTGTCTGGTTGTTCAGGAGTTGTGTGATGGTTTCCTATTGCCTTATTCTGCGATGCTAGTAATCAAGATTATTAACACTTAGTCTTATTATTAAGAAATCATTCAGCTGTTATACTATAGAATCGTCACAGATTATTAATTACTATGCATTTCTTAATAATAAACTTTTTAATATGTTCTCAATTCTTGTCCAGTTTCTTATTTACGCATCTTAAAAATTAATATAATCGTACATAATTTCGTAAACGTAGCAAAGTAAATATTTTATAGATTATCAGAGTGATTACCCTGATAAGTTACAACGATTAGATGTAGTTTCGCCATTGCTAGCCTTCAAAACAAAGTTGTCTTGAAATATCATTACTAAATTTCAATGCTATTTCTACCCACATTTTCATTCAGTTACTTATTTTGAAGTCACTGATAAATGTAGCCTAAATTATATTTCCTGTAGAATAGCGTTATTGTCTTACACAATTTTCCAGTTCTGTGTATTCCTCTGTATTGAACGTAAGAGAGCTGCCCTGCAAGTATCACATGTACTACAGCGCTGAGATAGTGTCGGATGATCAAGTGATGAAGGAAACTACAGTTTCTTCACACTCACATTTTCGGGCATGCCACCGTATCAGCTGAGCGTGAAGAAAGGATTAACCTTTCTTAATTGAGTAAAGCTCCTTCGGAATCTCAATCCAAAGAAAGGACTCTGTAATGGCTACTGGTGGTTAAGGAGTGTCATTACAATTTCATCATGGCAGAAATTCTTTCAGAAAGCAACAGTCGTGATATCACCACTATTCCCAGGGTCGAGTTTCAACCGAGTGATGTCAATTTGCTATTCAGTTCTCTTTAATGCCCGCTTTCGCAATGGCTATTAATTAGTCACAGGACAAACCTTCGAGCACTTGGGAGTATTTTTGAGCGAGCCGGTATTATCTCATGGCCAGTTGCATTTTCCGTTCACGAACATCAAATTATTCATCAAAAAAAAAAATCCGACGGCCTAGACCATTTGCTAAACAATGCTGGAATTTTCCCTCGCAATGTGACATAATCAAGCCTTCCAATAAACAAATTCATTTATGTTCCTAGTAATTCATTTATTTTAATTTTCTATTCGTCATATACTGTGTATCTAAATACAGTAAATGCGGCAAATACTCTATATCTAAAATGAAAGTCGTCGCACTGTTATGCCGTCATTGTTGACGGCCGTATAATCTAGTAGTCAATCAGTGCTCAATGAATGAATTCTAAGAAGAACTCCAGTATAAGAACCCTTTTTAAATCAATTAATTTTCCTTAGTATAAAATTCCATTCCTGGAGTAGAAGTTATTATTGTTAGTTATTAATATTTTTCTATATTGGTTTTAATCGTTTAGATCTTCCTTTCAAGAAAGCCTGTAAGGTAATTAAGAATTTTATTCTATAAAGAACAAATTATAATTTAGAATAAACATTTAAAGAATGTCTTCTTTATCGATTAAAACAAACTGGTGTAAATGAAAATTAACAAATGAATTTGGATCTTACAGTTAAACACGATATATTTGTTGGTGATGGAGAAATTAAAAGTTTAGAAAATGACAAAAGAATGAAGAAACTTCCAAAATTTGGATCTCGAAGATGCATACTATTATTACAGTGTTTAAGGGCCTCGGAAAATATCTTCTTTGTTACATTTTAGAAACGTGAATTCCAAGTATTCTGTTAACTTAACTCCATTTCCCACAATCGTTGTTTATGCCATTTTACCCTGCATCCTCGATTTTCTAACCACTGACAGAGTTGGTTCTCAATGACGAAAACTACAACTTTACAATACAAGCTAATTAATGCTTTTAGACAGTGTCAAAAGCAAAGCGGTCCCTTAATATGCACAATTTTCAAAAACTTGACCATCACCAATGTGTTCAGAAGAGTCGATATTGAGGGGGACGTCTATCGCAGTTTTCCTCTTTATCGGAAGCGACCACTTTTGACCCCCCCCCCCAATTTTCGGTCAGGGAGTGGTCCTAGACGTCTGATTTTTTTTTGGACGTAGTAACCTACTTTTTGATGCTGAACACAATGGTGAAGGTTTCATTCTAATATCTCTAAGCGTTTGGCCACTACAGAGTGTGACATCCAGTAAGCATAAAAGTAAGAGCGGCCCCCTATGTTTTAAAGACAAGCTATAACCTAGGGGCCGTTAATAACATTCTTTATTAATCCTGAATACAAAACTAGTTTCTTATAAAAAGACATAACTTTAATAGATTTTGACGGTTGATTTGGAATCTATGCAACACTTATTAAGAAAGCTCAATTATATCTTCATCATAGACGAATAATTATGCCTTATGTTAATTTATAGTGCTTAAATTGAGACATTGCACTTGAAACTTTTATAAATTGTAAGAAAATTATATAAAACGAACCAATAACTTATATTTGA
Organism: Thereuonema tuberculata; assembly: GCA_023159025.1. NCBI lineage: Eukaryota > Metazoa > Arthropoda > Chilopoda > Scutigeromorpha > Scutigeridae > Thereuonema > Thereuonema tuberculata. Next base: position 244,212,804 of record JAFIDM010009631.1, read on the forward strand.
AGGTGGTACGAAATAGGTGATTGAATTTAAAACAAAAAACTAAATTAGGATTTTTCCTTGTATATTCTACTAAGAGAATTAAAGAAAACGAATCAAACTTTGAATCAAAGTATCACAATTTGTTTTATAGACCAATCGTTTGTTAACATGAATGAGACTCTTCAATATGTTGATGGTAAAACCTTCTTGATGTTTTCTTGGAAGGTTCGGGAAACCTTTTGAAAGACGGGTCAGATTGGGAAATATTTTTAGGTTTTTCAGGCAAATCATATACAAAATAAAACTATGGAGATATAAAACTAAAAAACCTGTTTTTTTATTCTTTACTATTTTGCTCTAATTAACATTCTTATGGTGATAATGTTAAGAAGAATCAATGAGAACCATGAAATTCTTTCTTTCACATTGAAATAAGTCAAATTCTGGTTCAAAATGTCTGCTTTTGTAATCAAAATCGACTGTAAATGTTGCTCCCTTAAGAGCGACCTATAAGCAGATGTAGAATACTTCATCTTTGAAAATGTTTTTTCACAAATATTTTGTGCTAAATCTTGAAATTAATCTCTTTCCTAAGCTCAAAATTCACGAGATAACTTAATTACTGTTAAGCAACCTCATTACTGTATATTAAGGCATGTAAATGTCACATTAAAAGCATGAAATGTCACATAGCGCGCAAGTTTGCAATCCCTGTTTTATTGGCACATTTACTTTGATTTGTTAAAATGTGTGTTCACTTAATCGAATTTGATAAACTGAGAAGACGGATGACTATTTCATCGATAAAATATGTGATATGATTCAATGATTGATAAAATACTGGTTATTATGTGCATTGAGTATAGAACTTAATAACTTGTAGTAATTAAATTTACTTTTTAACCTTATGACAGAAATAAGTATTATAAAGCGTTACAGACGAGTTGTTAGGTATGTAAGTAGGGGAGTGTGTTATACCTTAGGTCACTTTTTTGAATTATCGTAATAAATTCAGTCTTAATAGCACTTCTTTTTTTAAAACTCATTAATTATATAATATAAATGTGACAGTTATTATTAAGAATAAAAACAACAACATCTTTCATCTTCTTTTATTTCGGCCTTGTATATCAGTCCACGGCGGGACGCAAGGCGTTCCCCCTAAGAACGGCGGGAACACTGGTCGTAATCACCCCGACTGACCAGATGACTGGGGTGATGGGAAGAGAAGAGACAATGGACAGAGAAGAAGCAGACAAACACAGGAAAGGAAAGTGAAACATCCACGCCACGACCGGGATTCGAACCCGGGTACTGGCACTCTGGCCGCAACGGCAGACCGCCGTGTAGATCGCACGGCCACACCAGCACGGCTTTCATCTTAAGTATAGCTATATTTCGTAGGTTTAACACTTTACCTGCTTCTTAATAAACGATGCTTACGGTTTCAACTATGTAAATGGTAATTACCATTAATGATCAATATTGTATATTCTAATTAATATTACGATGTATAACTCAATATTGTTAAGACTCGATATTGTTAAAACTTTGTTTTTTGTGTTTTACGAAGAACATTTTATGTATCAATAAGCCTGAAGAAGCAGGTAAAGTGTTAAACCTGCGAAATATAGCTATGCTTAAGAAGATGAAAAGATGTTGTTGTTTTTATTCTTAACTCAATTAATTATTTGATACCTTTTTTACATATTTATCTTGTATGAGGCATGTTTTTTTAAGTAATTACCGTTTTGCAATAAAACCAAACGGTATTGTAAAGGTAGTGTCAAATAATTTTTTATATTTTATTCCTGAAACATTAAGCTATTTTTCAACATAATTTCCTTGTTTGTTTAAACACGAATCATAGCGTTTTATCAGTTTTTGTATATCGATGTCATAGCAATCAGCCGCCAGTGAAGACAACCAGGATTCAACCACTGTTTTCCCTTCTTCGTCCACCGAGAAACTTTTGTGTTTGGGCTCTAATGCAATGAGAGCCAGCAAAGTGCATAAAAGGCTTTAGATTGTTCAAAGATGGGTGGGGCAATATTCATGATGAAACAAGGTCGGGGCGACCTTCTGTAATCACAGATGATTTGGTACGCGCAGTTGATATCAAAATTCCTGCAGACAGGCGATGCAGGATTTCCATTTTGTCATTGGAAGTTCCACAAATGTGCTTCCTGGAAGAGGTTCTCGGTGATAAACGGTTGGAAATAGACGAAGAAGGGAAAACAGCGGTTGAATCCTGATTGTCTTCACCGGCGGCTGATTGCTATGACATCGATATACAAAAACTGATATAACGCTGTGATACGTGTTTTAAACAAACAAGAAAATTATGTTGAAAAATAGCTTAATGTTTCAGGAATAAAATATAAAAAAAAATTTTGACACTGTCTTCACTAGTTTTGGTTTTATTGCAAAACGGTACTTACTTAAAAAACACGCCTCGTAAATAACCCATTAAGTCAGCTGAACAACTTTTCAAATAAAAAAACAACCTTATACTGCACAGTGGACAACCTCGTATACCTCGGGACAACCATCCTCTACCTTGAACCACAAGTAAGATTAAATGGAAAGACAAAGTATTGGCCTACATTACCAATTCGGACCTATTGGTTGGCATTTTCTCTGTATGAAATCAAATAACGGGAATTTCAAGGAATATACAGTAAATAATCCTAATGTGTGAGTTGAAAATGAACTCTGGGGGCGAAAAAGTATACTTTTTAACTCGTAAAAATAACTTTTTTCTCCAGTACATGTAATTCTTACGCAAACACGTCCAAATGTAGAATGGTGGTCAAATACATCACTGAGAAGGATATACTGCTACGAGAGATTACCAGGTCCCAGCAAGTCCCAGCTTTTCAAATTGGTTCAAGATACACTATGGTCTTAACATTCTTCTATCATCTCCCATTAAATATAATAGGTAGAAATAGGAATAATGAGAATAGTTCACATTCACATTTTCAAACAATGACTTAATTTAATATGTATTTGGTATTGTGACTTATAGATTAATAAATTCGGATCTGGTATTGTTATTGCAAAGATTTAAGGAACAAAGATATTTTTTTCTTATAAATCCTTAATTTCTTGGAAATTACTTGCAAATTCGAAGTTACATAATACGTTCCGTGATCATTTCTTTTTGTTATTATTTTTCTTTAGCCATAAGGTTATTGCGACTATTTCTTTGGGAGATGTATCCTGTAACTGATTCTGCCACAAGATAATTCTATTTTTGAATACTAAGTAGGCGTATTTAGCAATGAAATACTATTAATATACTGTACATTCAAATTTTCAGCATGTTATTTGTGGTGAAGGATATTTCTGCTTTCCTGACTATGCGAACTGCGTAGATAATGGCTTGTGCAGAGCTGTTTGTAAAGCAGTAAAGGGTAAATATTTTAAGTGATATGAAACCAATTAAAAAAAAGGAATCAATAAGAAACTTATGTTTTTAGTATTACATAAATCAGTGGTTCTGAACTTTTATTATCTCAACATTTTTTATCTTAAACGTTAGGTTCACTCTTCTTATCAACAGTCAGTCAAATCGTAATGTAGTAATAATATCAAATCGGTTAAATCTATTATACAATTACATATGTATTATTATTATTATTTTTATTATGCATTTCATTTATTATCTACGCTCGTTAAATATTAAATAAACATACATACACCCAATTTAGAGAAACGACGCCAGGCTACAATGGAAATGATGGACATGAACAGTATCTTTATTGGTAGCATTTAGTTCGTACAATACCACAATGTCGTCACCGCACACGTCATAGTAAATGTTCAAAATATCCTTTGTTCATGTCCATTGTTTCCATTATTGTTTCTTCGTTTCTTTAGATTGGAATAACTCAGCAACCATGCTCTTCCGATATGTTTATCATATGTTTATCTGACCTTTTTTACTTCATTTGGTATGGGGAATCCGTCCCCGCAGTTTGTCCCCCTATTTTAGATTCACCCTGTATATCACCAATATATAATTGTGTGTGTTTGTATGTGTGTATCTTTAAATATAATTGCTTAAATGAATAGATAATTATTAGAATTTTTAAAAGGAGTAGATATCCTTCATATTTTGTCTTAATTTCAAAATTAGTTTCAAAAATTAACACCAGTTGCCGCTGTAAGACTTTATTACAAATTAGGATCTTCATGATAAGGGGCTGTTCAAAAATGACGTCAGGTGAAAAATCGGATTTTTAGACCCCTCCCCCCTCCCTGTCAGGTTCTGTCAGAAATTTTATACCCCCTCCCCCCCCTCCCTGCGTCAGGTCAGATAAAAAATAATTTTATAATTTACGAAAACTTTATTTTTATTTACTTTTCAATGTTTTCCCGTAAGTTTTTCAAGTGATCATCCAATGAAACTACTTGGATTGTACTCTCGACTGCTTGCGATGATTCTGTTGGAACTTCTTTCAAAGCCTCGAATTCATTTGCCTCGAATACGTTTCTGTCAATCCACACAATAGTTTTTTCACCTATTTCATCTTCAACCTGCGCCAAAATGTGATTGTTTTCTTTTCGGAAGATTTTCTTTGCTTTAGGAGCTCTTGTTTTACGTTGCTTTGGATGAATCTTTTTGTGATTTTTCAATAAAGTCAAAGAAGCAAAGTAAGTGTTGCAATTGTCGCAAATTCTTTCACTGATGATGTTTCTCAAGCTTGGGCAAAATTTGTCATACGGCATATTTTTTTCAGAAATGTGAAGCGATTGGAACAATGCTGTAAATCGGGAATGTTCTTCATAGCTTTCAGTCTTCATGAAAGGATTGTATGAGAGTGATGTTGGACCAGGAAGGAATCTATCCGGAACAATTTCTTCTTCTTTTTATTATTCCTTATTTAATTTTTTCAGCACCGTTAACTTTTGTCACTGAATTATTAGTAATCGTCGATTTAGAAAACGAAGATTTTAAAAAAGCAAGATTGCAACTATCATATTTAACCTAAAAGTGTGAGTGACTAAAGGCGGGCTTCTAAAAGTAGCTTAGGATTTCCGCTTTCCAGATATCACTGTGAAATTATTTTAAACTAACCACAAGGACATGAAAAGAAAACGATTTCACATACCTGTCAAATGTTTGCAGTCCAGAAAAAACACCAATTCGCACAATAACTGACGCTGCTTCCACACTATTTGAAACAAAGTTACCAAATGCTCTCTGCTATCTTGTAACAACAAATGGCGCCGTTTAAAGTCTCATGTTCTATTAAAAAACTCATGTTTGTGCTTCAATAAAAACATGACGTCAGAAATTTCTTCGACCCCTCCCCCCCTCCCTGTCAGGTTCTGTCAGAAATTTTATACCCCCCCCCCTCCCAAGACCTGACGTCATTTTTGAACAGCCCCTAACAGAAAAGTATAAAAATGTCGGTTTTTGAATTGGAAATTAAAACAATCAGTAGTTCTGTTCGGATTTATTTGTTAATTATTAAACCAGTATCGAAAAATAAAAAAAAAGCTACGCATTTGTATTTCCGTTGGTATCCTCAAAAAAAAAAAAAAAAAATCATACCCATAAAAGACATGTCACACCCCAGCTTAAGAACTACTGATAATACGCTATCACTTAAATTTCGCAAGAATTTTATTTTTATTTTTCATCTACTAATATTAACTTTCTTTGAAATAATACTTTTATAACAGATGATCCCGAGATGGCTTGTAAGGTATAAACATTTTCATTTTTAAGCTCAATTTCAATATTTCTTTAGCCCTTTGAATTGAAACTCCATAAAAAATGAAAAAAGAATACTTTAAATATAATATATGTCTTTGTAAATTTTTTAATATGTTCTTTCTTTGCCTTAAGTCAGAGACAAAGACATTTAAAGAGCCAGCGTTTAACTGGAATAAATTTTGACTTTAAAATATAAAAAAAGACTTTTAAAAGACTTTTAAAATTATCATGATTCTAAATTAAATCTTTTGAAAATAAAAATGGTCTCTAACACTATGACAATAAGCTATTGATCAATATGTCCGAAATACGAAGATTTTTTCTACTTTACTAGAAGAAAATATCTTTCCCTCGCCAAAATAATTATATTAAAATCATATTTTTTAAATATAAAAAGTAACGTAAAGACTTTATCCTTCCAGCTAAGGATATGTCCTAAAGGTTACGTGTGCCATGTGGATTTGAAAACCTGCAAAAATAGTGAAAGATGTATTGCCGTGTGTGAACCAGGTTAATTTTTATTTATTAATTTATTTTTAGCTCCTTAAAATGTTAGATATTATTATTAAGTTTTATTCCCATTTCTTTGCACATGCACAAAGGTACTCCGAAATTAAAATAATTTTCACATGTGTTCTACGCATTTTAATATTCTATAAGAAAAGGGCTATAAAATATTGATCTGAAATCGTACACAAATAGAATATCTCCATCATATAACACTCAATATTTTCTTAGAACAAGTATAAAATTTCCTTAGATTAATCTTGATGAATATTTTCAAAATAGAATTCTTTTAAGAAATATTTAAAATTTGAAATGTATCATTAACATTCTTTATTATTATATTATTTCAGAACGAAGTACTTTATCACAATTTGGTGTTAATGTTAAAATTATTTTAGTTAGAGACAGTGGTGAGATCTCTTCATTGACTACTTATGCTTCGGGATTTTTATATTTGTGACCATTTAAATGATATAATTAGCGACGAAGATGTCTTATCTTCAGCTTTTGTATAGAAATAAAAAATCTTTGAGAAGTCCTACAGTTGTAAACCAAAGACTTGGACGATCTACATTCTTGAAAATATGCTCTTCGATATAAATTTTGATTCAATAATACTTTTTTATTCTTTAATAATACTTTTTTCTGGAGCTGTTCTTCTAATGTTATAAATGTATGTTGTTCATAATTGCTTTTTATGCGCTTTAAAATCGAAGTTTTAAGGATCTTTCAGGGTTATAATTATTCCCTGAATACATCAATGAATAATTAATATACATTTAATTTCCGAGGGATCTACCTTGAAATATTTAACATTATTTTTTTGTGCATGAAGTTTCTAATATGCATTTAGCTATCATAAAATCTCTTCTAATCATTTAAATATGATTTTTCCCATCTTATTTTTCAGCTTATCAAACATGTAAGGTAATTAAATTATTATTAGACATATTATATTTAGCTAAAGAAAATATTTCTAGCTACCATCAACTCAAAGTAGGAATTTTTTGTTTTGTTTTGTATTCCGCAAAACAAAAAATTCCTACTTTGAGTTGATGGTAGCTAGAAATATTTCTTTGGTAGGTCTAATGGTAAGTCAGCAACGCCGTAACTTTGTTATGTTTTTGCCATATTTCTTGGAACAGATACTGAGGTGGTTTTCTGTTGCTTTCCGCAGTAAACCATTCTGGTATGGCTGTGAATCTGAAGAGAAAGAGAAGACGTATAGAAACACAGGAAAAGAAGTAAACATCCATGCCGGTTCCGGGATTCGAACCCGAGAGTCTCGTGGCAGGCCATCGCCTTGATCACAAGGCTGTTTCTGGGCGACAAAGTAGAAATAGAAATTTAGAATAGAAATATGTTTTGTTAACAATATTAGGGATACCTTTGAATATTCCGATCTGATTTGGTCTGATCCTCTAACCAAAGCTTTTAAAATACGTCAGGAAAAGCTATAAAAAGCAGGAAATGTCCAAGAAGAAAATTAGTAAATCTAATAAATGAAAATCAAGAAGGAAGTCACTTGAACAAACTAAACAGACAGATTTCAAGATTGATCCTATGAACAAAATATTATGCAGATAGTTCCTTGAGCATCAAAAAGACAATAGATTTTATAAAGAATATATGAATTTATTATATGGAAATCTTTTCAGCGATCGTCAAAATAAAATACATCATTCCTAATCTACTTAATTTTACCAGTGAATATCTCAACTGATAATTGAAGAGGAAATGCCAAGTTACAGCTTTCTGGGTTTTTACCTTTAGAGTTATCGAGTTAATATAAACTATGATTTTTATTTTTATGATTTTTGTCTAAGAATCGATTTGGTTTTCTTCTTTTCTTTTTCATATTTTCAACTATTTTTTTGCAACAATTTTCTTTCATCAGCCATTATTAATTTATTTTTAGGATGGTTGTCCTGATAATATGAAATGCGGGAAGAGAAATGGTGAATATATATGTGTGTATAAATGTAAGTAATAATCCGAAGTTGTTTTTTTTATTATTAAAATCTAAAACTAAAAAAATAATCTCTGACAATAAAAAACTTTATAAATAAAAACCACAACATCTTCCTTCCTTCCTAAATACAGCTATGTTTCGCAGATAACTTATCTGCTTCTTCAGGCTTATACAGAGAATGTTCTTCATCAACAAAATTTTTTTGCTGAGAATATTAACAATATTTTATCATATATAGTAAGTAATACAGAATCATACATGTTAAATTAGATCATATACATTTTTAACTAAAAGCATTAATAAAATTATTTCTGTTACACAAATTTAAGTCTAGAAAATTACGAACACTACCATAAACCTCACCAGAGTAATGTAATGCTAAATTTTCATTCCATACATAAAACAAAGAAAGCAGTTATTATAAATGGATTGAAGAAAATTACACAGAATACTCTAGATGAAACAAAATGGACATGTAAGATCAATGAATTCAAAAAGAATCTATGTATAAATGAATACCCTAGGAAATTAGTGAATACAATAAGTAGATATTTTTTTCAAAAGAAAACAGGAGATAATATAAAGAAAGACAAAGAAATTAAGAATATAATAAGAATTCCTTATAATGTTAAAATTTCAAAAAGAATAGCTGAAGTTTGTAAAATTAATGAGATATCAATTATCCGAACAGCTAATCAGAATTTGGGGTCATTGGTTTGTAAAAGAAAAGACAACGATGTTATGGAAATGACAGGAGTTATATATAAATTAAAATGTAGATCCTGTAATGGAATCTATTTTGGAAACACCGGTAGAAAATTAAGGGAGCGTGTAAAAGAACACGTTAGCGCGACTAGGAACAACCATCCCGAAATCTCAGATTAGGCCCACCATTCTATATCATTGGGGCATAATCCGGACCCAATTGTACAGATTGTTTACAAAAATGTGCATAATACGGAAATAAGGTTTATGCTAGAAGCTTGTATAATAAGAAGCTTTAAATGCTTCAACAATAGAAAGGTACTGATGTTAGCCAAATAGTATTAGATAAATTCATAAAAAATTGTAAAGACATTACAAGATTCCAATAATGCTTTCATTTTTTGTCAAAATATTACACTTATTCATTATACTACAATATATGAATTTTATTGTTTATATTGTTAATATTCTATTCATGACTA
>JAFIDM010009631.1:244222579-244257286 GCA_023159025.1 Thereuonema tuberculata
CTATCTAATAGAAATAGTTCATCTTTCTTTCTTGACTCTCTTTTTTTTTATTCCTATCGATACTTTTCAGTGGTTTTTGAGTTAGAAATAGTGATGGTTTTTGAGTTACAAATAGTGATTTTTCAGTATTCTACCTAATAGAAATAGTGCTTTTTTCTTTCTTGACTCTCTTTTTTTATTCCAATTGATACTTTTCAGTGGTTTCTGAGTTACAATAGTGTTTTTTCAGCATTCTACCTAATAGAAATACTGCTTCTTTCTTTTTTGAGTCTCTTTTTTATTCTAAATGTCACTTTTCAGTGGCTTTTGAGTTCCAAATATTGATGGTTTCTGAGTTACAAATAGTGATTTTTCAGTATTCTACCTAATAGAAGTACTGCTTCTTTCTGTTTTGACTCTCATTTTTATTGTAATTGTCACTTTTCAGTGGCGTTTGAGTTACAAATATTGATGGCTTTTGAGTTACAAATAGTGATTTTTTCAGTATTCCACCTCAAAAAAAGAGTGCTTCTTTCTTTCTTGACTCTGTTTTCTTAATTCCAACATCTGCCGTGTACACGCACTTATTTTTCAATATCACATAGAATTTGGTTAAGTAAGAATATTTAAAATATTGCAACGTTTCGGCAATTCTAGTTCTAATTGTCATTTTCGAAATACAAATAAACTGACGGATGGGAAATAAATAAACAATCTTGAGATTCAAAAAAAAGGTTGAATACATTCCTTATTGATGGGGGAAGGGGAAGGAGAGATAAGTCAAAAAACATTATGAAGAGAGTTGTAGTCCCTATGGCCTAATGGATACGACGTCTGACTTCGGATCAGAAGGTTGTAGGTTCGATTCCTGTCGCGGATGTTTCACTGTAAAAATTATTTCTATTTTCCATTCTCACAACAAATTGCGCCGGACAGACAGCCACACAGACAGAGAAACAAAAGATTTTTGTAATATAGATTCTTTATCGATTGAACGTTAACCAAGTGGTAAGCGAGCGCGTGGCTACCGCGTAAGTGCGGGATCCTGGTTCGAATCTTGCTGCTTACGTGAATTTTTTTTTTTTTCATCCTACATATATTTTAGGTAAGATTATTTGTAATGAATTACAATTTGGATACAAAAATGAAAAACGTCGGGTAGGAAATAAAACATTTTTTAATTTATCGAGATCAGAGAGAAAATGAAACGCTAAAGTAACAATAATGTTGATAAATTATGTTTTCCTAACATTGCTACTTACATCTTGATTCTCTTAGAGTTGGAGTTTCAGAAGAGCCTAGATGGTACTCGTTGTCAACGCTAAAGTTTTGCAGCTGCAAGGGTTTTTCTAAATTTTTGTTGGGAAACAAACTTCATTCACTTTTGTAAAAATTGAAACTGTCATCACAGTTTCGTAGGGTATCACGGGTACGATGGATTGAATTTTTAATTTTTGCTCAATGAGGTAGACGCATTATGAAAATTTTCCCCTGCTGATAAAAATAAACATCGCTGCATCAAAGAGGTGCATTTCTGAGGGATGACCTTCACAATGCAGGTCCCAAAAGACTGAAAACTCAACTCACTTGTCAAGAATAACAACATGCAGTTAGGGAAAACTTTATTTATGAACATTATTGTTTGACATTACTTTAGCGTTTCATTTTCTCTCTGATCACAATAAATAAAAAGAAATGTTTCATTTCGTACCCGACATTTTTCAATTTTGTACCCAAATTTTGTACCCAAATATTCATTACAAATATTATCTAAAATATATGTCGGATTAAAAAAAAAAAAATCACTCATGCAGCAAGATTCGAACCAGCGATCCCGCATTTACTAAATTCAAGCACTCGCTTATCAGTTGGTTAATGTTCAATCGATTTTAAGCCGGTTTCAATGTTGCAAAGTCGATTTTCTCGAAAATGCCTGGATATCTGGCCCAAGGCTTTGGGTACTTGATATTCGAGGTATTATAATACCTTCACGTAGATTATTATAAGTATGAACGAAATCCACAATCCGACAGTCCCCTTGTTAGTTTTAATAAAATTTTATTAACTTACCCATTAAAATGTGAATATCAGCAGAGACTGAAGGTTCTATGTTACTAGGATGAAAATAGAACTAGAAACGCTTTGGTTTTATTATAAATGTGTGGATGTGTGTTTAAAGTACTGTACTTAAAGGTCAGTTACTGGAAATTAATTTAAATTCATTTACTGAATTTTTGTTCTTTTAGATCTTATTATTTAATTTTATTTCTTAGGGCTTAATTACAATGGTCTGAAACTCATTTTTATTTATTAAAATCACTGAGAGATGTAATTTCACTCTTTTCTTATAAGGATTCTTGTCCTGGTGAACTTTTTTGTGTCCTTGATGAGAGAAGAGACAGGGTGATTTCCTACTGTGATAGTAGAAGTGAGTATCGATTTAACAAATAATCTTAAAATACAAGGCTTTAATTTTACCTGAAATGTGCTATCAAACTTAAAGATTGTATTCAATCATGCAAAACAACGAATAAATGTCATATAAACATGGGTTTGGAAATGCGTTATTTCCAAGATATGAACAATGAAACGATACAGAGGGTTAGCCTTTATTACGTCGTATCGTACTCATTAAATTGCTCCTCAGTAATCGTGACATGGCCTGCTCGTTCCCCTGATATAAACCCTCTGGACTTTTTCGTATGGGGTTATCTTAAAGCATTAGTGTACACCGCATCGGTTCCTGACGCCCACGCACTGCATGATCGCATACATGTGTGCAGATGGGTGCAGCATAATTCGATGTGCATCTGGCATCTTTGACCTTGTTCGGCAGTCGATGGAACGACGTTGTGTTGCGTGCATTGCGGCCGGTGGAGGACATTTCAAGCACTTACTGTGAAACTGAGCGACTATACGGCCAACACCTCTGTATTGTTGCATCGTTCATATCTTGGAAATAAAGCTTTTATTCGTTGTTTTGCATGATTGAAAACCTTTAAGTTTGGCAGCACATTTCAGGTACACCGGTATTTAAAGGGCTAAGATTTATTTTGTTGGCTTTGAATTGACTTTAGGCAAAGATCGGAAACCGATGTCTTAGGATTAAGGGTGGTTGATGGAGTTAAGACATCAGGAACTGTAATTTTGGACCGTGGGTTAAAAAGACATATACAAATAAAAACCTGTATATCTCTATGTGACTTTTGCGTGGTAAAATACAGTAAAATTGGGCATTTTCACGATAAGCTAAAGTTAAAAGCGATGAGATGAGTTTAAAACAATAGATGTGGGACATACAGCACTTATATGTATAAAATATCATTCAAGTATCACAGTATCAAACACTAAAAATTTTCAAAATTAAAAGTCAGAATAATCATCAGCAATATAAAAAAAAATCAAGAAACCATGATATACACAAATACAACTAAAATACCTTCTTAAAATCACTTTTTTAATCACAATATTTCGTTTTCTTCAGGTTAAATTGAGGACAAGAAATCTTTCTTCTTCCTCCTTAATTCGTTATGAAACATTTAAAAATTAATAATATAACCTTTATATGTTATATCAGGAATAAGGTGAAAGTAAGTAGGATTCGTTATATATACAGGATGAATTTTATACAGGCTGTATTATTAATTTTTAAATGTATCATAACGAATTAAGGAGGAAGAAGGAAGAGATTTCTTATCCTCAATTTAACCTGAAGAAGTTTTCTATTGAAGTAGGGATTTTAAGAAAATATTTTAGTTGTATTGTGTACATCATGATTGAATGAATATTATCATTTTGGAGACTGTATACTGTATGTTATATCAAGAAACCATCTTTAAATCCACGCTAGTAAGATAATTACATTTCAGTTGTAAATTTTGTAAATGATTCCTGAGAGACAGTAGGTGTCGAATGGTTCAGAAGGACGTAATTGAACTCCTGACATCTAGTTACCTAAAGGTCTGTAATAACAACATACAATAATTTTGACAAATTTAATTGACAAATACCTACAGATAAATGTTATAACAAACTGTAAACGTGATAAAATATTATTTAATGTTATTTTATAAAATTGTTTCATACATCAAAATAAATTTTTAAATGGAAATCTAGAAGATTTTACAAAAAAAGTGATCAAAAGTCTTGTCTTTGTTTCCGTAGGACCTCAGTCCAATTAATCGACTTTTAAAACATTAAATGTACATTTTAAAGAGGCAATGCTTTTTTCCAAAACTATTATACTTTTAATGATTTGAATTTGCGTTGATAGCAATATATATTTTTTTGCAAAAGTTAGAACACAAAACTTCAATAACTCAAGCTTTTTATATAAATCTTAATATTTTGCTAAAGACATTAAACATTGCTTTAATTTCCATTAGATTCTTGGTCCCCATCCTGTGGGACACTGACCTGTGTCTCGTCATATAAACAATGTCCTCTGACAATAAAAATGAACGATCTCTGTCCTACATGCGACTGTGAACAATCGTGAGTATTCGTTTTTTACACTATCAAGAGAATTTTTAATTCTTCTTCAATTTTTATGATTCTAATTTAATTAAAATATCAAGCAGTAGTTAAATGCTATTAAATTCCGTAACTCATTAATGCTTAAAAAAATTATCAAAACAAAACTTTAACACTCCCAACTTTGAAGTTACTAGGCATTTGATAGCACCTACATAAATATCGGAATATAGCAGGAATAGAATTTAAAAATACTTAATAGGTCTTTGTGACGATGAAACCTGGGATTCTCCAGCTGTAAATAATTAACGTAGGTAAATTGGTTATTCGTCAAATTGTATTACAGAGTATATGTATATCAAGTAGCTGTCCGGCCACTTTATTAGGTACACCTCTGCTGGAATGAATGTCTGGATCCGTCGTGTCTCACAACAACTCTTCAAGCCGGTGGCAGTGTCATGGTGTTGGGGATGTTTTCCTGGCAAACGTTGGGTCCATTGATACCTCAGGAGGCACGTCAGGATGCTAGAGTGTACCTAAGCATCGTAGTTGACCAAGTGCAACCGTACATGTTAACAGTTTATCCTCATGCAGATGTCTACTTCCAGCAGGATAGTGCACAAAGCCCGCATCACTATGGAATGGTTTGAGGAACATGACGATGACTTTTCCTTGCTGCAGTGGCCCGCTCAGCCCGATTGAAAATTCGTCCATCAAATCTTCAGGAACTGCATGACACACTCATATCTGCATGGTACACAATACCTCAAAAACGTTTTCAGCATCTTGTGGAATCCATGCCTCGACGAATTCAGGCTGTTTTGAGGGCTAAAGGAGAGCCAATATATGTGTCCGTTATATATAAAAAAAAAAAAAATAGTGAAAAAAAATAAGAGCTTATCTTATTATTTGCAAGTTTTTTAATTTTTAGGAATGATTGGAAAGATGGAATTATTGAAATGAAATTACTTATATATTCGATTCAATTGATATGTTCTGAAAAAAATAAAAATAACCACGTTGTAATGTATAATATTAAATATTAGCGTATTTGGAGGATGTGGGCAATATTTTATATTGTAATAAATATTGTTATAATTGTTCATATAGATAACTTTAACTGTTGATAAAATAATTATAAGTGGAATGCTATGATATTCTATATATCTTTAATTATATATGTGTTCAACAGTCAACATATACGTAGATAGCAAAGTAAAGTTCATTAATGACATTTAACTGTTATTAAAGGATTAAGCACATCAAATATTAGCAAAATAATTAGCACTCAGAAACTTAGTAAATGTTTGTAATAACAAAGTTTATATCAAGCATAAATGTAATTCGTAAAGTTACATATCTTTCAGCTATCATAAATAAGTTCTTGAATCAAATCATCTTTTCTCTTACGATCAATATATTAAATATGTGATCAACTGCAACAGTTCACTAATGAAAATTCTTAACCCTACAAGCGTTCCAAATGTAGGTAAATCGCTGTATGTAAATAATCTCTACTGGATCAGTAATTATATCTTCTATTATTATTTACAAGATTGCGAAGAAAGTTCTCTTTAGTAATACTGCAAAAGCTAACTGTCTATCAAGTAACAAATTGTAATTAACACAGTTAATGATTCACTTCGAACGGCGTTCTCTGATAACTATCACTTAGATGATAATATTCAATCGAGAATGTTTAAATATAAATACTTTTCTTCCTAACCTTTACTTGTATTATACTTGTGTAAAAAGTTATTTATTCGATGCACAATCCGAAGTCAGCTCACTGATAAACAAAGTTATTTAAAGTCACTTACTTTCTTTTCTTCTTATATTATGATCCGTAAATCCGTAAGTAGTTCATCACTTCGCTGGATGGCTTGTTTCGATGAAACATCTTTACCTTTCTTTATGAAAGTTGATGAACCCATTCTGTCTTGTTCCTTCTTAAAAGTAGTCATCTAGGCTTTAGGCTTAGGTTCTGGAACGTTGTACTATTTCCTACTTTATTTATGAAATAAAATTCATGAGATTAGTGTTATACTAAATACTCTTATTCTTCAGGTAAAAGTACTAATCTTTATCTCATTATAAGTAGTTCTACTTATACCACTTGTCCACAGAATTTACATCGTCGTGGACTTAACTTATAACTCTGCCATGTTGATTCTATCGTCTCAGATGAATTCCCTTCTACTTTCATTCTTCGAGGAATCAGACACCAACTACAGAGTTTTCTTTTTACTTAGCAACAAATTCTCTACTTCAAACAATAAATCTTCATCTGCAACTGCATACTATTCTTACTCTTGGTTAACAATAACTGTATCTCAATTGATTTTAAATAATAGGTTTCCTATCAACCTTTTATTGTTAGCATAAACATGATTTGAAATTCATATTGCACAAAGCTATTATCAACAATAATAACAATATGTTTGGTTAGATGGTTAAAGCTCCATATCTGTTTTAGAAATGGCATTTTTCATAACTCGTTTGGGGTATAAAACTTAGATATGTTACCGAATGTAGCCCACAAAATGAATTACATACATCTAAACATCTCTGCAAGGATTATATTTGTAAATTTTTTCCGATTTTTTGAGATTAAATACTGATTGTATTTTATGAGAGTAATAAATAAATTCTCTTTTTCCAATTCATCACTCAACTCATTTGAACTAGTTCCTAATACAACTGTCACTGTCATTTTTTTATGTTTCTATTAAACAAAATTAATTATTACTTATCTTTTTATGTCTGCTTAAATATGTGAGAGAAGATTACAGCTTGCACACAAGCATAAACATAAAACAAGCGTTAGTTAATAGTCCAGAATTAGCTTTCACCTCAGTACGACGAGGCTTCTTCAGTGTGTATCCATTGAAGAAGCCTCGTCGTACTGAGGTGAAAGTTATGGACTTTTAAATGCTGGTTTTATATGTATGCTTGTGTGCAGGCTGTAATATTCTCTCAAAATTAATTATTAATTATCAAATTAATATATTCTTTTATTTTTAACTTTGTAGGAAAAACATTTACCTTACAGAGGACGGGGTAAAGCGTGTATATGACCAACTATATTTATTTCTAATTAGAATAATAAATAACAAGAATGATTGCACCGGGAAATGCCGTGATTGGTTGGACGAATTTATAGTATATTTACAGAATGAGAAATTAATTACATTAATTGACTTAAATTACATTCATTGGTACAACAGACTCAAAGCGTTCTTGAAGAACTTTTTGCCAAAATATTACTGGAAGTTTATTCCTGACATTTATCTGATTATATATCCTCCCAGTTTGTTTAAAGGTAAATAAATGCTAATACTCTTATTACATCAATTAATATTGATAAAATGTTATATTAACTTTGTTCCATAATAATAACGAAACAAGAACTAAATGGTAAAATACTTCATTGATTTTATGAACGATTAAATATGTTCACTAAGAAAAATAAGAATGATAAAATTTCTAGCATACCGTAATAATACATTATGGTTAATAAATAATTTACAGTACTGAACTTTTGATTGAGCCCATTTGACTACTACGATGGTTTGAAGTCAGCATTACAAATAAACAAAGAAAAAGAAATCGGTATGGATATTGTCTACAGAGTGGACGAAAAGTCCGTATATTTCTGGATATAAATGTATGCTCTGAACTTCATATAAGGTTTCTAGAAATAAGTGAATGAGCGAGCTATAGAAGCGACAAGGAAACAAATGCACACTAGCACATTGATAAAACGCGAGCAATCGAATAATGGCAATAATCAAAGAAGCAAGCAGTGACAAAGTATGGCTGATTTAAGCAGATTCTCGATTGAACAGTTTAGTGACGGCAGTTTGAATTCACGAACGAACGCATACAAGACAAGCACTTTCACAAATTATTACCAATTTTCAGCTGCGATTTCGGAAGGCGCCACCATCCAAAAGAACATTATTGGTATGGGAACGGAAGACTTTTATGTCAGGATACGTGAAGGATTCACATCGGACGGGAAGACCGTCAACAAGTTTGGAAACTTGTGTTGCTGTGGAAGAATCCATAACGCGTCTCCCGTGAAGTCGATTCGTCAGCGTGATGCCGAATTAGATATTCCCCCGTCAATCATGAGAGACCACATGCGAAAGGATTTGAAAGTGAAACATTTTCGCCCGTTGTCAGTGAATGAGTTAACAGATGTGAATTTAACCCAGCGCGAAGAAGCATGCAACCTGCTTCTCCAACTTATCCCAACAAGAAAAGATCAACCAAGAGTTCTGTTTAGTGATGAATGTGGTATCTCTCGAAGTTCGAAAGATCGGAACGTCAAAGGAAAATCCACATTTCTTTCAAGAACTCGAACAAAATTCATCGCACATTACGACTTAAGTGGTGGTAACAGAAGAACATCTGCTTGGACCGTATTTCTTCAATGGCCCAGTGAATCAGACGACTTATCTGCGTGTGATTAACGAATGGTTGTTGCCTGAACTCCAGTTGAAACGCATAGTTGACACTGTGTGGTTTCAACAAGACGGACCACCAGCTCATTTCGCCATGAGAGTGCGATTGCGCATTGATGCCATGGCAAAGGTGAAGGAAGTTCTCGGATCCCCGGTTCTCCCCGGATCCATCCATTCTCCGCAATAAAGTAAGGCCCAAAAGCCTCTTGTCCTGCTATTGAGCTCCACAGTGTCACTTTTTCCCTGTGTAACAGTACTTCGTGCACCCTCTCGGTCGCTGGAAGCTATGGCTACGCCGATGCTGTGACCTGATAGATGAAAGTGGGTTCTCGCTGAACCAGATGTTGTCAATAAAGGGCGGATTATCATATTGCAAGGAAAGGACTGTCGCACAATACTGACGCCTCGCAGCATAATCACCGATTCGTAGTCCGTTGGGCAACCTGAATCACCTACGAATAAGCCTTCAATGTTTTCAATATTTATGAAAGTGACCGTCGATTCATATCTAGTTTTAATGCAGTACTCCGTTAATTTCGCAGGTGCGATTGCATAATTTGATTGAAAACACGTTCATGATTGCCAATGGTGTTCATTGTTTTCGGACATCCCGCACGACCTTTCTATTGATGTAAAACACTTTCGCTACTTCGGAACTTGGCTATGGTAATCGTCTATCGAAGCATTCCGTAAACTGCCCACACACAAACTGTAAACTTGGACCATTTTGCCTTTCTCTTCAGTAAGATCGGAAATAGTGCTCCATTTTAGATCTTTTCCTCAATGGACAAAATTACTAATGCTGTTTATTGCTGCCCAGCGCGTATGGAATATGAAGAAAGAATGACTATCAATTTACAAATACGAAGTTTAGATTCTGACCCTACGTTAGTGGAATTAGGCCCTCAGTGTAGCGTTAGAGACAAGATAATCCTCACTAGCTGTATTCACAGAGTAAAATAGTACTTAAAATACGATTAACGAAATAGATACTGGATACATATTATATTTAGAAAACTTAAATTAACTGTAGTAATTTCATGTGATTCTCCTCCAAACGGGCCCTAGGGTCTACCCAACCCTCTATAAAATGGGTACCGGGTTTCTTTCCCGGGAGTTAAAGACGGGCGAGCGACGGGCCGACCCCCCGTCCTCAACTTTGTCCCGTAGGTTCTGAACACTGGAGCCTACCCTCCAGTTGCATTGCGCGGTCCTCTGAGCCTGATCGCAACTTTAACTTTAACTTAATTTCATGTGATTAAATAAATGACATTATCAATTTCACGGTAGTCCTAAATAAATAGCACCAGAACTACCGAATATTCAGAATTTCATCTGATGTCTTCTTCAGGGAATTCTTTGAATCTTCTGCCATCGAAACGTACCAATGAATACGTACAGCTGATTAGCACATTATATCACTATGTAGAACTTTGTATAAAGTGAAAAGTCCGTCGGTAAAGAACTACTAGATATATAATATTCTCTGTGACGGACTTTGCCATAGCAAATTCGTCCCTTATTTGCCAGGAACACACTGAGTACTTGGTGACTTGGTAATCTTTAATGGGAATCGAATAACAACTCATTAGAAGAATTTATACATCCCCAAACATTTAAACTTTACTTCAAATCATCATTGAGGAGAAACACACAGCTTGCTTGCTTACATTTTTTTTTTAATTCTTCTGGTATCACCCAGGCAATCACAACAACTAACATTTGCATTTCAGCCTGACCATTGTTGCTGCTTGGTATCACGAGTGATTCATTATTCAAGAATGCATCACACATTACATTATTATTGGAACCAAAATCACTACATAATATGTTAATATTTTATTTTATACAAAATATAACATACCGGTATGTCAACAGTAACGGCGTGGCTCATGGGGGTGTTCGCACATGTAATTACGATGTGGCCTGCATTTTCAGTACTGAAAATTAATAGCCATACTGTATATTTCAATTTCACAGGATGATAATAAAAATTACGACCATGTAATTAGGCTAAGGGGACAGATAGATTTAAATATAATCGAAAAAATTTAAAACAAAATATATGATCAAGAATTGTAATAGGACATCATGTAGCACTCATCGTACTTTCAATTATATAACAAACAATGGGAATTCCTGCTGACGAATATTAGAGGATTTACAACATTTAGTAAGGGTTTGAGAAGGGAAATGTGTCAGCAATCTTCTCTAGATCTTTTACGATCGATGTTCAAAGAAAATGAACACCATGCCTTTCGTCTAAAATACACTCCAAAATAATTTATTGCTAATCTTCATTGGCCTGGATGGGCAATATCTTCAATTACGAACGTGACTTAGAAATAGCGAAGACGTCATTTCAACTCTGATGAATAATAGAATGCCCAATAATAGAATATATGCAAGAAATGCATATATTCTGCTGAATAATAGAATGCAAAATAATAGAATATATGCAAGAAATCGGTACCCACCGAAACGAAAAGAGTCTACAGAAAATAAAATAAAAGCTAAACTAATAATTATTTACAAAACCGACAAGTATTTATTATTGAGCGTAAATTATCTGTAGCTTTTCCATTAGAAAGCTTTCCAAAGTACTTTAGAAACAAATAATGAAATCTACTGAAATTATTTGAACAATCTTTATAAAAACGAACCAACCATCACAGTTGCAATATTGATGAGATGTTAATGCATCACTTACATCTCAAATTACGATCAATGTTGACAAGGAAAAGTTTAATTGAACTTAAACTACCTTTGAAATTCTGTGGCTGTTGATTTTTCATTGTTACTGATTTTATGACATAGATTCTTAGTTGTCCAGGTTGGGTGTGTGGTCATGTAGTTTTCGTTGGTAACAAATAGCTTCCATAGCTATTTAATGGCCGTTTTTTGGTCTGGTTGAAACTTTCTAAACTTAATAAAACTGTCATATTTATCTTTAGGATAAATTATCACAAAAATTTACGTAAGCCTATATTAGACTACCTTAGGTTAGTGTCCCTTATAGATGTTTCTACTGGAAGAAAAAACAAAACAAAACAAAAAAAAAAAAAGCGAAACAACATTGTTTTAATGCTTTACAGTTATTGAAAACAAAACTCAATGAGTGCCGTTATGGATTGACATTATCTGGCAGAACAATTCCGAAGATGTTACAATTTTAATGAAAAATATGAAAAATAAAAAAAAATATGAAAAATAAAAATTCGCCAAGAAATTCTTCCGAAAATTCCGCTTCTCAAATCCTGAATTTCAATATTTATAAGCATCAATTTGAATGTTATGTATATAGTTATATAATTTAATAAAAATTATCGTTTCAAGAACAGTAATGAGTAAATAAATAACTCACAATTGCTAGTGAATATTAAGGGATTTTATTTAAAATTCACTGGTTACAGAAATAAAATAAATCAAAATATAATTATTTTGAATTTTATATTAATGAAATCATTACTGTTTAACTTAATTTTATTTTTAGTCTTATTTTTAGAAGTATAAAAAGATTTATAAGTTCCTTTGCCAACAACTTCACATAAACATTTAACGCTTAACCATTTACAGGCTATCAACGTCTAGCTGATCAACAAATCGTCACCAACTGTCAGCTAATTACAGCAAAGAAAATCAATCACGTGAACAGAACTTATCCAAAAAAAGAAACATAATATTTATAGTAGCCAAACTTTGAACTAATAACAACAGGTTGAGTTAGCAGAAACGAGCGTGTCTGTTGTAATTACATTCTTTTTTCAAGTAAAACATATTTTTCAAATCTACAATAATTCATGCAAATTCATATTTTAATTTAAGATTTTTAATATGAATTGTTTGATTTAAAGTTTGTCTTTCTCTCCGTCTGTCTTTCTTTCCGTGGGATAGCACAATAGATCTTTCAGGTCGCGGTGCTCGGCTGTCAAGCCACCCACGCTGACCATATTACATTGATTAAAGTTTTAGCATTGTTTTAATTTATATTGCTTCTATTTCAGACACGAGTATTTGTAATATGGTAATTATTCAATCTTTTTTTTTTTAACGACAGATGTTAAAGAAAAGTACTTTTCCCTTTAATTTAAATACTTTTAGCCCTTATTATCATTAACTATCTTGGATTTCAATGTACACTATGATTAAGACGTATTCAAGCACTAGTAATTGATGAATATAATTGATGCCTACGAAGGAAAATATTTGTTAACATTGTTGCCACTTTCCTGATCAGATAGCAGCAGCAGAATTTCTACCATTACATTAAAGTATGAACTGTATGCCAATTTTTCTTCAACATAATTGTAAATGCGCCACTGTAAGAGAGATATAACTGGTCCTCTTATCAGGAGTTCCGGCTCATACTTTACAATACTGTATAAAACTCAGATCAGGACTTAGGGGCTGCCAGATAAACACTTTTCTCACATTGCCTAATTTCAATGCAGGATTTATGGGTGAGGGCATTATCATGCAGGAACATTAAAAACCCGTAGACTTATCAGCACGTAGTTCAAAGGTTCTAATAACAAATGGGACACGGTAGAGGATATCTATCAGACTAGGAATATATATGTTAAAAAAATTGTAACAAATTGATTCCAGTATAAACCATGAGCAGAAGTTTCTTATCATGATATCTGCTCTTCGAAACTTCTTTCATGTACCGTAAAGATATTAGTGGGGTGGGAGAGTTGAAAATTATGCCTATATATTTCAAATCTGGCAACCAATGTGCCCCTTTGGAATCAGATAGTACATGGGTAGACGAGTCTAAAAAGCCCGGGACACAAATTTTTCTGGCCCTCTAGCGGATTTGGCAGCTCATGAACCGGAAGTAAAGTGTTTAGCACTAATTCGGAAAATGTATATATGATTCTGGTTAAACTAAGCCTCCTAGAGCAAAATATACATAAGTATGACCCCCCCAAACCTTCATTTCAGTGTTAAAATCATTGATTTGAGGCACACTTAAGGCTTAAATGTAACGTAAGTTTAAAACATAAATACAAGAATGAGAAAGAAACGAATTTACGATACAATATTATTCCAGTTTAATATCCAAAATCAATAATATCCTATATGTAGTCAAATACACTAATATCGAAATACACTAATATAATGTCGGCCACAATACCGAAATATAATATCTTGCTGTCTTATACAATAACATTCAAATGATTGAAATTCAGTTTTGATTACCAATCACTGTCGGAGCACTGTCCTTCCCATATACAAAGTTTGGTACATCGTAGTCTCAATTTAACACATTTACAAGATGTGCATCGCTTGTGGCATGTACAGTGTTTTGACACTTCTGGAATTGTTGTCCACAGAGGTCGGTATGATCCTCCCGAAGTTTCTAACCATCCCCAGTTGCTTGGTGAAGGTATTGGGCATTTTGCATCGAGGCTGTTGTTCCAAATTCTTGCTTGGAGAGTAGCTCGTTTGATGTGTTGTATTAAAGCATCTGCTGTAGGAGATATATTTTCGATTGCTCGATTCTTTCTTGTAAATAACACTCGTCTGCAGTCATTGATGCTCTGAAGATGTGATGCTTGATCATAAAGTAGAATAACAAATCGCTGCAACAGATTATGACATTCATCATCAATATCAGAGGTGCCTGTACAGAGCTGATGCCACACACAATCAATTTCATGAAATGACATCCAGACCTTCCAAGCTGTCTTCTTGCCAATACCACAAAATGTCGAAACTGTACTGCAACCAGTTACAGCATGAAAGGTCAACAAATTTCTGCAAATTCTCGGTGAGAGTTTTGCACAAATCTCATGAATTGGAATGAATTTCCTGTATTTCCCACAACCATACTTAATCCATAGTTCTGCAATATCTTGTATTTGTGAGAATAGTGATATTGAAATAACCACTACATCCGAGTCCACAGTTCGTTTTAAAATGTGAGTAATGTCCACTTTCTACTGAATGCTTAACATGGAGAAGTAGGCGGTCATCAGCTTCTTCATGTTAGGAGGGAGAAATGCTAGCTACATCCATAATTGTTGACGTGATGACCCGGTCATCATAAGTACAGACAACATGTTTTCCTGGATACTCATTTCCCACCATTTTCTTAGCTAGCAAGTGGAACAATTGTGTCTTGTTTCCGTTAACACACAGGAATTGCTTAAATTGCTTTGGAATTGCAGTAGAGACTGCGACTTTAATAGTTATGGCACTTCCTCTTGATTCTCGGTTATCTGCCTTCAAACTGTTTCTAGTATATCTGTCGAATACATATCTAGTCGTGAAGTATTCTTCAGTTGATTATTGCAGTATGGTTTGAAAACATTTTCATAGTATCCTGAAAATGTTTTGGCAATACCAGGATTCAGCATGTGGGTTACGGCTGCTTCATCAAATATTTTAGCAGTTATACTTGGTTGGCTGTTATTAAAGCTAATGTCATATTTTGTTTGAATGCAGTCTATAATATCCCACTTGTTGGTTGTTTTCGGAGTTTGCCATCATCTGAAATAGATGGTGGATACATTTGATTTTCATGGGAAAAGAAATCATCAATGATCCCATCCCGTGCTTCAGATGAAACATCCATTCTGCAGAACAAGTTGGAGTCTTTACGCAAGTTAGTAATCTTGGACTTTGCCTTATCGGTTTTTCTTGTTGTAGTCTTGAAGATGTGAACATTGCTCCGAGGAATAATTTCATGAATTGAATTTCGAACTTTATCGAGACGGAACATAACATATTCATCATACTGCTTAAAACCTATAGGCAATGCTTCCGTATCACACTTGACAGCTTCGACACTTGGAATTATTTTGCTGCTCCCTATTGACACCAAATCAGTTTCTTGGAACGGATTTCCTTCTGAACAAGACGTTAATCATTTCTTTGGCATGGGCCAAGAACCTTTTATGAAATGCATGCTTTGCGCCCCCGATATTGTCATCTTTTAAATTTGATTTCTCTTCAAATTCCTCAATTAAATAACTGATCCTAGGACCTGCTACCATCCACTTAAGCCAAGCATTTTCACTATCAAGGAATCCGATAGCTATCAAGGATTCCGATAGCTCCACCTTCACCCTTTATCACTTTGTTGTTGTGTTCATGAAGCTGATTGTCATATATTGCATTAAATGGTGTAGCAGTTTTGGTGCTGGTAAACTTGCCACGAAGAAATTCAGCATGTATATCAGGTTTTCTGGAAGGTCCTGTAGAGTGCGTACAAATACTGGCAACCAAAAAGAATAGTGGACTGCGTCCAATGCAAATGTCCACGGACATAACTGAGTCAAAGTATCCACGAACATTGTAAAGTTAGATGTAAGAATACTCAATACAAGTTGGACTAAAAGGGACTCAAGTTCGATGACTGTATTCCAGTATTGGAACTGAGGACATTCAGATGTTATCCGCAAAATCCACAGTTCAATGCCTTGGTCACTGATGTTGGAATCTGTTTCACATGCTTTGTTGAATGCTTGTACCTGTAGATAATGCAAGGCAGTTAAAATAATTTTATGTGTATAGCGAGATCTTTTTACATGCGACGATGTGAGACAGAATTCTGCAACACTAGAACTTGCAAAACCGGCGGTTGTTACTAATTCAGTCCATCCTCTCCAAGCTAACCACTTGCCAAGTAAATTAATGACCATCATTTCGATATGAAGGCCACCCATCATGAATATGATGCGATCCTCGCCATACTTGTCAAGAAATTTCCATTGTACTTGCTTCCTAATAGCATATACAGGTCACATATAATCACGGTGTTTGATTTCCATTTAATTTTGCTGTTGCCATTACTGTGATATCCATCATATGACGTACCATTGCTGGTGTCGCAATGTCGTCATTTAGAAGTGGAAGCAATGACGCTTTACACCTAATTTTTCTTATACCAGATTCATTTTTTGCATGAAAAGCAGCAAACGATACTCTAGGCACTTGCTCTATTCTTTGTATGTCTTGAATATGCAATTTCTCCAGGACAGAGTTTAGCCAAGGATATAAAACTTTCCTAGGGGTGAAGGCAGGATAATGGTTAGTATACTGTGGGTTGACAGTTGGCAAAGGTGGGTCACTTGCAACTTCAACAGTTGCAGCCATATTTGGGGGGGGGGGGGGGATCTATATTTGTTTATTTATATGTATGTATGTAGTGAATGTGGGTGGCAGAGAAGCCAAGCACTGCGACCGGAGATCTATTGTACTATCCCACGGAAATATCGACAGATGGAGAGAAAGACTGAGAAAGTATGGTGGGAGAAGTGCAGGGGAAACGGGAGAACCCCGAGAAAACCTGCCCAGCGCGGATCGCCCACCATCACGAAACCCACGGGGGGGGGGGGGGTCATTCTTATGTATATTTTTGCTCTAGGAGGCTTATTTTAATCAGAATCGTGTATACACTTTCCGAGTTAGTGCTAAACACTTTACTTCCGGTTCATGAGCTGCCAAATCCGCTAGAGGGCCAGGAAAATTTGTGTCCCGGGCTTTTTCGACTCGTCTACCCATGTACTATCTGAATCCAAAGGGTTGCCAGATTTGAAATTTTTTTTGGCTCTCCCACCCCACTATATCCGACTTTCTGTACCGTAAGACCTCGATATATGGAAATGGCTCTGTAAAATCGTTTGTCAAAAAAAAAAAAAAAAAATAACAAACTCTGCTAAGCTTGTTTAAATGTGTGAAACAACAAAACAAAGCTGAACAGATAAGACATCAACAAAACACACATGACTCAATCTCTGGAATAATGCTGGATCAAATGATCAATGAGTGATCTATAATATATTTACAGAAGAATACATGAAGATTTAAGCGATAAGAGGCTGTAGTTGCCTGATAACTATCAGATATTTACTATATCACAATTCGCCTTTCACATGTTATATCACAAATTATATAAACAATGTTTTCTTTACCCAAATTTTCCATGTTCTCTTAAGTTGAATATGCTACTTCAAATTTGAACAAAAATTATCGAAATTAATTTTAAAAATTCAATTAGATTCAGTATGTAATTTATAGATTAGAATGTCTGTAAAATTCATAAGAATAATTAAAGTAATCTTTCAGCTTTACAATAATTACTAACTTAGTAAAATTTAAATTTCAGATTTTTTTTTAAAAGCTTCACAAAATTTTAAACTTCTAAATATGTTTTACTCATATTTATTTTTATTATTGTTTTTACTTTTTGAAATTTGTAACATATCAGTTTCATAAATATATAATATTTAGGTTTACTGTGGTTCAGATAGCCATTGTGAGATGAAGAATGGCAGGGCTCTGTGTGTGGAGACATTTTCTGGTAAAAAAATAACGTTAATTAACAAGATTTAATTAAGTTTTGTTTCAAATTTATAATTTCAAATTTGTTAATCAGAAAAATTAAATTTTAACCCTTAAGTAAATTATCACATCTCCTAGGTTTAAGAGAAAAATTTCAATTAAGGAAAACAGAATCAATGATATTAAATAAGTATCACTGATGTAACAACACAGTAATTATTCTAAAGATTTGGCTTGATCTGTTTATGCGGAGATAGATACATAACTTAGACTAACTAACTTACTAACGTGTTGACAACATTAAAAATAATTCTTCTGCTTTAATTCTAAAAAGCTGCAGTTTTTGAGATCCTGAAATTCATATAAAGAATTTAATCTACTGAAATTAAAGAAATCTGATTGGCCTTCTTTTGTCGTTGGTTAAGTCATTATTTGTATTTTCATGTAAAAGATTTTGGGATTTTTTTATTTCTTTTTTTTCCTGTGCAAGACTATGTAAATTTCTGTAATTACTTCAATTTCTTCGATAAAGTATCAATGTTGTAAGCTAGACTGAAAGCGAGGCTAGAATACAAGTTAGGTTCTATTGATTTTGTGTTGACAAAGGAATGAAAGATAAACATCCACGTTTACTTTAGGTCTGCAATCACATCCTTTTATCTCCAGCATTAATTCACTCAGTATATTAAACAAAAACTCCACATCTCCATAACATAGTATTCAAATAGTTTATTTAAAATACTTTGCGAATTTTCGGGATGAAAATTATAACGCCATCTCTTCTTCAAAGAATATTTTATTTTCATTTCGCATTTTCATTTCGCTAGAAGAAGGGATGGCGTTATAATTTTCATCCCGAAAATTCGCAAAGTATTTTAATAAATAAACAAATAAACTATTTGAATAATATGTTATGGAGATGTGGAGTTTTTGTTTAATATACTAAGATGAAAAGGAAGAAGTTGAAAGAAGAATTTGGGAATTAATTCACTCAGTTAATATTTGGCAATTTTTTTATTGCTAATTTTTGTATCCTGTATAAATCATTAACTAAAGACTTATTAGCTGTCACTATGATATCAGTCATTTTCTTGTTTTCATACAACTTGAATGTCCTATTTTATAGAACGAATAACAGAACTATGTATAAGAAGATGTAATTATAGAAACATTTCCAAATTTTTCCTTTGAACACGATGATTAACTTTTATGAGAGTCTGATGCAGAGTTGACTTTAAAGCATTTTGCTTTGAGAATAATAGCTCAGAAGTTCTCAAGTATATATTTTAAAAGGTCCTACTTTATAAATTCAACAAGCAATTGTCTAAAATGGAATTGGATTCAACAATTTGATATTTTTAGTTAATGTTATATCGACCACGTTACTAACTTGAAACATGTGAAAATTCAGATAGGGGATTCCCAATAATGCTTTTTTTTTAATATTTTTATTTTAAATTTTTAAATTAAGCTTCTTTTTTAATAAATGAAATCTTCTTTCGTTTCTCTTCTTTTAGACTTATGTAAAACGGTATGTATGGATTGTCTCTTTCTCTTATCTAAAAATGTAAGACAAAGTCAAAATATTTCATAAGTTATTAATAAAAAACCGGAGATTCGAAAATTTTATGATAAGAAAATATAATAAAAGTATAGTTGATATTATTATAAATTATCGATTGTGAATTATTGTATTGAAGAACTTTCAACAGTGCAATAACAAACAGTCAATATTAATTATATTTTGCAACCAAATCCACTGCTATTTATTAAGAGGTTTTACTCTCAATAAATAGTAGTGGATATATTCCTAGAAAAGACTTGAGCCAGTGAAAGGAAACTGAAGTCAGTAATAACAGGAAAATACAAAAATTAATTATTGTCATTTACAATCGTTCGCAGAGTTCCCAATACGGGAGGGGATTTCTTTAGTTTTCAGTCATCACGATTGTTAGAAAAAATATAAGTAAAAATAGTGTATATGTGGTCTATTTAAAAAGGCATTTTTTTTTCTTTTTAGTACGTACATAAAAAAAGTATTACATGAGCATAGTAAGGTATATTTCAAGATTGTTATTTTAATTTAGTTGCTAAATCTACATTTAGATTGCATTGTTGAGCATCATTCAGTCGGAACACAATGATTAATTAATGCTTTTAGACAGTGTCAAAAGCAAAGCGGCTCTTAATATGCACAATTTTAAAAACAAAATTTTATAAATAAAAATTTTATCGGAAGCGATCAGATCGTAGTGGGCGATATGCTTCAGCATTTCTTTCTTGTTCTCTGTCTCTTGTCTCTGACTTTGAGCGAGACCGTTCTTTACGCAAGCGTGAAGCTTCTCGCTTTGCATCAGCATCTCGTTTTTCCGCACGTCGCGTCGAGACATTTTTTTCAATTTCAATCCCAACAATTGCGTCATTTGCATGCGCAACAATCACATTTACAATAATAAGGAAATTAAAACAATACCAGGTTTCTTGGTTTTTAGAAACCCATATTATTAACAAACCACTCCTTGGGGTGGGGGTGTCAGGGAGTGGTCCTACAGGTCTGATTTTTTGGACGTGTTCTCCTACTTTTTGATGCTGAACACAATGGTGAAGGTTTCATTCTAATATCTCTAACCGTTTGGCCGCTACAGAGTGTGACAGTGTGTGACATCCAGCAAGCGTAAATGTAAGATCGGTCACCTATGTTTTATAGGCAAGCTGTAACATAGGGGCCGCTAAAAATACGGAATACAATTACCAATCGCAGCTAACGGACAGCTTAAATTGTGAAAGCCTAGAATATTCTGCTTCAGCTGTTCAATATTTGTGGTTACCAATTGTATACTGTATTTTATATGCAATAGCTTAGAATTTACGCAGGTCACTTATAATGAATAGAAGTGTAATTAAAATACACAAAATTTTCACATCGGTTTTGACGCTTAGTCTATATCATGTTTAATATTGACTATGGAACAGGGAATGTGTAATTAGCCTAAGCAGATTCATCATACGAATAAAAATTATGGATAATTCATATACCGCTTTATTTCTGTAATAAATTTCCTCTTACGTAATTTTTAGTATTATTTACTTTTTTCATTAATTGATATCACAATAACATTAGGATGAAGGATTACTACCCCTATCTCAGAATTAGGGAATATTTCAATAAAGTGTAATTGCTGAGGGTATCTACATATTGCAACGAGAATCAACTGATTCGATTTATTGACATAAAATACACTGACTCGTGTTTCATTCATCTGGAAAAAAAACCGCACAACATACTGGTACTGAAACCAATCCAATATATTTCTTTATAAATTTATCGTTCAATGATATATTTTTTTTTTATTTCTTATAGGTGACATGTCTACCAGATCGTCATTGTGAAATAAGGAACAGCAACGCTTATTGTGTACTTTCACATAAACATGACATAGGCAAGTAAATAATCTAAATTAAGATTAAACTCCGGCTTTGCTTCATTTATTTATTTTATTTTATAACTGAATAATGAATATCAAATATAATTTCAAAATGCCCTCAAAACAAAGATTCTGCTTTTTAATTTCAACACTTCATGTCCTAAAATACTAACGGCTTTCCAGAAAGATTATTTTCACTCTAAATCTTAAAGACATTTTCATGAGAGATTTTTTATATCATACTCACAAGATTTTTAGTGACTGATTTCGCTATTTTTAATTGAAATCCTATTGTGCATCAATAAAATTCTTGCTTCAGGGAAGTGCAAATCTAAAATTAACAGGATTTTTTTTTTTTTTTTGTTGGAAAGTCGTTAGTAACTTAGAGTACTAATATTATTCAATAGGGAAGTTGGAGGTGATTTGTGTATTACTGATTCCACGACATTTCCTTTCATTAGATTTACTGACTTGCAAAGTAGCAGTCAATATCTGAACAGTGTGGCACATAGTATATATTATAGCGATGAAGATGAAAACAGGATTCGGATCCATCAATGTTTCTTTTTAATTATTTTTGCAACTGTATTTAAAATATCAGTACCTGGAAGACCGAGCTTTGCTCGGTAAAATATAACGAGAATAAAGTAAGAACACTATAGACAATCACCTGGTTATTTAACCCCCTTTCGGGGAAATGGACAGCTCCGCAGTGAATACACGCGAAGTTGAAAGGAAAAAGTTTTTTCTAAAAGTATTACTTTATTGCAGGTAAAAATATAATAATTATTTTATTACACGTGAAAAAGCACACAACTCGAATTTATTAAGAAAAAACATAAAACGAAAATAAAGTAAGAACACTGTAGACAATAACCTGGTACCCAGGTCTCAGATCAATCATTTACCCCCTAAGTGAGTTTTCCCGAAGTCGAAACCTAGCTAAATCGTTTTCTCGCATTCGAAAACGATCGATTCATCCCATTCATCACGATCTTTAGGCCCGTTTTCAAGATAAAATTTTACAAGATTGCTCGCTTTATGGTATTTGATTTAACTACTTTATTATTTTCTGAGTTCTAAGCAAAATAAGGACAAACGTTTAATAACAAAAGAGAATGGAAATGGACAACGTGCAATAGAGGAAATGATATTATCTTGAAGAGAAATTCCATAAAAAAAATAAGCATTATTGATGCACTTAACATTTTATTAAACAAGCCTTACAGTAGTTAGGCAAGTTTTACAGAGATCTCCAGGTTCATTTAATAACAGAAGACTTTAAAGAAGAAAGCATCATCTTATCGGAATTTTATCCTTAAGTTTTGGATAAAGATGTGCATTCCACAGAAATGAAAGTGATTATAGACTGATTACATAAATGAATCAGTTTGGACAATATGACTTGGTCCATTATTGTAAGCTCTCATTAAAAATTGTATCATCTCTTTGCTTATATCAAATGCTTTGATAAAAGCTAAATATCATTGTCCAGATTTCCAGAAGTTATTCCGTAAATTAGAGTCGTTTTTAGAAACATTCAGATATATAACAAGAAAAAAACTGAAATAATGTATTCGATATTAGTTCGGAGTTGTAACCTCCATCTTGCCATAGTTTCTATCTAGGTAAAGTTTGTCACTATCTTGCATCTTTTACGTAAGCTCTTAAATCAAGATGTTTGAGACTACAAAACGGAATGACTACAACCCAAGATATCGAACTATTTAAATATTTTTAATAACAAAATAAGGTTTAGCGGGATGTTGTCGAATGTTAACTTTATAATCTTCCTTTATAATTGTCAAAATTTTTCTGTAACTTTGCAATCCAGTCCTTATAACATGTAATATGTTTAGTAACATGTTTTCCCTCCTCCCAAATATTTATGCTGCCTTTTTGTGCAATGTTTTTCCTCCCAAAATGAATATTTCACTGAATAAAAAGTTCCCTGAATAGCCTAAATTTTCTTACGCTATCCTTTTCTCTAAAATCTAACTGTTAAAAAGTAAATTATTTAACATTAATGTAAATAAACATTTATTAATGATACAATAATGTATCATTCCTTTAGGAATGATATAATAATTATATAACACTCATTATTATTATTTTTTTACGCAACTAATCATGCCTATTTTTCTTATTTAGCTTTGTGCAAAAAGGTAAATATCATTTATTAATCTTTTTGTAATATTGATTCTCAAAATTCCAATTAAACTGTGTTTTGATCTTTCTGTATGCATGCATTTCTTTCGCATTATTTCGATGACACTATTAGCTCTAATTAATTGTAGACTTTTAAAATTTTACCGTAAGATAAATTATTGATAACATAATATAATTTATAAAATTTATGCCTATTCATAACAGTAAGTTAACAGTAAGTTTTAAGGTACTTTAAATGGTTTTTAAAGAAAAAAAGAATGTTGTTTTTGTAGGTGAGATGTAAACATGGAGATTACTGCTCAGTAAAACAGGGAAAAGCTTTTTGTCTAAGATCAGATGCAGCGTATGAAAGTAAGTGAACTTTGTCGTTTTCTTTTATAAATTAAATTTTGTTTTTATTTTATATTTAGTATTTTATATTTATATTTTATTTTATATTTACATTTTATAATTTATATTCATATAAAATATTTGTATTTGTATATTTTATTTTATTAAATTAAAATTTAATTCAATATAATTGTCTTTATGCATAAATAAATGTATAATTCATGTTATTAAGTCACATAAACTTATTAACCTAAATTCCTATGAATTTCAAAATTGATAATTTTAAAATGAAACTAATTTTGTATTTCCATACTTAAATCACTGATATATTATAATTATTAGTGTTTTCTACTATTCCTCCCAAATTTAAATTGTACATGTTTTAAGATATTGAAGAACTAAGACTGAAATCAAATTCATCTTATTTTTCTTAGGTGATAATAATAATAATAATAATAATAATAATAAGCCACCACACAGTTCACCAAAGACATTGGGATGGAATTTGGAATTGACAAATGCCGCAAGTTACACATAATACGTGGGAAGACTTCGAATTTGGAGGGTTTTGAACTGGACCATGGTTTGGCCATCCAATCCATGGAAGAGGGAGAGACCTACAAGTACCTGGGCTTCCAGCAAGCGCGCGTCATTGACAACGCAAACATCAAAATTGCACTGAAGAACACATACCTTGCTCGAGTTCACAAAATCCTCAAAACACAACTCAACGCCAGAAATAAAATTAAAGCTATCAACACTTTTGCCGTTCCCACACTAACATATTCGTTCGGCATAATTCCATGGACAAACACCGAACTCGAAGCACTACAACGCGCAACACGCACTACATTCACGAAACACAACATGCACCACCCCAAGTCCGCTACGGAAAGGATGACTCTTCCCCGCAAGGAGGGAGGCCGAGGACTCATCAACCTCATCACCCTACACGAAAAACAAGTACATACACTTAGGGAACATTTCCACCAAAGAGCAGAAGACTCCTCACTTCACTCAGCCATTGTCAAGGCTGACACACACCTCACACCCCTTAACCTCGAAAACTCTTCTCCAACACTCACCACCCCTGACACCCACACTCAGCAGCTGCGTGAATCATGGGCTCGTAAGGAACTCCATGGCAGACATCATCACGAACTCAGCCAGCCTCATGTCGACATGGAAGCGTCGAACAGATGGCTGACAAATGGTGAGCTGTTTGGGGAGACCGAAGGGTTCATGATCGCAATACAGGACCAAGTCATCTCCACACGCAACTACAAGAAACACATTCTACACGATGCAAACACACATGACGACAAATGCAGGAAATGCCACACTACGCATGAGACGATCGACCACGTAATATCAGGCTGTCCCCTTCTCTCTCAAACAGACTACCTCCACCGACACAATCAGGTAGCATCGATCGTTCATCAACAGCTAGCACACAAACATTTACTTATTAAGAGCACGGTCCCGTACTACAAGTACATACCACAAAGCGTATTAGAATCACCCTCATATAAACTATACTGGGACCGCCCCATTCACACAGACAAAACTATACATCACAACAGACCAGACATCACACTTGTTGATAAGGGCAACAAACAGACCTATCTAATTGATATTGCAGTGCCTATCAGCAAGAACATGCAGAAAACTCACGCAGACAAGATCAGTAAATACACTGATCTAGCACACGAGCTCCAGAAGCAGTGGAGGCAGGATCGAGTACGTGTTGTACCCATCGTTTTGTCTGCCACTGGTCTGGTGCCTCACACATTGCACCACAGTCTCAGCACACTAGGACTTCACAAAAACACTTATGCACAACTGCAGAAGGCTGTGGTACTCAACACTACACGCATAGTTAGGAAATTTATGGACACAAGCACACATCCCTAATCATTCTTGCACACATCTTTACACTTGGCAGTATGTGCTTTGGTCCTTGACCCGCCATATTGTTTTTGCTGGGGAAACCCAAGGTTTGAAACATACAAACATAATAATAAATACTCGTGTAGGGATTTAGTTTAGTAACTCTTTGACAAAGAAAGATTGTTTTAATAATCTTCTTTGGTTACAATAGCTGTCAACAAAATTTATTTGGCTGTTCATTTTAAAAGGAGTTTAAGTATGAAATGTAACTTAATATGTTGACATTATTTAAAAATCACGAAAATGATGGAAAACATCAAAAAAATTTCCGGATGGAAATAATAAAAACTTATTTGCAAAATTTGTTTTTCCATCCTTTTCTTGATTTTCAAGTGATGTCAAAATATTAAGTTTCTTCAGAAGGTCATTATAGCAATTAAGATGTGAAACGAAGATCTGAATTGCCTTTGAAAATTCCT
This sequence comes from Thereuonema tuberculata, assembly GCA_023159025.1. Classification (NCBI taxonomy): domain Eukaryota; kingdom Metazoa; phylum Arthropoda; class Chilopoda; order Scutigeromorpha; family Scutigeridae; genus Thereuonema; species Thereuonema tuberculata. The sequence continues at coordinate 244,249,088 of JAFIDM010009631.1, forward strand.
ACACACATATCCACAATTTGAAGAGGGATAGGAAAAGTGAAACTATTTCAAAGACACAAAATAACTAACTAACTAACTAACTAACTAACTAAATAAATAAATAAATAAATAAATAAATAAATAAATAAATAAATAAATAAATAAATAAATATATTGTCAGGAAATGATGAAATATACAATGTTGTGGCTTAATAATAGGAATAAGACATTGAGTGCGAGGCTCAATTTTGAGTGCGTAACAAATGACATGTGCTGTTCGAACGAAGTGAGTAATTCGTCCGAGTGAGGATTCGATAAGTGAGGATTCGGAAGCGAGTAATGGCTGGCACTAACTATGAAGGAGGATTCCTACTGTAATTTCTCTTGTAAATATGATAATCCCGTTCTTATAATTCGCCATGCGGATAATAATTCTCCGAGGGTTAAAAACCTCAACTTTAGTTGAAACCATCCCGAAGCTGTCGGTGGAGCGAGAGCTAAAGCAACTACACCGGAGGAAAACTGCCAGAGTCTGATGAAACGAAGAAACACCTACACACTGTGTAGTTGTCTTCTCAATCCTTTTTATTGAGCCACAACTTTGGGGTGTAGTTTTGTTACTGCATTAATTTATTAATTTCTTATTAGCGATTTTCGGGCCTTGCACGTCAGGGACGCCATGCCGCTCCATACAATGTATTAGAATATTATTGTAATTAAAAAAAAGTTAATAAAACATTAAAACATCAAAAATTAAGAAAACTAAAACGTTTGACAAAATAAATATGATTGTACTTTTCATCAGACTTATCTACTATAAAAATTAGAAATGCATAGATAGATGTTTGTAATATTCCTATTGATTTTTTTTTTATTTTCATTTGAAAATAAATGTTTTCTATATTAAGATTAATATTAATTAACACCAACCTATTCATGTCAACACTAAAGCAGAAATTCTATAAAATTGTGGGCTATATATATATATCAATGCTTTTATCTCAGAAGAATTTTCTGTTAATAGCTGTTCACTAGAAAATTGACTATCATGTTAAATTAAGTTTTCATAATGAAAAAAAAAATATTGGATTGAATTTGTTCTTATATTCCGTTATTACAGTCCTTAATACTTTTCTTAATTTCTTCACAGAGCTTTGTAGTTTGGTAAATATATATTTTTTTATATAAACATTAGAATTACCTGGATTAAAAAAATGTTAAAAATCAATTTTTTTTTCCAAAATCATTTACTATAATATCAGAAAAAATTATGGTTACCAATAAAATATTTCTGTTGTGAAGGATCATCAACCAGGGCTTAATGAAGATGTTAAAAAAAAAATTATAAATTGAAGAAAATATCTTACGAAACTCTTATAATGGCAGTCGCCGATATAATTATGTATTACGAATAAATGATATTAATTAATTAATTAATGATTAATTAAAAGGTACTATTTATAATTAGTTTGGTATTCGCCTATATATTTTTTAATCAAGGTCAATTGTCCGAGCGATCAAATCTGTGTAGAAATAAGGGGATTGGCTCATTGCTTAGATTTAGGTGAGACGGAAGATCAAGGTAAGGGAATAATAATCACATTATTTATTAAAACATAAAATACAAATAAAAAGTTTAGAAACAGAAAATGACTTCAAAAGCTATCATTTTCATCTAATTAAGATCTTTAAATATAATTTATAAGAGGAACGGATTATCAACATAAATGCCAGTATAAAAATCCATAAGCCTTTACACAAAATTTTAAAACAAGAGGACTTTTTTCGTTTAATATACTATATATTCATCATGTATTGTGGAGAAACTAATGTAAAAAGACAATGAGGAACTGAATCATCAATGAGTTTCTTTTTCCTTATACGATTTACATACGGTAGGTCTACATTAATCTCTGGAATCTTTAAGATTAGTTATACTTATGGCCTATAAAGATATTGTGGAATGTACTGTTTGTCTAAAGACATTGAATGTGTATTGCGCTGTTGGTAATTGACTAAAAGTGGAAATAAATATAACATTTCCTTTCTTATTTAGCATCACTTGGTTGTAGACTAATTAGGACAAATGGGTATTATCAACAACTTTCTTAAAAGGAGACAGTTTGTTCTCCAGAAATATATAGTCAAGATGAGAACATCAATTGCCAAGGAAACAGGTGGTGGAAAGAATAATTCAACGTCGGAGACGTTAATCAATGATAACAAGTATCGGTCTAAATTCATTTCTTAAAGTTTTGTTACGAATATGAAATCAAGGACAATTTTAAGTCTTTAGATTATTGGAGTAATGCATGTCACTACATGAGGATTAAAAATCAAAAACATTTAATACAAACATACACTATTAATTTCGACATCTTTTTCAATTGTCGTTATCAAGTGATTTAAAATTACAGAAACTCTCCAATATTATACATAAAGACTTTATGTTAAAGTAAAATATTTAAATTATTTTAAAATCTGCCGAAACGTAAGGAGAAGACGAACAGCAATGCGGCAGAGCAAAGGACCAATGGCTGGTGGTGCTCGTCTAGGAAAAAGGATCAATGGTGGACGATGATCATCAGCTTCAATGGTTATAACGTCCGTTGTAAACATCCGGAAGAGCTCGTAGCAGACGACTTTAGCAGACTACTTGGGAAATTAACACCCAAGTTGATCATAACACTGGGAAAAAAAAAATACAATTGAAATTAAAATCTTTGTTATCTTTTCCTGTAAATCACATTGCATTGTTTCAAGATTTGATTCTGCAGACCACACGCTGAATGAACTCTTCATTGGATAGGCTACTTTTGCAAATGGTATTGTCCGCCCGGATGGTAGCTAAGATTTAGAACTTCGATAATATTCTTGCGATCTCTTCGAATTGGCTAGTTTAATAGAGGATGGAGACATATGCATATACATGGATATATGTCATATACAGTCAAACCCCGCTATAGTGAACACGGCTTATAATGAACTCCCGGATATAATGAACGAAATGTTTGGTCCCTTGCCGTGCAATGCACGTATAATGGAACGGATATAGTGAACTCCCGGTTATAGTGAACCGAAATTTCGGTCCCTTGAAGTTCACTATAGCAGGGTTTGACTGTATATGGTTGCTTGGTATTCTTGCTTGGTCAGTTTCTGTTATTTTAAATCACTTGATAACGACAATTGGGAAAGTTGTCGAAATTAATAGTGTATGTTTGTATTAAATGTCTTTAATTTTTTAATGCTCATGTGTAAGATACATTATCCCAATAATCTACGAATTCTACTGCCTTACGTTAAAAATATTATAATTTTAATTTTTAATGCTGAACAATGTCAGTAAAAACCTTTCTTTGAATAAGAAAGAAAATCATCTGATAAAATTGAAAAATTGATATTAAAATTTATTGTAATTTTTGAAAAACAAAATAATATTGTAACAATTGTAGCTCACCTATTCAAAGTTTTTATTATTATTTTATAATAACTTTTTATATTAACTGTTATATTTTATTAGTTTAAATTTTCATCCCATTGAGTTTGTCAGATTTCATATTTACAACAATTTTAAATTTTGTTTCCTGAATTAATGTAAAGAAGAATTTCATTATAACAATGGTGTTCCGACGTTGTTCCGAAGAATTTCATTACTTGTGATTTTTTTTTGGTGACAATTGTATGCTATTTGTTATTTTATTAATATGCAAGGAAAGTAACAGATAATATTTTGTTCTTTGTTTTTCTTTTTGTTTAACTCAAATGTTAAGGTAAATTACTTAAGAATTTTAATTAATGAAAGGAGAATGAGCAGATCTGCCCACCACTGTATAACGATAAGATATATACCTAATGAAAGATCTCCATACATAGAGCATTTTTTATCATTACGACTTGTCTCCATTATTAGTCCGTTCGGAGTTATATAATTCTAGATATGACTTATCTAGTTGACATCTTACTTCCCGGATGTATTAAAAAATTATCATTTAATAATAATTATTTTAAGTAACAGTAAATATTATTTTCATTTATTACAAATAGGTAGGTGCTTGGCTTCCCTGCCACCCACATTCACCACAATCGATCAATCAAACGTTTAATAATTATTATTATTACTATACAGGGTGGGGCAACTTCCTATACATTTTTGCCCATTGTCCTTTCTGTTTAACATAGAGATTTCATCAATAACAATTATTTTTATTTTTATTAAATAAAATTTTAACATTAGATGAACAAAAACTATGAACAGAAACATTAAATTGGGTATGTATAAAAAATCATAACCCAATATCAAAATTGGCATCGTACACCGTGAAAAAAAACCCGATTAATTTAGGAAAATCATTGAAGCTATTATTAGAAGTAATAAAAACTACAATTTTTATTATATTTAATAATAAATACATTAACGTAAATTTTAAACTTTTATAAATTTAATTAATATTTTAGGAATTCTTCAATTTTTTAAATTTGTCAAAAGTTTGGATGTAGGAAGAACAATAAAAAAGTTTATGCAATTTATTAATAAAAAAATAATAAAAAAAATTCTTAAGTTGTTTGTGGAAAATACTCATTGAGGTTATTTGTCTCTTCCGTAATTTTTATAATTAATGAAATATAATACAACTTAAACATTTAGTAATTAATTAATATTTTATTTTAATCATTTGAAGGATCTCCTTGTGATAAGGTAATTATGTCCTTATTTCTATTAATAAGCGTTTAAAAAATAGCAAAAGTGATTTTATGTTTGAACTTTCAATTACATAAATTAAACATTACTTCTATTTTTGAATTTAAGGTTGATTGTGGCGAAGATGCTTATTGTTATCCTGAAGGTGATCGAGCTGTTTGCAGGAAGCTATCATGTAAGTTCAAAATAACTTAAAACAGATAACATAGTTAACAAGTATGTACTGTATAATAAGTATGTATGTAAGTAAGTATGAATATAAATAAACATGTATGATATTTGTTTCCTATTCAGATCAAATTGGTGACTCGTAATCCTATGAGGTTCACTCCTAGTTTTTAATAATAACGAATTTTTATTTTGTAGATTTCCTACTTTAACAGACATGTGGATATTCTTTTTATGGCTCTATTTGTATTTACTGTAATTATTATTGATTAACGATAGCATTCATTTGAAGTGACGGCTACCATTGATTTTTCTAATTTTTTTCCTTTGATTCCAAGAATAAGACAATGGAAACATTCATAAGCAATAGTTGATATTTCATAGAGATGTTGTGATTATCATTCACAACACGGGGAAAATATTTAAATTCATGATTAACCTCACCAACGATCTTCTATATCAAGACAAAACGTGATAAGATAGGGAAGTCATTACTAAGATCTCGAAGGTTTTGCATTGGCTATTTCTGCTTTCTTTTTGTGATAAACTGAAGGACAGCTTTCTGGCCACGTAAATTGAAGATGCATCGTTCATGACAATATGTAGAACAATATCGAGGTTTTACCTCGAATATGAGAACAATAAGAAAGCTGAAGCATGTCTTTAAAAAAAATGATGGATTATTTTAAGAGTGACCTTCTTCCATATTGTTCTTTATTCCCTTATAATAACCCAGAAAAAATATTTGCTTATTCCATAAAATTTTTAATTGTACACTGACTGCTCAATTGAAAGTGAACACCTGAGTTAGTCATCCCAACAGTGAAGTTTGGCGGTGGTGGTGTGATGGCGTGGTCGTGTTTCTCCTGGTTTGACGTGGTCCGTTGGTTATGATCGAGGAGAACATGGCATCCACACAGTATCTGGACGTCCTAGACAATTCCATGCTTCTTACGTTGTGGTCGCAGTTCGGTGACGAGCCATTTGTGTTCCAGCACGACAATGCGCCATGCCATAAAGTCCGTTTTGTCAGCGCCTGGTTTCCGGAGAATAATGTTCAGGAACTTCAGTGACCCGGCCAGAGTCCGGACTTCAACCCTATTGAACATCTGATAAGCGTCTGTGCAGGCTTTGAAGGAGAAGTGGACAAAAATACCGGTTGCTTGCTATCAGAAACTGGTGGAGAGCATGCCACGGAGTGTGGATGCTGTGCTTAGGGCAAAAGGCCACGGTATGCGCTATTAGACACACTGTAAATAAAGCGTCTGTTCCATACCACAGGTGTCCATTTTCAATTGAGCAATCAGTATATTAAACCTGTTACATATATTCTTTTTCTTTTACAATTTAAAAAACATTTTTGTCCTTAATTCGTCATATTGAAGGACGGGTGATCATTATATAAGAACACAATGTCCTTAAATATAGTACAATATGAATAATATAAAAAAACAAAATTTTCTAATATATTTTGGGAGATGTTAATACATAATTTCACTGCAAAAGACGCTAATTTTACAAAAATTATAATAAATAGCGTAATAATAGAAACCTAATGGTCAACTCAATTAATTAAAGTAATAATTGGTTCGTTGCCGGATAATTACATTTCATTCATAATTCTTTACACACACTTTATCTTTTTAATTATTTCAGAGTAATATTTTCGAAAAACCAATACTAATGTTCTTATACTTTAATTTAGATAAATGCATTAACGTAAGTAATTTTTTAGAATTCTTTATTGATAAGTAAGCTTAAAAATTTTTGTTGCATTATACTTGCTGGAAAAAAAACAAAAAAAAAACAAAAAAAAAACTTTTAGTATTCGAATTTTATTCACTTTACAAGTGTTTGAAATAGCGAAATTAAACTTCACGATATTAATCTACAATGCACGTTACTTTCATAATGGTATTGGAATTATATCAAGACGGAGAGGAGTTCTTTACCTAGCCTCTTTGTTTCTGAAAATATTCTAAAAAGTATCAGTTATTTAAGCTTAGGATATGGTAAGTTATTAATAAAGAAGGAGATCAATAGACATATATTTATCTCACTAAGTTAAAGCATTCCACTAAAGGTCTACGTGGACTTTCGGATAAGGAAGTAAGGATCCAGGCGTTTGCTGTCCAACGGGACTAAATTGAGGTCAGGTGGTCAGTCTGACCAAGATCCTCTGTACTCAAGGCCTTAGCGCTCCACGAGGCCGACGAGAAAACAGGCCGAGGTGCTGACGTCATTTTTTTTAGTCACGTGACCAATCGGGTCCGAACGAATTTCATTGCCTTGAAGCTTCAGACTGTCACACTAAACACACTGTATCTTTTTGATTAAGCTAATTAAAAATATATAACTTACACTAAAATAGTTTTCAATTGATTTTCATAAATTTTACTTATCTATTAAGTATTTAGAGTTAATACTTATTATTATTTTTATTTAATAAAACTTGAAAAGGTCAAACGATTCGTTTTATTTTAGTAATTACTTTTTTTTAAAATAGATTTTAAAAACGTAAATTTTATTTTTAAAAAAAAAATTATTTAAAATATTTATATTATTAAAATATAGAAAAGATAATTTACTGCTAAAGTCATCCTGCTCATATTCACTAACAAATTATTACACACAGATGCAACTTATGTATATATTCATGTAATATATGTTGAGAATTTCAGTTTAAAATTTTTAAGTTATATTTCTGAACTTTTTTAGTGAATTTCCCCAAAAAAAAATTAAAAAAAGTTGCATAAGAAACATAATTAAGTCCAGTAAGTTGCATTACTTTTCTTGCTGTGGATATAAAACAATATTAATCATTTTGTTAAGAGCATGATGTTCATAGATATAACAATATCTTTATAAAAAAATAGTAATAATAATAATAATAGCATTATTCAAATTACTGTTATTTATTATTATTTTTCGTCTAATTCTAAATCACTGAACAGCAATTACACGAAATCTACTTTTCAAAAATTATATTTTATATGCATACACAATATATATATATATATAGTGCAATTTAGTTAATTTTTGACTTATAAAATGATTATTAAATACTGAGATTTCTTAAATGTAACTTAGCTTTCTCCTTTACAATTGAATGTGATTCCAGTGCAGGTCTAGTTATTAAGAGAATTCTTTTTCAGTACGCACGAGAACGTTTTATTTTGTTTACGTTAATATGAAATAATTCATGAAAATAAATGAGGAAATATAATCTATGTACTTGCCATATCTTCTTAATAACAGTCATACAACAATAATCACAAATTTCTTGATGATGTCTTCCATACCTAGAAAATTTTTTTTTTTTTTTCTTTATTTAAATAATCATCAAAATGGTT
>JAFIDM010009631.1:244257386-244269044 GCA_023159025.1 Thereuonema tuberculata
ACCTAGAAAATTTTTTTTTTTTTTTTCTTTATTTAAATGATCATTAAAATGGTTTCTCTTTCATATAAATTTTTGGTCCTGAAAAGGACCTTTTTGACAGTAACCCTTCTTTCTTCTCTTCCAGTACTCTAAATTCTTTCTCCATGTTGTTTCCTTCTTTCTTCCATCCATTTTGCTCCAGTCTTCTTTTTTGCCTTTTCTTGAGGACCTTGAATCTTCTGATTTTTTTTTTCATTTCTTCCATGTTTTCTGACCTCTAATGATAATGGCACTAACCTCACATCACCTAAAAGACCATTAATAGGCTGACTGTGTTTATTACTAAAATTATACTGCAACTAACCTCACATGGTTCACCTAAAAGATCATTAATAGGCTGACTGTGTTTATTACTAAAATTATACTGCAACTAACCTCACATCACCTAAAAGACCATTAATAGGCTGACTGTGTTTATTACTAAAATTATACTGCAACTAACCTCACATCACCTAAAAGATCATTAATAGGCTGACTGTGTAAATTTACAGGATGACATATTAACACTGACTATATTGACTGGCTGTACATTAGACTGGCTATATGTGTGTGTGTGTATATATATATATATATATATATATATATATATATCAGGGGCGTATATAAGGGGGGGGGGCCGAGGGGGCCCGGGCCCCTCCCGAAATAATTAAGATATGTCCTCCCAACGTTTTTTTTTTTTTGGTTGAACAGATAGGTTTCCATGGGGTGCCGGCCCCCCCCCCGAAAATATATTCTATATACGCCACTGATATATATATATATATACTATGCTTTATGTACCTAACTATCTTATAAAATATAGTATAATATAGCTAACTGAAAAACAACAAGTGTAATTCATTTTTTTTTTTAATTCTTGACTAGTACAAATTACAATAATTGGATGAGTACATAAAGTACTTTAATAGCTCATAATTAAATTGTTCTATTCTTCAATTTGATTAAAAGTTCTTAATTCAATAATATTAATATCTATGCTCGGCATTGCTTAAGTTGCTTAAGGAGTCTTATCGTTGAAGGATCACTAACACAGTGATTATGGAAGTTCACACAAAGTAAATCACATGACGTTCTGTCACTGCTTAATAAATTAATAAATTCACTCACTAAAATACGCTTGCTAATTTCGCACTCTTTCAAAATTAGCACATAAAATCTTCTACTTGAAGATCAATCAAATAATAAACTTATAGATTTAATCACTATCGAAGTAACACACTTGGTTCTTCTGTAATTTAAAGCACTAACTATTTTGCACTATATCGCCTATGTCTTATTATCTTCACTTTAAGATAAAGTTGTAATATCAGCTTCTTCAAAATTATTCACTTGCTACTGTCGATGATATTCTCCCGATAAATGGTCGTTGTTATTTCGTAGATTATCCACTTGTAACTTTTAGTAATGTTTCCACAGTTCTTGAAATGATTTGACTATGTTGACTTCTTATGACAATTATTTCACACAATTTCGCTTGTTAACTTTCCGACTTCTCTTAATTTTCCCGCTTGCTTGCTTCAATAAACACTCGAATGAATAACCTGCAATGTGGTTTTCTTTTGAATCAATCGTATGCTTTCTATCTTCAGCTTTGTGCAGTCTCAGTTTGAACCATAAAACAGCGAATTGCATTAGGCCTAACGAATTTCTACACAACGAAAGTATCGCTCAAAACTAACTAACCGTATATAAATTGCTGCCAACTTGTCTTATATATGTTCAGCAAATCCAATATATTCCAGGGTTGATGAAATAGATTGCTTGAACGTTAAAAATAACTTATTTTAACATTCTTTAACAAGACCGCTATCGAGAACCGTTAACGCTTCTAGGAGGAAGGACCTGGTTGATCACGTGATTTCTCAGCCCCCTGGCCTTCCGTTTCTCGTCGGCCTCGGCGCTCCAACTGTGACGTCATGGGGTCAGACGATCACTTGTCCCTCTTTGAGTTTGCTGAGCTACGCAAAATTTCTGATACCCAGAAACTAATCAAATTATTAACTAATTTAATAAAACTTCAAAACTTGCAATTTTCAATTGTCAATATTAAGATATTTTCTGCTTTGTATATTTTAACTTTTATTCGGACAAAATTAGCTCGAAATTAATATTATTTATTTAATATTTTTTTTCGTCTAATTTTAAACATTGAACCAGCAATTACAAGAAATCTACTTTTCAACAATTACATTTTATGTGCCTACACAAATCAATACAAATAAATATAAGTTAATTTTTGACTTATAAAATGATTATTAAGTACTGAGATTTCTTAACAGTAACTTATCTTTATCCTTTACAATTGAATGTGATTCCATTACAGGTCTAGTAAGAGCATTTTTTTAGAGTATGCAAGAGAACGTTTTTTTTTTGCTTCATTAATATAAAACAATTCATGTACTTGCCATATCTTCTTCACAACAGTGATACAATAATAATAATCACAAATTTATTGACAGTGTCTTCCATATCTAGAAAATCGTTTTTTTTTTTTATTTAAATAATCATCAAAATGGTTTCTCTTTCATATAAATTTGTGGTCCTGAAAAGGACCTTTTTGACAGTACCCTTGTCTGGGGATCCTTATCTGGATTCTATAACAGATCTAAGTGTTTAAAGAAATGAAAGACAATAATGTTCTAGTTAATTAATTTTTACGTATTTTTTTATCAATTACTTTAATGTACGGTAATTTAAAAAAACAGAATAGGAAAGATTATGATTTAAGTTTTTTTTTAAATAATAGACTATACTATTGTAGCTTTTTTTGAGGCATACCTTTGATCTACATTAAATAATATAATTTTTCTGTGATATCAAATCACATCTGATCACAAAATTTAATCACAAAAAAAAAAAAATCATTAAAACACTCTTTACATAAAAAAAAAAGTTTTTCCAAAAATAAAAGCACAACTGAAATAATTTTAAATACAAATAGTAAAAGTTTCACCACATGATAAGGAAAAAAAAAGTTTAGTTAATTAAGTAACTAATTAATTAAAAACCAAAGTTAATGAGAATATTTATTTACTTATGATCGTAAATTGATTTTCTGTCTAATATTCATAATATAAATGGAAAAAAGCAAATTATCATAAAGAAAGAAGGCAAAAAAAATAAGACAAAATAAAAAAAAAAAAAAATTAAAAAAACAGAAAAAAAAGAAAGTAAAAACAAAAAAGAAAGAAATGAAATTTAAAAAAAATCATATCTTACCCTCAGAGGGTTCGAACCCGATACCGTGGATTGAGAGGCCACCGATGTACCTCTGCGCAACCGTAACACTTCCTTTTTTGTGACGCAGTGACATAAGGCAATACTTGAAAATCGACGAAAATAACGCCGAATATCTCGAAATCTATGGGGCGTTGGCCCCAACATGTATATATATTTTTGAAGTACTTCATGTGTACTTTCATCTCACGAAAGGGCACTCCGATTGGAAAGATACAGGCCGTGTCGTCTCCTTGTAAGACAAGAATTCTACCTCCTGACCCCGTGACGTCAGGGAGGCTGTGATGTCAGAGTGCTCTAGCCTTGAGTACAGAGGGTCTTAGTCTGACCTTGGAAAGAAATCCGATAGCCTTTCTACAACGGGCTGAGTGAATCCTAGAACTTGTCTGAAGGAGAATTCAACATGCAAAAATACTTGGCTTTCGCCTGGAATTTAAATACGAATTCGTCGGATTAAAATAAGAATAGGTGAGAAATTATTCCCGTTTATAGAATTGTATATTATATAAATTATGTATATTCACAGAATATAAAATGTGAATAAATAACGTAAATACCCTTTTCTACTGAATTTTGATGATGAACATCTGGCTCTATCTGAAAGAGAAGTATCTAATCTCAGGTACCACTGGTACAATATGTACAATTCTAGCGATAATAGTATTTATCGACCCATGATCTTTTGTCTGTTGTGATCGTGTATCACTTAACTTTAGATTTGACTCAACTCCTTTTAGAAATCTAATATTTTTGATACAATAAATTTTTTCTTCCTCTTATCTTAATGAAGTAAATGTTGCATTTATATAAAAAGAATTTTCATTTTTTTTATTAGTTTGATTGTGGTCCAGGAAAAGCCTGTGTAATTAGAAAGAAAACTATTACGTGCATAGAAATTGGTAAATACATTTTTTATTATGGTACAGTCTTAAATGTTATCGTTATTTATCTTTATAGACTTAAAATTAAAATGTACTTAAATTGAAAAACCTTAGTTTTTATGATGAGCATTTGTTAATTTAAGATGTTTACTAAACTATCTGTCATCTTAAAGAATTAGATTTTTAAGAAAAACTATAACAATTTAAAAACTAATTGTTTTTCAAATTAGTTTTCATAACACTAATAGTCTCTAAATAATACAAATATCTTCATGATTTTAGAGCACTTTTCAATACTATCTTAATGGCGATACTTCCGTAAAATGTTTTTATAGAATCATGCCTTTTTAAATCCCAAGCAACCACCAAACATATTCGACTTCACAAATATCTTATTGAAATGTTTTCTTTAATATTTGCGTTAAATAGAGAAATGTCTAGCAATTCAGACAAGATTTAATTTTTAATTCTTTTTTTACTAGGAATTCCTTCTTACCCTTGTGATGATGTAAGCATAATTTCTTAATAATTTTAACCTTATGTAACTAATTTAATAAGAACTTTTAATAATAACAATTGAAAATTAGTATTACGCCCAGATGTTTAATTAAATCATGCAAATCTATTTAAGTAATTACTTCTATTAATGTAATTTGCTATTACATCGTGTATGACTGAAAAATGCAGAATGCTGGGAATCATCTCAAGCTTGTGAGACATTCTGTGTAGAAATCATCAGCGGAGCCCTGATAACATTGTTTACATAAAATGATAAAGCAGTAAAAATCGATTCATCAAACAGTTCCCATTGTAAGGAAAAGTCGCTCTCTGGGCTCAAGAAATATGGTGCATAATTATTATACAGTATTAATATTTAGTCTAGTATTAGGCTATAATCTTTAATTGGATAATTCCATGTCGTTCCGCTATTATTTAGTCAAAATCAACTAATTTTCAGTTAAAATTAAACAAAGTATGAATTATTATTGGTAAAATATATTTAAATTTGTAAATAACTTTTAATGCTTAATTAATAATTGAAAGAAATATTAAGGAATAAGAAAAGCAATTCAGTAAGAGTTATCCAAAATCTTAATAAAACTTAGTTATTTCGATTGAAAAGTCTTCAAATCAAACAAAAATAAACGTATAAAACCATACATTTATTGAAATAAATATTTCTTAATTTTCGAAAAGACATGACTTCTTTTCTTTTTCAAAGCCTAAAAACAACAATACGTTACAAACAAGTAGAGGAAAACGATACAGATATGAGACATTCATGAAATTGTATTGTTACAACAATACTTACAAATGCTATTCTCCTAATTCTTTAATTTTCACCTTATTTTTACAATTTGAAATACATATATTGTTAAACTCTTTGGCCATTTCCACAATAAATTTGTTTACATTAACACCTTCATTTCTATTAATATTTATCTTTTTGGTATTTCTAGTTAGTAGACTTTCCATGGTTTTTCTCGTTTTACAATCTTTTTCAATACATACAATTTTGATTTCATTTTTTACACAATGATTTTTATTCATACAGTGTTCAGCCAATTCCGATTTCTCCTCTAATTTGTTTTTTATGTATGAATTATGCTCCAATGCCCGTTCTTTTATTGTTCTTTTGGTTTCTCCAAGATAGAACGCATCACAAATCATGCATAACGTATTGTTGTAACGTATTGTTGTTTTTAGGCTTTGAAAAAGAAAAGAAGTCATGTCTTTTCGAAAATTAAGAAATATTTATTTCAATAAATGTATGGTTTTATACGTTTATTTTTGTTTGATTTGAAGACTTTTCAATAGATAGAATGTCTAGAAGAGGGAGAATTAAGAAGACTTATGGTTAGTTATTTCGAGTTTTATATTTAAGTATGTTCAGTTGTGTTAGTTTTGACTTGTAAGTAACCTGTGCTAATATTAATCGATCTTCTTCTAGATTGTGTGTCCTCATGGTTCGGAATGTGTTGTTTTTGCAGGAAATACCATATGTGTGCAAACAGGTACGAAAAGTTAAGAAAATAGAAAATAAAAATAAAAATAAAAGCAAGTTTGTACTTATTTTGTATGTAAACATGTATGTTTGCTTGTCAGAATATGAATTGATTTTTTTTAATTAAAAATGCTGTTTTATTTTTCTCAAAGCACATAATAAAATTTTTTGATAAAAACCAAATAACTTAATCTAATACAAGTATATTAGGTTATAATGATATAATCCATGGCATGCTCTTATGAAGCAATGGCTGTTTAATTATAATTTACATCTTTATCAAAACTAAAAAATCTTTTAGGCTTAATATTATTTTATGATATTTACAGTAGAACCTCATTCAGCAGCTTTTCAATGCGTCATTACTTTTTTTTTAATTTTCTTCTTTTATTATGTCTTTCATATTATTCAGCGGTGTATGATGCCTGTACTGGAGTGAGTATATCAACAATTTTTTAAGACAGTTAATTAATTTATTGAACAATTTTTCAAATTTTAAGAATTGATATTTGATATTCTAAAAAAGTAATCATTATTTAGGCTTGCAAATTTCGTAATTTTTGGAATACTAACTCAAGCAGTATTGTAAAATATTTATTAAATAAAGTATAGAATATTTTAATACTCCTGTATCATAACTTCAAATTACACAAGAAATAATATTCAAATTACACAAGAAATAATATAAGTAATAGTTTGTTTAAGAAATGTGGAAGATATGAAAAAACTTTACATAGGATGGGGGTGGTTTATGTTTTGCAATGCAGAGATTGTCAGGGGATATACATAGGGAGCACGGGCAGGGCAATGAAGGAACGATTAGATGAACACATACGAGCATATCAGGGAAACAACAAGAATATTTCAGAGTGGGCAAATCACTGTCTCACATATGGACACAATTCGGACCCCATTGTGAACATAGCATTTGATATTCAAGACGAAAGTAAAAGATTTATATTAGAATCCTGCCTAATAAATAGTTGTTATTGTTTTAATTGAGATAAATCCCTAAAGGTAAGTGGGATATCGTTAGGGATTTTTAGAAAATCATTAATGGAAAATAAAAGAATAAAAGAAATTGTGAAATTGAAGTAAAGAAATTATAGTAAAAGTAAAGAAATTGTGAAATTGAAATAAAGAAATTATAGTAAAAGAAATTAAAGTAAAGAAATTATAGTAATAGAAGTAAAAGATATTAGAGATTTATAAAAGGTTTACGACCAATGATAATGTTTTTCCGATTTCGTTTTTATTGTAATTATTATTTAACATTATTTTATTTTTAACAAAGGTTTGATGTTATTATTATTATTCAACATTATTTTATTTTTAACAAAGGTTTGAGTTTGTTTACAAAAATTAGGACGAAATATCGGTATGAGGTTGTGAATTAAAGTATTATTTCTTGTGTAATTTAAAGTATAGAATAAGTTATAAAGGAAAAGATAACATTTCGGACATCAACAAATGAACAAAATATTTTTTTAATGTTTTTTCCCTTTAGGGCTTCAACCTTTTTTGGTGCAAATATTTTTAATCATTATTAAATTTACTTTTTGCACCTAAATGTTCACCATTTAAAATGCAGAGGAACTGTAATTAGGTAAACGGATATGATGAACTAATATATGTACACTGTATTTTGGGATGCACAAATGAATTGAAAATGAAAATAAAGTTAACTGAATTATATAAAGAATTTAGAAAGAAAGTTTTGTCAACATAAAACAATTAGACAGTTTGTGTAGAAGTCATAAAGATATACAGTATGTAAGACAATTTTATTCAACTTCTCTAACTGTGAAATTATTTAAATCTAAGTTATGAATTTCAGTTTATTTTAATTTAACTATTTCAGATTATGTGCTCTGAAAATAAAGTCTGTATGATTGTTGATAAACAGGCTGTTTGCATGGCAGAAAGTAAGAAATCCACTTCAATTTTTCATATTTAAAAAAAAAAAAAAAAAAACGAATCATTTTTTTATCATACTTTCATTTTACTGTATATGTAATGGTTTGAATTGCTTATAACGTTTCCATAACTTCATAAATAATGGTAAACGAAATTTTAACACATATCATCAAGCGAAGGGATATTTTTACAGAAAAATAGGAACATTATTCTGTTTCTTTTCCTTAAGATGTTTGAGTTCAGACCGGTGTGAGCCAGGTCGGTTTCTATTTTTGGTAAAATATTGAGTTTTTTGTACGAAAGGACCAAAAAATGTTTCCTTAAGTTGGAAGTAGTTGGCAATTTGGTTCAATTTATAAGGGGACCGACGCGAAACTGCTTCTTTATGGTATAAAGATAAAGTCAGAAAGAAATTTCTGTCTGCGTAATTTCTGATATTGGATAACTTTCAGCTGTCTTACTTAATAAGAAATAGATTAAAAAGTCACATGATTTTGCATGGCAAATTCTTTCGATAATATAGAGGTAAAGGTGGTAATATGGGCACTGTATATAATATGAGCCAGCTACGTATCATTTAAAGTATGGCACATAGACAAGCGGCAGCAGCCGAAACCTATAGTCATTGTTCGTGGATTCACCGCTAGGTTGGTCTGATTCAGTTCCAAATTGGCTGTCCGGTATAACAGGTTGGTTTCGTTTTTCGTAGTGAAGAAAAGTTTGTAAGATATGTATTTCCTTTCATATTTAACTGATTTCTCATTCACAGAATTGTTTTAAAATTTAGCGGGTGTCTATCTACAAGGATTACAAAACCGTAATTTTAGTTTTATTTTATTTTAGGGAATAGTATGATTTGAGGTTTTGTTTTCAAATATGGTGAGGGTTGTAATATGAGCCCTCTTGTGTGCTCATAACAAGAAGAACAAAAACGAAAAGAAATGAAAAAGAAAGAAAAGGAAGACTTAAAAAAGCAGAAAGATGATCAAAAGAAGCAGAAAAGGGATAAATCAATCAATCGAATAGTCGACCATGCAAAAGGAAACTTAAACTAGATGATTTGGAACTGACTCAGATCCAGACGATATTAAATCTATTGATTCAGGGGAATCAGTGATGGAAATGGAAATTGGCGCGGAAAATCCTGGAGAAGATAACGCTGTATGTTTGTTTTGCGAATCGCTGTTCTCTGAAGACAAACGAGGCGAGCTTTGGGTGCAATGCCTTATCTGCGAAATGTGGGCCCATAATGAGTGCGCAGGATGTGAAAAGACCAGTATGTCTGTAACTTTTGTAAATAGCTGCAATTCAAATTATCTATGCAATTTTTTATATTCAAATGAAACTTATTTTGTCATTTTGTTATTTTGATTATTTTTGTTATTTTTGTCAGTTTGTAATTATTTACAAGTATTTTTGAATATTATTGCTATGAGGCTCATATTACCAATACAAATCAAATTTTATAAAAAGTGTATTGCCTTACAATTTTATTTTTAAATGGACAACACCTAATATAATTGTTCAAAATACAATTAAACCAAGTAAGTAACTTATTAGACTACATCATTCCATAAAAAGAATGGGTAAATGTGTAATTATTATAGACTTTTTATAAAAAAACAGAATGGGGGTTCATAATACCACCTTTACCTCTACGTATTTAATTAATTATGTCCTATATGCATCATCGTATCTTAACAGTTGAGGATTTTGATGATCCATTTCTCATTATACTGCTATTCTTTTTATCAGAAATTTCATCAAAATAAAATCACATATTAGAAAAATGATTTGTAGTTTTGATAGCCATGAGCCATTTTTATATGTAGTTGAATCCTTTAGAGAAACGTTTTTCAACCATTGAATAGATCAGAATATTGTGCACAAATTTTAAAGCCTTTTGTAAATCTCTGAAAACATATCGATCAAAAATAATTAAAGCTTATCTAATTTTTATCTTTTCATTATTAATAGTTTTTAAACCTTAAATATAAATTTTATATTAACATTATTAAGAATTATATTTGAAAATTTCTAACGTTTCCTTCATTTTCTTTCAGTTCCAATGAATCCATGTGATTGCGTAAGTTGTTATTTATACTTTTTTTCCGTGTTTTCGATCCAGATAAGTCTGAAATAACGTAGGAAAACTATTGCTTTTGTATTTTTTTTCATGTCCATGAATCTCCAAACCATAATAAATATTACGATTCCTTTATAAAAAGTAGATGAAACTTAAGAAAGAAAGATTTCTTAAATTATCTCTAGAGGTCAAAATATAGTGATTTTCTTTTGTTGTTTTTCTTTCAAACCATCGGAATTTCTATTTTTGAAAAAGATATAATGCCGTTCAATTGGATTATTTCTCAAGGAAGTTGTGAGCATATAAAACAAAATGCTCACCCTAACTCTACAATTTCTGCTTTCTTTAAAAGATTCTATCAACCTTAAAGAAGTCTTTCCTTAATGCAATTGTTCAATATCTCCATCTACGTATAGTGAGGTTTAATAGAAGTTCACACGAGAAATGTGAAATTTAAAAATATAAGAATCACAAACTATGTCCTATTTTTTTCAATATTAAAGTTATGAGCATTTTTCTTTCAAAGAACATATTAAGTTCAAATAATTATAAATGAATTCCCTTCAATGTATTCTGCTATTTGTTTTACTAAGCCAATTGTTCCATCACTTCGAAAAGATTGCAAACTTAACACTAAATTACTCTTTACAGTTATTCTCTCCTAATGCAGACTATTCAAAAATAGTCTACGACAAATTAAAGAATATTACAGTGAATTTTCTGTGCTTTTGACGTATTTGCCTCCTAAATCTTATTATCTCCTACATTCACTGACACAATCAAAACATCTCAGGCAAATCAAAAGATATCATGGAATAGACGCTAAACCAACAGACTGCTTAATCAGAAAAAAAACTTTCTTTGTAAATCAATTGAACATTTAAAATATATTTTTTATTTTTTGTAAGCTTTTAATTAAAAGACAATTTCCAATTTCTAATCTTAATTAATCTTACAAAAAATTAAATTTCATCTCAAACAAATGTTAATTAATTTTCATCTTTCTCACTTGTATATAGTTTAATTAAAACGATTTAATTATTATTTTCTGTTTTCGTTTAGTTTCCCTGCCCTGCAGGGATGCAATGCGAATCTTTAGCTGGATTCGTGAAATGCACGTGGCCAGGTAGAGCATTTATATAAGCTTGAATTGTTTATATTAAGTATCTACATTCTCTTTCATCAAGAAGGATAAGATTGAAGAAGCCTAAATTTAACACTTCCGTGAATTATTTAGGAAATTTATTCTTTTGCAACCAATTATTTCTTTGGAAGGTGTTTTACGTGTGTTTTAAGTTAACATGGAATGACTGGGTTCTGGCCACCACACACAGTTCTAATAAATTACATAAATAAGAATACAATAAATGCGAGCGCTTTCGAAGTGATCTACACTTCGTCCTCAAGCGGAGAAATGAATAACATATTCGAAAATAAGAAATGAGTTCCAACGGACGTTTGAGTTGGACGGAACCATTCGGGATTTAGGGGTG
>JAFIDM010009631.1:244274044-244289886 GCA_023159025.1 Thereuonema tuberculata
AATGTTATCTGCTTTTCATAATCTATAATAATTAAATTTTATTACTAAGTGCATTAAAGACCTTACTAACCTTTAACACTTGTATTCTCAGAGAGAAAGCTGTCAGACATGTACTCCACAAGAACATCAACCTTGTTATAATCCACGTAAGTTTAAACTTAAATCAGTAACTTTTAAGATACATTAATAGATATTTTTAATAATTATTAATATTCTACAGAGATTTTTGTAACTTGGATTATTTGCCTATTTTTAAACGATTTTCTAAGCTATCGTGGCTCATCAAATCAGTCAGTCTGAATCTGTTCCCTAACAATTTTTGAACCGCTTGGTGAACCTTCTTGAATCTTCGCTTGTATACTTAAAGCCAAAAGACTATTTAACTTTTATATTTGAAATACAAGGCGGCAGTAATTAAACTGACACTACTCAAAGCCATCTGTAACTCAATCGAACAACCAAATGGCATCAAATTTGGTGGGGAGACTAATGAAGACATGGGAAGAAAGATTCGGAGGGAAAAAAAAAGGTAGTTGCAAAAGTCGCCGATAGGGGGAAATGTGGCGCTGTGCATTGTAAAAGAGTTGCAATGGACAGAGGAATGAATATGAAACTGAACTGTAACATCACTTTTATGCAATACATTCACTTCTCCCGTGAGGAAGTGGTCCAGGTTCAATATGGCCAACGTTCTTGTGGACTAAGAAATGCATCCTGTGCACAATAATCTCTACAGCCGAACATAACGTGTCTAAAGGAATGCTCATGACACCCGGGATAAGTAATCCCGTGATAAGTAATAAGTAATTCTTCATACTTCTTAGCGTCTGCTGCATCGGACTGGTGAAAATGAAAATAACTTCACAAGGAAAGCAAGCTGAGGTGATATAAGAGGCATGTTGAGCAGAACTGGTAATCGGAATGTCTTTCTGAAGTTATCCCATGGCACTGTTTAAGCCTACGTTACCGAGAATTTTCATGAACGGCTTTTACCTATGTTGTACGTAAATACTCGGCTACAACAATGCCACATTTCCTTCTATCGACGACTTTTGGAACTACTTTTTTTTTTCGCCTTCTCCATTAGTCTCCCCACCAAATTTTATGTCATTCCAATTTAGTTATGGCCACCTTGTATTTTCCGTTTCCGTTCATTCGAGCTGTAATGACAATTCAAATAGAAAAGCATTATACAACGTGGTTTAGGTAAGTGTTACCCACTACATTTTTCAGTAGGATGAAGAATCTGACGACTAAAGAACTCTAATCGAAATCATGTGTTTTTCTCTCCCTACAGTTTTTGTTTAGTGAGATAGAGTCCAGCGATTCATTATATACACACCGTCAAATCTAATGCACCCCCACACCCGGGAACGCAAGTGAGCCAAGCAAAACTGCTGTCACGGAAAGCATAGGAAACAAGCTGCAAATGATCAAAAATGCAAACATTTTTAACAATGCTGTGCGGCAGTCCAGTGTTGTCAAGTACCGTATATCCCCCAGTGCTTGGGCTTTCCTATCAAAGTTTTTTTTTTCCCCTTATTGGATGCAAATTACTGTAGTCTACCGTCCATCGTGGCCACTTCGATACCTCGACAGCGTCAGTGCAGGGTATTTCATCAGCTGACCCCGTATGAAAAGGATTCCTTAACGGCCTTTACAGGGCTGGTTGGTCAAATCATCGTATAGCCACTGAAGTGGGGCGTGACATCAGCACAGTATCAAGATGCGTGCGTCGGTGAAGAACATGCAGAACATCTCCGTGCAAGTCCAGGTCGTCCACGAATGCAAGGGAAGATCGACGCATTGCACGTGCAGCAAGTGCCACCCCTCGTGCCGCCTCTTCGGACATCCTGAGGGAAGTGCAGAGTTCTTTGTCTAAACCTGTGTCCAACAGCACAATTCTTCGTCGTATCCACAGAACTGGGTGTCGTGCTCGACGTCCAACACGATATGTACCGCTCACTACAGAAGCACGCCTGATAGGCTCCACTTGTGCCAAGCTTGACGCAATGGGAAGCTGAATGGAGATGTGCATTCTTCAGTGACGAATCCCGTTTCTGTCTTGGTACAGATGATGGTCGAGTACACATGTGGCGTCGTGTTGGTGAAAACCTTCAAGACACATCTGGCTCAACGCAACACAGGGCCTTCACCTCGTGTTATGGTGTGGGCCGCCATATCCTATGGGACTCGAATGTTCTAGTGTTTATAGTGGGCAATCTAACCGGTCAACAATGTGCAGATGAGGTGGTGTGTGGGGTGGTGGCTACCTTCATGGCTACCATCTAAGGTGGAATGTTCCAGCAGGACAATGCCCGACCACACACCAGCCGTGTGACTGCGGCTGCTCTACAGACTGTGGATGTCTTGCCTTCGCCGGCAAGATCACCGGATCTGTCTCTAATCGAGCATGTGTGGGATCACATGGGGAGACAGATCCGTCGCCTTCCACAGCAACCAAGAGATGTTGTCACCCTACGCCAACGGGTTGAAACAACATAGTGGGCTGTACACAGGACTTCATCCGCACACTTTATGACAGTATGCCGTATCGGGTGAGCAACTGTTGAACCAGGCATGGGGGCTGCAAAGGGTATTGAAGTTAACACAATGGGTGCCATATTGTGAGTACTATGTATTGCAAGGACAAGCAAATAAAATCAGTTCTTTTATGTGACATGTACATTTCCTTTCTAATTATATTGACTTTGGATGACTTTTCTAGAGGTTGAATTACTTTTGACGGTGTGTATATAATTATGTATCTGTTGAACAAAACTGAAGAAACTAGTTGCTTCCAGACAACACCTAGCAGCAGCATTGACTACAAGCTTAATAATTGTGCATTGTAGGGCACAAAAAAGGCACGTGGGTTTATCTCCAGGATTTCTTTTGTACGCCATTTTCCTTTCATGTTATTCCCATTATCATAGCCTGTGCCACACATATTTTCGATTAGTAAGAGTTCGAAGAGTTTCTGCTTTAAAGGCACCTGTTGTGGAAGAAATCCCAAGACAATGTTCTCTTATGATAACTTCAGGCTCAGACATCTCATTATCTGATGATTTGATTACATCAATAAAACGTATAATCATTGTCATTGGCTCAATATGACTAATATCAGGTGCGCAATCCGGAATAATTAAATAAAATTTGGCTGAGTTTGTATGTGTTAAAATTTGGTGCTTTATAGCACCGGCATGTCGAAAACTCTGACCAAAGCAATCAAACGTTGCAAGATTAGTCGCCAATTTGTTCTCCTTGTCTAATTTTCTGCTGGTTAATAGGATCACTTTAGATAAGGGCAATTCAAGTATACCGTAGACAAGATAGTTTTCTACAAGGTCAATATTCCTTCAAGAGATGAAAGAATTGTTCCAATGTTCGTCAGTCTTTTGAACCTAGGAAATCTAGGGTGGCAATGGCCACTAGCTGTTTGCACAGGTTTTGCTTCTTAGCATTTACGATTTTTTGGTTTTCTGAGGATTTTATTTGTGTGAGTGATTGGAATTTTGAGTGAAGTCTCCAGGATCGCACTGGTAGTACACCTTAACATTCTCATGTTTTTAAGAATCTATTCGAAATTCGTTCTGCTGATTAGAGATGCTTAGACTACAGGTAACTGCCACCTGGTGGCTTTTACTCGAACTTCTATTGAAGGCTATATCTGATGGCTTCGACGTCTGCTGGCAGAGGATTTCTCTGTTCTTCAGGAGGAGAGAAAGACTTTGAATGCAGAGTTGGAAAATTGATGAAAAATAGAAAAAAAAGAAAGGAATATTTTAATTGGCTGCATAATAACCAAGATGAAGATCAGTATGTTAAAGATGATATGAAGAATGAAGTGAGAATTAAAGTGACTGAACAGAAAAGGAAGGAAATTGTAAGTGAAGAAATTCAAGCTGAATTTGAGTTAGTAAAGGAGCATAGAGCTAAAAGTATCAATTTGGCCACAGGATCCGATGGAAAGAAAAATGATACAAACGATCCTTTTGAAAGTCCACAATGTTAGTCAATTTCCTTCACAAAAAAGGAAAAGGTCTTTTTCTTCCTTCACCGGGTCTTCAGTAGGAGATTTTTCTTCAATCTCTGTGACTATCGTCAATGAATTTTGTGATCAGATTTCAATTATTCGGAACGCCACCATGAGAGAAGAAAAACGTAAGATCTTTTTCCTTAAATCAGACCTGACGGATGATTCAAACTCTCTTACGGAGCTGTCACATATTTTTACTGAGATTCTATTTCAACTTGTGAAATACTTAAAAAAATATGGAAGTAAACAATGCCAAATTACTCAGTGAACCAAATCAGGATCAAGTTTGTTGGCTCAGATTTGTATTCATCTAGATTGAAAATTGGTCAATTGAATCTTTAAATGTTATTTCCATTCAAAATAGGAATCCTACAATCAAATTAATAGTATTCCTAATGATTACAATAGTGATGAAATAGTAAATATTCTAGCTGAGAGTAACAGTGATCCACAGAGCACCATTACAAAGGAAGTATTAGTTAAGGGAATTAAAGTGTTAACGAGCAAGATTTGTAATAATGCTCTCAAAAGAAATTGGCTTTTGTCTGTTCAACCAAATATTTTCCATTTTTTCAAAGAAAAGTATTCTGTACTCTTCGAGTATATTTCTATACCTTTTGAGGAGGATATCTGTGTTTTAAGGTGTTTTAAATGTCAGCAATATGGACACTTGGCAGCTTACTACAAGAATGAGACAATCTGTATTAAATATAGTGGTAAACACAAGACCAACGAATGCCTCTCGGGCAAACATTGAAATGCTCAAGTTGTGTGAAAATAGGATGTTCTAAAACAAATCATCGTGTGCACAGTATCGACTGTCCTTGCTATTTAAGGAAGTTATTAATGGCTAAGAACTTAATTGTTTACAAATGATTAATATAGATCAGTTTAATGTCGAAAGAGGTTGGAATGCATGGTGCGAATTGCAATTAATTAAATCGGGATTTGATATAATATGTAGGGGATCAGTAACCTTGTTACTTAGGGGAAGGTGTTATTCCTTCACTTAGTGGAAGGTGTTATTCCTTCACTTAGTGGAAGTAATATGATAATACATAATAATGATTTTCCATAGATCCCGAAGTTGTATTATTATTAATAATAATTTTGCAGTCTGTATCCGCTTTTTATGACCCAATATGTAACCAGATATATTACTGTTGTCCAAATCATTATTAAATTCTTAATAATGAAAAAAAAATATTAATAATGTTAACTTTTACGCACATAAAACTGAAGATTTAAATCTAACATTGAATGTCCTAGACAAAATTCTTCTGTTCCATCATAGTGTTTTAATTGTCGGGGACTTTAACGCTAGAAATATGATCTGGGGCGATCGCATGAATGATGACAGAGGTCTCAACCTAGCTGACTGGCTTCTTCGTCATAACCTTTTATTGTATAATAACAGCGAATCTATTCCAACTTTCTTTACCTGTAATGGCAAAAGTTGCGTAGATCTGTGTTTCACAAAGGGGCTGAGTATTTCCGATTGGAACGTTTGCGATGATTATTTATGCAGTGACCATCGCTTGATTTCTTTTGAGCTTGAACCTCTATCTACTTCGATCAGTTGGTCTCATTGTTTGAAAGCTGCGAGATGGGATGTATTGAGAAAAAAATATTGAATATTTACACAGTATGATCGTAATTGTGAGGATGCAGCATTGGCATTCCAGACTCTGTGTAAAAAGGCATGTGACAAAGCCATTCCTTTTGGGAGAACTGCAGAATAGAATAGAGAGGGGACCTAGATGGTGGCCGATTAATTTAAGATGACTTAGGTTCAAGGACAAGAGCTTTTCGGAAGAAATATACTAGATGTCAGGATCCACATGGAAAATGTGCTATTGAACAGAAATGGAGGGAAGCAAGAGCTGTCATCGGGCCCTTCGTAAATCGAAGTGGGATTCATGGAGAAACTATTGCGAAGTAGAATCAGAACAAAACGTTTTTGGTCTACCCTCAAAAATTCTAAGCAACAAACTGAAAAAATTGTCATGTTTGAAAACATGCAAAAATAGTAGGGGAGAATGGACCTTGTCTGATAAGGATACTACAGATATTTTCCTGAAGATTGGGTTGATTCGGAATGTTCTGGATATTCGGCTTTAAGAAGGAATATACTTTCTCCTTATGTGTCAGATAATTATGATTATGGAATCTCACTTCATGAGCTCACCGGCATTATTGAAAATAGTAATTTATTAATTTTAAAATATTAATCGGAGGGCCCGGATACGATACCAGCTCGGGCTCTCCCGTATATTCTTCAGGCCGTAGGAGAAATCTGAGTTTTTTTCGTTAATAAGTGTCTTGGAAGCGGTGTTTTTCCAAAAATATGGAAACCGGTCAGGATAGTTCTTATTCCGAAAGATGATGGTCGTTACAGACCAATTTGTATTCTTCCGTTCATCGGCAAAGTGCTTGATAAATTTATCAATAATAGAATCTGT
Organism: Thereuonema tuberculata; assembly: GCA_023159025.1. Taxonomy (NCBI): domain Eukaryota; kingdom Metazoa; phylum Arthropoda; class Chilopoda; order Scutigeromorpha; family Scutigeridae; genus Thereuonema; species Thereuonema tuberculata. The sequence goes on from JAFIDM010009631.1 coordinate 244,280,546, forward strand.
TATTATTTTGAAAAGTTTAATTATTTTTTTGAAAATTTGGATTTCGCAGAGACTGTAGCACTATGATAACTATCGATTCTATACGTTCTTTTGTCCTTTTTCATCGCTCTCGGGGCCATCACGATGCAGCAGTTTCTGTCGATATTTATAATGCATTTAACAATGCTTAGCATCCGATGTTGCTGAATATACTAAGAAATATTAAATGTCCTAATAATTTACACTATTTAATTCAATCGTTTTTGAAAGGTAGGATTTAGGTTCTGCTACTCCTTCTGTTTCCAAAGGATGTCCACAGGGTAGTAATCTGGGTCCTTCCCTGTGACTCCTGATTATGGAAGATCTTTTCAGTCGTTTTCGCGAATGGAAGAATGAGGTAGACCCAGAAGGTGCATTAGATATGCAAGCCTTTGCAAGATGACACTATTATATTGGTCGCAGCACCTTCAATTAGAAGAATAGAGATAATTTGGGACTCCTTTCGGCCTATTCTAATATCTTGGGCATTAGAAAATAAATTAACTATTAATGGAAATAAAACTGCTCCAATTTTATTTTCTAATAAAAAAGATATTAAAAAAACCCAATATTAAAATGAATAATGAGAAAATTAAATTCACAAATAACATGAGATATCTTGATTAATACTCATTATAACTTAGCACGGAAAGGTCATCTTGAGTATTTGAAGAAAAAAATAGCAGCGAATGGCCATAGATTAGTTTTTGTTGCCCCAGTTTTTGTTGTTGTTGGTGTCTACGGATGCTCTCTGTCCTGTGAGATGTAGTTCCCATGTGGATCCAGGCAATAAATATGTATGAGCAATACAATAGAATTAAGAATTTAGAATTTCGCCCTTATTGTGGATCCATCCAGTTGATATGATTTGTTATAAATTTAATAATTGGGTGGATAATGATAGCTTCATGAATATAAAAATTTACGCGGATGGTTCCAAGGTTGGGGGCCGTATTGGGTTCTCTGTCGTTTTTAAGAACGCCTTTAATTGCACTATTGACATCTGCAGCGAGCGTCTATCTGATGAATGTTCTGTATTTCAGGCGGAACTCGGGGTGTTCCTCTATGCTCTTTCCACGTGCCTTGATCTTTGGAGTAATAATTTTTTAATATTGCCATTATATCCGATTCTCAAGCCGCTTTGATGGCAGTGGGAAAATACTCCTATCTTAATAGTATGGCAAGTGACGCATTTAATGTCATCAATAATTTAACAAATAATAATGTCAAGATACATCTCTTTTGGATCAAGGCACGTGTGGGAATTAAGGGCAAAGAAGACGCCGACAGAAAGGCTAAGCGGGCCGCTTCCTTGGGAAATGTTACGTATACTTGCCCTCTGCCTTTAAGTTTTTCTCGATTTAGTAAAATTAAACAGGCAAAATCATTGGGAAAACACAGAAAAAGCACGGCCACTCTTTAGATTCACACGAATCTAAAGAGTGGCCGTCCTTTTTGCTAACTTTGTTCTTAATCAATTTCTCACCAGTCATGGTAATTTTAAAAGTTATCTTTTTATATTTCGATTGAGGGATGAGACCAAGTGGTGATTTGTGTACTTTAAACGAAGATGAAGATCCCGAATATGTCTTATGGCTTTGCAGAGATCCTCAGGATATTACAATTAGAAACAGGTTTAGATCATTTCTACTCCCAAGAAATATTCCTTATCGATGTCCTGACGCATGTGTTATGGATATTCTAAATTGTAACCTACTTTTGTTCAAAATATGCGTCTTTAATAATCGTACTTGATCTCTTTCTTTCTCTCTTTTTTAATGTAAATATCTTTATTTTTATTTTATTTTTTTTGTATTTCATCATGTTTTTATTAATTATTGGCTTATTATTATTATATATGGTAAGTATTTATTAATATTTTAACGTTGTTAATTCCAGGTTTTTTTTTTTTTTTGTATTTGATATTTATTTACGAGATTTGTTTAGCGCTTGGTAGTGGCCTCCAAAGGCTGTATTCATTGATTTATTATTTTCTATGTTTAATGTGTTACTGAAATGTGCAATTATTTTTTTTGTTAAAAGTGATTTTAGATTTATTTCGGGCTGCCTTCTTTCGTGGATCAATGGGAAGTGTGGAGCCCGAGCTGTACCCGGCCTCATGGATAGGGCCTATGGCAGTCCATGGGGCTGTTCGGGGTGGGCCCTTGCCGATTGTTTCATACTCCTCCTAGGGGGTAGTTCAGGAATTTTCCTTTTGCATTTTATATTTATATTTATTAAGGGACTCGATTTATTATTGTTCTTTTGTATCTTATTTATTTATTTATTTATTTATTTTGATTGTATATTATTTTTATGGTGTGTGGGAGACCAAAAATCTGCCAAGTAGATACTGGTCTCCATGTTTGCTCGTCATTCTTAAGTCTTTTGAACCTGTTCTTGTAGGAATGATGCATCATTTTTTTGTTTTTGCTGAATATCAACCATTGAAGTGGCATTTCTTCCCCATTGTCTTCTCATTGACATACAAAAGTCTTCTACACTACAACAGTCTCTTCTTGTAGTGTAGGAGAAAAATCTTCTGTTTTTTGGAGTCTTTGGGAAAATCAGGTGATACAATCTGCTGAGGTCCATATTATATTACAAGAAATTATCACTGCAATAGGGCTATTTGACAGGGTCACTTTAATTCAGTGCCGTCATATTTTGTAGACTTTGCAGTACTCTACTTTTCTTGACATCCTCTTTTTCCTCTGTATGTTTTCCAGAAATATCTCTGGAAAACATACAGATTATGAATATTTATGAAATTTAGATTATTTGCACCCCATTCGGCTACTGTAATGCTAGTTTCAGCAAGAATACAGTCATATTCATGTTCTTGATTTGCTTTCTGTGTACGAAGGTATTTCGGTAGAATTCCTCTTGCTTTACTTGTTTTATAGCTTTTTCATTTGGGATACTTGTCTCCAGAAGATCGTTTTTATCAGTCAATGCTCACTAGAAATAAAAATATGATTTCACTGTGCTCCAAATTGACCCCTTAAAGGTCAGTACTGTGGCCCTCTGAGATCTGTATCCTAGGCGGCCCTAATGGTAGCGCCGGCCCTGTATGACAATGATTTTAAAAAATCATAAAGCCTCTTATTTCAAAAACTTTTTAAAGAGTACTGCAAGTTCACATCAGAAGCAAGACACAAAAGACATTTGTTTAAATAAATTTCTTGTTACATTTGTTTAAACAAATTGTGATTCCTGAAAATATTCAACAATTTATCAAAACATAAAATACCTTTTATTTTTGTACCTGGATGATAGTTTGATGTAATGTCGAAAAGAAAAAAAAACAGTTAAATTAAAAAAAAAAAAAATTGCAATTTTTAGTTGAAATACGTTTTAATAAGTTTCAAATATCCTTTCATCAGTGATCACTAGAACACATAACAATGCCATTTTCGAAAGCTAAATTTTTCTAGGAAAGTGCATGGTTGGTAGACAGACCAGAAGGTATGAAGTTAGAGGCAAAAAAAATGAAATAAAAATATGAAAAAACTACTTCATCATTAAAACCCAACAACTAATAATTCAAAAACTATATATCCAAATAAAATTAATGTATAGAAAACGAAATAACCCTGCCGGATAATGACAGCGCTAAATTTTAACTTTATTAAAATGCCTATAGAAGGGTGATCGCTACCGAAGTATAACTAATAAACAACGATATGTATCGGAAGTAGGATATTTCCTTAGTTGTCTTCGTTATTTTAATAATCAATTAACTGAATTGTTAGTAATTGATAAAAACTCACATACTTTAAAATTACATTTAATTAAAAACAATAATGTGTGAGTTTTTATCAATTATTTATTATTCAATTACTGCCACACGTTAAATTTTTTTAACTATAATTAAATTGTTGTTTTTCAAATATTAATCATAATATTAATATTTTCTTTATTCTTTTCGATTATTAATAACATATATTTTCATTTTCAGCTGCTGGAACTGAATGTGGGGAAGTAAGGAAACTTCTATTAAAATATTATGCTCCTAATAATTTGTTACACTTCTGATTTTTTTTTCTCTGGATTATGTTGTTAATCTTTATCTAAGGTAATTCAAATGATTTCTTTAACAACAGTAGAAGTTGAATGTTAAATACGATTTTTGAATAATTCTTTCATAACACTCACTAAAATTTATAATTCAATTAAAAGCTAAGTTCCTTGTACTTTATATTTTTAGGTGATATGTCCAACTGGTTACTATTGCGTAAAAAAGCATAATCTGCTGTTTTGTCAAACGGAAAGTAAGCATTATTATTAAATTCAATAAAAAATTCAATTCATTCAACAGTAACATAAATAATAGTTATAAATAATGTACATAAGATATTATAATTAGAGTTGCCCTATTTAGAACATCCTGCAGCTGCAACCAATATTCGGAGAAACATCAAAAGTTGTACATATACTTTTCAAAGAATGGCTCAACGATTCTTCAAAAAAAAAATACAAAATCGTCAGCTAGAGGGCGCTTTTTGCTACAACAATGAAAATAACTGTACAGAAACATTCAACAAGCAATACTGTAACAGAGTACTGTTTAATTGTAACGTTTGGTTTTTTTACTGTAAAAGTGCTCCAAATGTAATCACAATTAAGTAGGGTTAAGCAAAGACAAAACAATCTTATTTGCATAGACACCAGGAACGCAGCCGACATCCTGCTATAAATAATCGATGTGAACTGAGAACGTGTTAACAACAGCCGCGATGACGATAACTTGACAAGAACGTGAGTTGATGGTCAAGTTTTATTATGAAAGTCATGGTAATGCTGTAGCTGCGATTCGTGAATTTCGTCGGGCAAAAAAAGTACGCCTTGGACCGATGTCACCAAAAGATGTGAGAAAAATAATGAAACAAATTTGAAGAAACCGGATCTTTAAGTGTGCAATGTGGCAGAGGACGAAAGTGCATCGGTGATGACGTGATTGAAGACGTTGCCACATCAATTGTTCAGTAGTCATTGGAGAATGCTGCAGATTCAGTTAGTGCCCGAGCCGCATCACGACAATTAGATCTACCCTGGAGCACAGTTAGAAAGATCCTGAGAAACTTAATTCATTTTTTTCCATACAAGATCAGTCACAGACAAGAACTACTTCCAGGCGACAAGGAGAAACGACTCACTTTTCATTGATCTTTCTGGCGAGGATGGAAATTGATACGTCGCGTCGTGGCCATGGGACATCCTTTGGAGCGAGGAAGCACACTTTTATTTGAATGGCACTGTGAACATCCAAAATTGCCGTGTGTGGGCCAAGGAAAATCCGTACGTTTCCAGGAAATGCCTCTGCATTCGCCCAAGCTTACAATCAGATGTGGGTTCACATCCAACTTTGTCCTGGGTCCTTATTTTTTTGAAGAAATTACTGCTAATGGTCCTCAGACATGTTCCGTGACTGCGGCTAACTATAGTGACATGCTCCAGAACTTTGTGATACACCAGCTGCAGCAATGACAGTATCTTGATTCAACCTCTTTTACGCAGGATGGTACATCTCCTCATATTGGAAGGTTCGTGCAAACTTTGGTGCGTCAACACATTACCAATGATCTAGTAATCAGTCGCATGTTCCCTGCTGCCTAGACACCACGTTCTCCTGACCTAACTCCATCTGATTTTTGGTTGTGGGGATACCTAAAGGAGGTGTTATATCGCGGAGGAATTGCAACATTAGCATAACTAAAAGGCAGTATCACGTTAAATGTGCGAACTATCACGGGTGATTACCTGTGGTCAGCGGTTCAGCATACAGTTCATCGTCTGCAAATTATACAATTGTCAGGGGGAACATATTGAGCAATATCACATGACTCGTTCAAACGTCAGATACTGTTTGTGTGAAATACATGTGTTTTTGAACATTGTTTTCGTTTTCTGTTCATACAGCTGTAAAAGCGCCCTCTAGCGGACTTTTTTTTTTTTGCAGAATCGTTGAGCGCATCCTTTGAATAGGATGTGTACAACTTTTCTCTCCGACTATTGGTTGCAGCTGTAAGATGCTCTAAATTGGCCAACTTTAATTATAATCACCTTGTATGTTAAAAATATTTCAGTAAATAAATGGATAAATTATTGATTAAAAGAAGAGCTCTTGTTAACACTTTGAAGGAGAAATGATACATTGAGCCAATTAGTGATACAATATTCACTAAACTTGAGTTTCTGTCTAAGTAGACAGCTCTTCTAATCAAAAATTTGAAGTCATCATATTACATATTAGTAGAACGAAACCATGCTGTAAAACAGCATCTTGTAACAATTCTGAAATTCTTACAGAGACTTCTGATACCAACTTTTTTTTTTCATACTGTCTTTGGTATAATTATCTCGACCCTTATCTTTAAAGAAAAAAAATTATTGCTAAGCTTAAAAAAAATTAATTGGAAGAAGATTTGATTTGATTTGATTTGATAGAATATTTCTTAACAGGTATGCTCAAAGCTTGTGCATTTAAACCTGACAATCTCCTGCATAACAAATATATATATATTGTAACATGACGCATAAATTTTCAAATATAGGAATTGTAAATAGTTTTAAGATTTAAAGTTAAAAAAAAAATAATAATATTTTTTTTTTATGTTTGTTATATTTTAAGAATATTTAAAAAGTTATAAAGTACGAAAGCTTTAGTGTTTAAGTAAGGGAGAAATAAAATTTAGGTTAGATTTAATTAATTTTATGAATGCGATGGTTAGTATGACTCGTTCGCAACTGCATAGAGACAGTTTCTAGGAATTCTAAAGGTCAGCGCTTCCATAAAAGGAGATGTCCGAATGCCGTGATTTCATTGACAGATGAGCGATTACGTCATGTCAAAGCGATAGCCCATTTGATATTATGTCATTTTCCATATTTGGAAAAGTTTTATTTCCTTAATTGTGATTCGTTTAAAAGAAAAGAAGAAAAATAAAAGAACTTGTGATTACGTCACAATGGATATAAAACGCCGTTCAGAGCTATTATCAGCTCTGATCGCCGGCATCCCTTACCTCGACCATGGACGGTAGCTTAGGCTGTGTTAAAGCAAGAGTTATTATAGCTTAGGTGGGCAACTGCTTGGATAGTCCTACATTAGCCGTCGCCTGCAGCCAGAAAGGTAAATCCTCCTATGCGAATCTCCGAAGCGGGAATTTCAAACCTAAGATATCTGCTAGCCACGAGACTTAGCCAGATTAGTTCCCAGTGTTAATTATTAGTAACAATAATTCAACAGTGCTACGAATAGTGATAGTGCCTAGGAACAGGGATTTGGAATTTACTTCGCCGCAAAACGCGCGTGCCTCTTCGCATTTAGTAATTGGATTATCCTGAAAAGATTAAGTTCAACCCTAACGTTAAAGTGCCGCCATAGCGATAGTGCATAAAAAGAATTAAAATTAAAAGAAAATTTTTACTAAGTTCTTTGTGACGACGACGTAGTGAGAAAGTATCAGCGGAGTAGAGTAAACTAACTTGACACAGAGCTTTCGTATTATTAGTAAGCGTCTTCAATTAATAACTACGCTACTGTAATTCTTTAGTTCAAATTTAATTAGAGCGAGCGACGAGACGTCCCTCAATTATGTTTTAAGCTAAGTGAATAAACTTTATTATTGTTGAATTTCGACTGTGCGTAATTTTGTGTGAGTGAGCTCGCTAGGAAGTGCAGACACCACGACCAAGGGATAGCTGAGCAAAATACCAGGTACTGTGAGGGCAAAGGAGCGACGGGTTGCAACGGGAGTGCAAAACTTTATCGTTAAGTCGATTGGCGCCCAACATAAAATTATTAGGTAGAAATATAGGAGTTTTCCTACATCCGTTGCTATTTCCTGCGCTCGACGGGGACAAGTGTTATCCGTTCCGTCACAATATATATATAATTCAGGTCAAGTGTACAAGAAAATTACATATTACAAATTACATATAAGCTTTTGTATATTCTCTCTGAATACCTTTTTCTCTTCTTAGTAATACCATCTTCTGAAAAGTTGAAAAACTCTTTAATAAAGATTAGTTAAAAAACAACTCAATCAACAGTTAAAATCAATAAGAAATTAACGCTGGCTGTGAGCCAAAATGTTCTACCTATAATTTTTATGAATTTCTTGTTAACAATTAAAACTAAAACCACATGAAATTACAGAATTTTTAATGTTAAGGACATTCTTGGAAAAAAAAATTCATTCTAGAATCAAAATTCCATTTTGTTCTATCTACGAATTAGCGAATGTTATGCAGAGCAATAATGTTCTAACTGCAGATTTGCGTTTGAAATGATTACGATTTTAATGTGAGTTTGAATGTTTTGTGTGCTTTTGATTTCCTGAAATCTCGCATGTTACATCGAGATGATTCATTCTTCCTGCTCAGGGATAAAAAATCAGATGTTTCAGTGTTCCTTCAAAGGAGTGTTGAAGATAAAGATCCAGATGTTACGCGCATCCTGCGAAGTGATGAAGATGACGGAGATGATGATATCAGGATTAATGAAGCTGATGTCAGCATTCAAGATATAAATGCTTCTCCGACTATTAGATAATTCAGGAAACATCACTCTAATGACAACGTTATTACTGACGCTGTAGAGGCGAAGAAAAGTGGAAGTGTATGATGAAGACAGAGGAAAAAAAGAAGCACTGCAGAGCCAACACGTAAAAAGTTTCGTATTGCTATAGCTCTTTGGATTTGATTAATGGAAGAGGATAGAAAAGGGATAAAACAGTCAGTTCTGTACAGTGCTACCTATGGCGGTCAAAATCGCAATCCTATACTAGATTCCATGTTTATCACCGATCTGTTGAAATCCACGAATGTATTTCTAGGTTCTCGCTTCCATTTCTTGATAGAATCTCAAGGACGATTTGGCCGTGTGGCTGAAGGCTCCCATTATTTGCATACGGGCTGCGCTACTAATCATTTACATGCGCTCCCATAATCTAAGCAGATTTCGTGTCGATTGGATGGGTCCTTCTTAGTGTTGCACTTTAATGGCCAGCAGTGTAATTATTGATCAAACTGGGAATGATATAAAACAAGAAGGAAATATAAGAAGTTTCCAGTTCGGTCGATGGCTAAGAGAGTAATGGAATTAACAAATCTCATAATGAAACTAAAATAGTTGAAACTACTTTCTCTGACTTATTAAATAAATTTATTGAAGCTTTCAATTCAATTGAACTAAATATTTCTCATGAAGAACGGACCAAACTCTGCTTTTTTAGATCTGAAAATGAGTATACTGAAAAGGTAGCTTTATTATATTTCTACAATTTATGAAAACTACTGTTCAATAATTGTAGAAA
>JAFIDM010009631.1:244303323-244313578 GCA_023159025.1 Thereuonema tuberculata
ATATCAATAAATAACAATGAAATGAATCTTCATTTCAATCTCCTACGAAATATGTCATCCTAAAAGCCCTGCTGCAACAACGTTGTTCTGACTCAAATTGCTGTAACGGCAACATCAGATACTGGAAGTTAACTCTGACCATCAGGAAAAGTCAATATTCTGAGAGGTCATTATTTCGCTCATTCTATATATATGAACCTATATCGAAAGATTTACGAAGTACTGCTATTTGAAAGGTACAGTATTTTTGGTCGCAATGTTGTCCTTTCCTGCCGTCTTAATGCGCTACTGTCTGAAGTGATATTTGGCTGCTCCGAATGTTGAGAGTGACATTGTACAAGTTTTATTAAAAATGCTGTATATCTGCACAAATATCGAAAATGAAGATATGTTCAACGTTTACAACTTCCACTATGATATTACAATAAGCAACACCATTCCTCACATCAGTTGTAAAGTGCTCTGATATTGACGACGGAATTTTGAAAAATTATTATAAACTGTAACAAATTGTAACAACTGTAACAAATAAATGTAAGAAATAGGACATAATAAAAAATCAATAACTTTGCAACTGTACATTTTGTGCATGCGTAACTTATCACACGTGAAAACGTATAAGTTTGAATGAATATATTGTGATTCACGATTAAGTGTAATTTCATTCACACTATGACTCCATCGATAAGGTTTTTCATCTTCATAAACTTTTAGTGAATATAATATAATGTAATGTAATGTAATGTAATGTAATGTGGTGAGTGTGGGTGGCAGGGAAGTTGCTCTATTACTTTTAGTGAATGAAACTACAGTAAAACCCCGTTATTACGCTCGTCAAGGGACCATGACCTACAAGCGTAATAAGCGGGATAGCGCTATAGACGGGAAATGATTTATTAGTTGGGAAAAGTTTTGGACACCATTTTTACAGGAAACATACATGATTCTGCAATAGATATACTGCAAATATGAGCTTATTTCCTATTAAAAAAATCTTTGATTGTGGTTTGCCGTGTGTATGTGCTACTGTTTTGAATTATGACATTTTCAATGCGATTCAGGTAACTATTAACGTCAATTGATACACCTCTAGGAGCAATACTAATTCATTTTCTGAGCAGATTTAGTGCACACTTTACTTTTTTACGTTTGCAACAACCCTTCGCTGCATCAGGAATTGCATCCCTGTTTTTCATTATTATTCGCAGGCTAGAGATTCTGCGAAATCCTTCTGACTTCTGTAGATTTCTCGTCGTACTTACGGAATTTGCAATTTTTCACTTATAGAAAGGGATTTCCGCTTCGACATTTTGCACTACTCTATCACAGACCCGCAACTTCACAGAGTTCAAAGATTCCCCCCTACCAGGGAAAAAAAAAGGAAACTTTACAGTGTTACATTTCTTTTCGATACAAAATTTCCGATATAAAAAAGCGCTACAAGCGGGATTTGAAGCGTTATAAGAGGGTAAAAGTATACAGAGTTACATAGAAAATTCCAGGGACCGTATGAAAGGAGCGTAAAGAACGGGATAGTGCTATAAGCGGGAGCGTTATATCGAGGTTTTACTGTATATATTCAACTATCAGTTACTGAATCATAATAATGTCTGCCTCTTCGTGTTCTGTTTTTAAATCAGTCCTCTGAGACAGATTGCCTCTATGTATCTGAAATAGTGTGAGATCTTGTCCAGTAACAAACAAACGGTTCTCAAATGGGATATTACACACATTTGTAGAAACATAGTTGCATACAAGCTATATCAGTTGCCGTTTGTTCTCATTATTTGACAGCGTTACATTTTGTGGAGGAAGTGGTGTCGTTACAGTAAGAATGAACTTCCTTGATCCTTGCTTCCCACGACTCGCTCTTGTTGCACTCTTGATGCTGTAGTCACGGTATCTATCAAATACCAGATACACATGGGCATCTTTTAGCCTGTCAAGGACTTTTTCCAGGAAGGTTTCATGAAATCACATACAGACCCTCCTACAGGCCAATGCATAACCCACAGTAAAGCACAACCGTCAATGAATATTAGTGAAGGTGGCTTACTTGTTCTGACAGACTTCGTCACACTCATAGTTTTCATTAAAACAGACTTGCCAACAGGATCTCTCATACTTCCATCATCTTTAAACATAGATGGAGGCACAGAAGCAAGCTCGTATTTTAATAATCAACCATTTTTATCAGCCTCTGTTTGCTTGAAGGGCTATGACTTTGGAATAAAGAAGTGTAGTGTCCATCTGCATTGCGGTTTGACATTTACCACTGTCCCTCTTCTCATTCATGTTCACAACAAATTTCTGAAAACCACTTGGGAGGCTTTCTTTAAATTTCTGCAATGCTGTAGTACCCCATTTCATATGCTTTGTCCACATTAACCCCTTTAGCTGCTACTTTTCCAGATACGATGTTTCAATCCTCGAGGATGCTTTGATGGAGTCAAAGGCTGTATACATAACTCTAGCATTCTCCTTATCTTCTCCCGGTCTCCAGCAACACGACTGATTCTTCTTTTGCATTCTTCTTTGTGTAAAATCAATTTATCAGAACTCTTGTGTTCACCCCTTTCACATAGATCACTTACAAGCTGGCTGGTCACATGCATACTTAATGCCCAACGTTTCACTCCTTCTCTATCCAGCGTTAAACCAGTCAAAGAGGTTCCTCTTTCATCACATCCGTATCTCATAAATGTGCTTTAATCATCATATCTGACCATATTCCGTTCAAATAACCACTTCTATGTCTCATTATATGCTCCCCTTTCAAAAAATGGTCTAGGCACTTACGTGGCATCTTTCTTTGTGTGTCTTAGTTTGTCAATAACATCCTTCAGATTGATCTTATGTAAAAATTGACTTTGTATTCCCAATCCTCGACCAAAAAAACATATAAAATGATTTAGCACACGTCAATATCGCTTCAAATTTTGTCAATTGTCAATTTTGTCGGCGCCATTTTGGACGCCAACTTGAATTCCTCAAATTGCTCAAGTTTGACAGAGTGGCATCAATTGGTTTTGAGATGCACTTAGCATAAGCTATCAAAAACATTTTATTCATACCACAAAACAAGCTTTTCACTTTGGCACCCTGACTATAAAAACAGTTGAGGAAGTGTTAAAAAAATGAAAACAAGAAAATATAATAAAAACTCTTCTATCAGAGAAACATATTATCCTTAGAGATAAAATTTATCCTCAGAAACATGGTAAATTGTAGCCAATTTCTGAATAACAGCTGGTCATGATTTTTTTTTCCAGAATTTGAACTAGAGTAGCCTGTGTGAAACTGGAATAGATGCTCGTTTTGTCTTTAATAAATTGTGTTTTTTTTTTTATTCTTTATGATACTTAGAATAAGAATAAGAGATCTTAGTGATGCTTACCACTGTAAGAGTTCAATTTATTTTCGAACAAACAAAACACATTTTTAAGTAAAGAATTTAGGATTAAAAAACCAATACATCAACTCTTTTTGTAAAGATTTTATTTATTAGTTGATACGTCAGTTATAATTCTTTCAGTGATTTATTTCTGATATATATTTTTCGAATACAATAATGTTTATTTCATTTTAACTTCGTAGAAATAATTATCCTTAAAATATATCTTCTAGTTTAATCTGAAACAAAAGAAAATAAAAGTTAGTGTAAAAAGTGCCATATGACTAATGTTTTATTTTAAAAAAAAGAGATTTCAAAAGTAAAGTTTTAAGTCTTAATACTTTAAGATTCACTGAAGATAAGATTCATTGAAGTATTGCGAACATTGGTACAAAATAAAAACAAAAAACAAAAAAACAAACCAAAAAACAAAAAAACGAAGAAAAAAAGACCTCCACATTTTTGTAAATAAATGGTATTTGGCTTTTTTTTTACCGATGACATGTTTCAATTATTAGGTATCCTTTTCATAAGTAAAAATCCTGAGGAAAGCATTTTCTGTTCTGGTTTTGACAGAATCCGTCCCAAAAAATGGTCCACATATTGAACTTTTCATATATAACACGTATAATCTTAGTATATACTAGCTTGCCTGAAACTTACTAGCCTACAGAGTGTAGGACACTTTGTTCTTAATTACGTAGGTTTTTAAAATGAAACTTCTTTAAACATTATTGAAACACTTATTACTCTAACAACTTATTGTTCTACAAAGTGTAAATGAGAAATAAAAGAAAAACGCACCAGACTGAGACTAAGAGTTCACTAATCTGTTTTTTGAAATTGTGATACCGGGAATCCAAGATGGACCATTTCTGGTTTCCTGACCATCGTCAGTTGGATCCGCCCAGTATCTTACACCTCAGTGAACTTGGAAAACATATAAAGAAAACAAATGTAAACACCACAACAGCCCTCCAATTAAAAAAAAAATCAAAACCTAAATAAAGAATAAAAAGGTCAATCAATTAATCCTCGCTAACGATCGCTTAGCATGTAAGGGATTAATTGTTAAACACGAAATATACAATTCAAAAGTTTAATGTGCGTACAACTACATGCGAATTGCATTCCATTTCAAAATTTCAAAAAACAGATCAGTGAACTCTTAGTCTTAGTCTGGTGCGTTTTTCTTTTATTTCTCATGTATTTCTAAGCACGTTAAACTTTTGCATTGTAGAAGTGTATACTTAACGCTTTTTTTTTTTAATTACTTCTCAACACATGAAAAATGCAAAGATTCCTTTTGTTTTTTTTTCAGAATGATTGGTTTTAGACTTTCAAAGACATTAACATACATTGAAAGTATTTTTTTAAACAAACACAACGGATACAGAAACGGATAAATAAAGAAACGTTCAAGATACTTTTCTTACATGTAAGGAATGATATTACTGCTGCAATTTCTTCTTTAAGGCTTGGAAATCCGGCTTCGTATCACTTACTTCCTCTATCACTGTGCCATTCGGAAAGACGTATTTTACTGAATATCGGGTTTTTCCATCTCGAAAATCGCTGTTCACCGTTAAATTGCCATCTACCATATAAATGGGGAAGATAATAAAATAATAATTTATATTAAGAAATGCTGACATAAAAATCATTAAAATATCCCTATTAATGATATCCGAACTATTAGCACATACGTTTTTCTTCTAAACTCTTAACAAGAAATTTTCGTAAACACTAAGTTAGTTTAAAAAAAAATAGATTACAAATAGTTCAAGAAACTCTATTTACGACAAATTCCATTTTTAATGTTCAGGCAATAGCACTTTTGAATTCTGTTGCCAAAGAAAATAGGCCCAACTTGCCGGCTTAACAAAGAATTTTCAGATGCGAATTAAAACGATCTAAATTTATATTTCATTTTTCTAAAAGAATTCATAATCTGATAATCATTAGTAATAATATTTGTATTTATCCTCCGCCAATCAAAATGCATTAAAATCTGGTAATCGTTAGTAATAATATTTGTATTTATCCTCCGCCAATCAAAATGCATTAAAATCAAAACAATAAGATGGCGACTAACGATAGTTATATGACTAACGATAGTTATATTTCGAGGGAAATATCTTTCAGAATAGACCAAGTAGAATTATGCTAATGAATATTCACGGAAGACTTCGTAAAACCAACAAAGAGAAAGCAAAAGACGATGTATGTTCTATCCCATCCTCAATTTTCAGGGAATCACCGCTTTTGTATTTTGCAGCCAAAGAAAATAGGTCCAATTTGCCGGCTTAGCAAAGTATTGTCAGATGCGAAATAAAACGTTCTAAATAAGAAATTTCATTTTTCTAAAGGATTTCGATAACAATCTGCCGTTTCGTTATGCAATAATATTTGAATTTATTCTCCGCCAATCAAAATGCATTAAAACCAAAACAAACAAGATGGCGACTATACAGAACTTTTGTGCCCCGAAGGAAACATGTTTCAGTAAAGACCAAATACAGCGGAACTCCGCCATTTGTTCATCTCTGTACTCGTACAACTCGGCATTCTTCAAGCTTTTTCAAATAAAATTCGACTCGGAAATCGGAACTTTCAACGCCGTCCGTCCCCGAGTCCGAGTCTTGAATTGGCTCTCGTTCACTAAGCATTTGTACAAGCTCCGTAAAACATTGTGTTATTTTATTGCTAATTTTTGTTATTGTTAAATATTTTCATTGATAATAAGTGTAATCATGTGTCAAAAAAAAAGAGCAGTAATTCAACCAAGCCTAAAAGGAAAGCACGTGAGAACGACAAACTAAAAAAAAAAAAAAACTCCTTACGAAGTTTGAAAGTGGAACTCGTGTCTCGGGCCTGGCCACTCAATGTAGTTTTTATTTTCGTGATTTTATGCAGTAAGTATTATTATAAAGGTTTAAATAAGCATCATCTGGGGGTCTCTAAGGGATTAATCCAATTTACATTATTTTTTATGGGAAAAATTGATTCAACTTTCATACAAATCCCATTCGAACAGCCTCCTGGAACGAATAGTGTTAAAATGTGCCTTAATAATATATACAATGTTCCAATGTTCCATCGTCCACTTCCATCCGAACTAGGAACAGGTGAAAGAAATGCAGGCACGTTTCCGCATCCCCTTGAACCAGTGGCTAACTCTGTAAGGGTAAAACTTCAGCTGTTTGCGCATGCATTTCCTCACAATTGAATAAAACATATCCAGTTGCCTGGATACTACCCGAGGACTGCTAGATCCGTGTGCAGCATTCGCTTCCACTAAGGACGTTGCAACAGTTTCAACTTCGTCATTTGATATCAGTTTGCGTCCGCGTCCTGGTTGCACTTGTAAAGATCCGGTATTTTCGAAACGTGAGATCACGAAAATTGATAATAGTCATGGGACCTTTCCGTAGACCCTTCGTTGTTCGGCATAACCGTAGTGCTATGGACGCATTACTGTTATTTTGGTAATAAAACTTTACGAGCAATGCACGATCATGAAAACACAGCATTGCGTTTAGTAACGTTCAGAGCGCCGTCAAGCATATCGAACTGACCAATGCTACTGCTTAGCCAGACGAAAGAGACTAGTCATGTGATTTACTGGTCGCTGCTACCTCTTTCTCGGCGTGAAAATAGGGGAGATGAGTATGTGCCAACAAGAACAGAAACAAACGACGTATAAAGGAAGATGTATAAAGTGAAAAATTACTGCACAAAATTCAGTTTAAAATTAACGCGAGAATAAAATACACACACACAGAATAAGAAATATTTGTATAACAAACTTTTAGAATGTAATTTTCCCCTTCAGCCTGTTCTATTATTTTGGCAGTGTGCCAAACCCAGTCTTTATCGCTTGGGCAAGCATAACTCATGTTGAGACTTATATGCGCGTGCCTGATGACGTCTGTTGTCTGTCACTAGGAGGCTGTCAGTTGTACAGCGCCAGTTTCCCCCCCCCCCCAATGGTGGCGACTAAAATAATTTCGGAACTAAAAAAAATTTTTCTGCGAAATCGCAATCCCATGCTCTGAATAGAATATACACCAAATTTGACAAATTTGCCAACAGGCTTTTGCCTATCACGCTCTAAACACCTCCTGTTTAATTATGGCCACCTCAGTACAAAGCTTTGCAATAGAAATTGGCAACCACTGATAATAACGAAATGTAAACAATACAATCACACATTTCAATAAAAGTTGAACAGTTCGTTTCAGAACTACAATCTGAAGGAGTCAACTTAAAAAAATAATAAGCTTCCATTTATACTGTACACCAATACTGTACATACATCATTTCATATATCCAGTCATGTGAACTTATAAAAATAAAAAAAAAATATTCTTTTCACTGAATATCAATAGTTCATTTCATATTCATACTCATATGAACTTATAACAAGATAATTAATGCTTTTAGACAGTGTCAAAAGCAAAGCGGCCCCATAAAATACACAATTTTATAAACAAAATTTGGTAAACAAAATTTTATCGGAAGCGATCAGATCGTAGCCGGCGATAAGCTTCAGCATTTCTTTCTCCTTCTCTGTCTCTTGTCTCTGATTTTGAGCGAGACCGTTTTTACGCAAGAAGCTTCTCGCTTTGCATCAGCATCTCGTTTTTCCGCAAGTCGAGACATTTTTTCAATTTCAATCGCAACAATTGCGTCGCAACAATTTGCATGCGCAACAATCATATTTATAATGCAGCTCTACAACAATCACAACAATCTTGTCGCAACAAATTGCATGCGCAACAATCACAACAATCACAATAAACGCAACAATTGCGCCTTTTGAATTCGCAACAATCACATTTATAATAAGGAAATTAAAACAATATCAGGTTTCTTGTTTTTTCGCAACCCATTATTAGCAAACCACTCCTTGGGGTCTGATTTTTTGGACATGGTCACTTACTTTTTGATGCTGAACACAATGGTGAAGGTTTCATTCTAATATCTCTAACCGTTTGGCCCCTACAGAGTGTGACATCTAGCAACCATAAATGCAAGAGCGGTCACCTATGTTTTATAGGCAAGCGAAGAGTAACCTATATCCTACTCCGTTTCATAGACTACCTGCATGCAAAAATTTCATTCAGATCCGTTGCGCCGTTGACGTATGATTGAATGGCAAATACATTTATAGATTATCCCTTTTATAATACAAAGTGTTTAAAAATGATTTGAACGATTTCAAAAATTTCCTGTAAAATCGCTAGTACAGTTATGATGCGACGAATGATACAGTTGGATAGAGCACAAGTTCAAAGTTTTTTTGTATATCTCAAAACTGTGAAATATGATCTATATTAGTCACACGGCAATTGGAAACCCGAATTACGCAGTCTTGGCTAACGCGACAACAGTGGGTCAGTGGCTGTTGCATATAACAAACGATTGCCGCTCCGCTCGCCAAGTGGTGTTGTTGACAAAATGGTGTTCACAGATGAGGAAAAGGCGTACTGTGTTCTCGAATATCACGCAACCAGGTCGGTGACGGTGGTGCAGCGTGGTTTTCAACCAAATTTCACAATGACCCACCTGCCAAGAATTCCATTCGTAAATGGTACGATCAATTCAAGTGAAGAGAGTGCATTTGTAAGGGCAAGTCAAGTGGCTGACCGACAGTCCCTGAGGAGAACGTGAGCCTAACAAATCAACGCGCAGAGGAAGTGTAGAACTCGGCATCCCACAGACGACTGTGTGGCACGTGCTGCGGACATGCCAACACTGCGTCCATATCCCCTGTAGCGGCTGCAGCATTTGACACCGAACGACCACCGTCTTTGCGAGGCATGCTGTTAGGCGATGTAACAGTGATGTGAAGTTGAGAACTTTGCAACAACCATAATTTTCAGTGATGAGGCCACTTTTCATGTCAGCGGAAGAGTGAATCGGCACAACGTGCGAATTTGGAGAACGAAAAACTCCCACGCTTACATGGAGCACGTGCGGGATTCCCCGAAAGTGAATGTTTTCTGTGCCATGTCGGTGAACACAGGGTACGACTCATTCTTCTTCGCAGAGAACACCGTGAGAGGCTCCAACTACCTTGACATGTTAACGGAATGGTTGTTACCACAATTGGAAAACGAATTCGATGACTTCATTCTGCAGCAAGATGGGGCACCACCCCATTTCCACTCAGCCGTACGCGATCATTTGAACGAACGGTTGCCACAATGGTGGATCGGCCGTGCAGGTGCAAATAATCAACAGCGGTTGACGTGGCCTCCCCGTTCTCTAAATCTTACTCCCTGTGATTATTTCTCAACGAAGCAATCACAACAATAGACGGATCAGTGCTACGTCGCGTTTGGGAAGACTTTCATACCGTTTGGACATTTGTCGTGTTAACAATGGTGGCTACATTGACCATTTATACGCGATGCATGCAAAAACAAGGTAGGGATAGCGATTAGTAAACCAATCACAATGCTTCGCAACGGCTTCTGATACGTCATTTCTGTTGAATTATTTCTTTAATTTCCTTATTATTATGAATGTGATTGCTGCGAATGCAAAAGGTGCAATTGTTGCGATTGTTGTGATTGTTGTGCTTAATGATAATTTGATGAAATTTTAATGATACTAGTTCACAGACAGACGGACAAACCGGGATTAGTAGGCTTCCTATCAGAAGCCTAAAAACTTGAACATGTGTTCTATCCAACTGTATCATTCGTCGCATCATAACTGCAATAGCGATTTTACAAGAACTTTTTGAAATCGTTCAAATCATTTTTAATCACCCTATATTAGTAGTTTCAAAGAAAACAATACAAAACCGCACAATAACTAAACAACAACAAAAACAAAAATCACTGAGCT
>JAFIDM010009631.1:244317687-244337473 GCA_023159025.1 Thereuonema tuberculata
TAGTGTGAAGTCATTTGTTACCGACTGTTTTTTATTCATCCTCTATTGTTTTGTTATAACTTTTTCATATTTAATACTACTTTGAATTTGCCTCACTTTCTTTTGATTACGATGGCGAGGGGCACAGGTGACTTTCCGTAGCCAGAGCTAATGTTCAACAGTAATGTTTCTGTCCTTCACCATCCCCTAATATATCTCCCCCTGCCGCTTACCACTCCTCTACTCCTGGCTTTCTCTAAAAAGAAATTGATGGAGTGGGTAACCGTCCAGCAAATCTGATAAAAAAGAAATTTTAGATCTAAAAAAGACCATCTTGCATCATTAGTTTTAAGTAGAATTTAATTTATAGTTTGATATTTTATAAAATTTCATCATTGATTTGTGATCACCTATCACCATCACCATCACCATCAATACTATGTAAATGATTTTGTTTTGGTGAAGTACTCTGGGAAGATCGTTGAAATCGGTGGCAACGAGATTCGCGTGTCCACCAAAAAAACTGGAGATGGCGAAGCGAAGAAGATTCAATTTGGTACGACCAAACTAAAGTTCCTCGAAAATTGAACCCACCTGCTCAAATAAGCGAGCGCCCAACTCCTACATTCGTGTTTGATATCAAACAATAACTATAGGTAGATAAGTATTCATTGTTTGCTCTTACATTTAATTTAATTTTATCATACAGTCTTTTTTTGTTCAAGTATTATTAAAATAAAATTTTTGATATAGTAAAATGTTTTCTCAAAAATTGCTGTGTTCTGCTCAAGTAGCCCTATCCATATCACGTTATGCCAACTCACCCCTAGGGGTATGCCAACTAAACCCGCACCCGGGGTTAGTTGGGATAGTTGCAAGCTTTTAGGAAAAGTGTTTTGGGGGTTACATAAACACGGATTTAATTAATGGGCCCTACATAATTTTGTAGTCAAAACGTTAAGCTATCCACCGCATTCGTCCACAATCCCTCTAAGTATTGCACAAAAAAAACGAAAAATCAAAAACAAAAATCTATGCGAACAACTCCCTACTGAACAACGGTCTTCCCTACTGAAATTATATCAGTAAACAATTTTTATAAATTTTACTAAGTATTTACGAATGAGATTTCACCTTTAAAAAAAACCGGTAATAAGAATGATTGTGAGAAATAATTTAATAAATAAATCTTGTACAGAAAAATGTGATATAAAAATATCATTCCATCTTTATTAGTTATTATTCAGAATTATCAGTAGACATTCGCAGTTTTAATATATCCAATGAGATATATATTTCATAATCTTGTTAAAAATAATCAACTTCCTGTTTTATTTTCTTTTGTTTATATTTTAGTAGATGAACAAAAGACATGCGGTGATGTAAGTGATCTTACTTTTTTTTTCAGTTTTTAGTAATTTAAATGTGATTATGTTAAACCTCTTCCGTTCTAAATACTAAATTTCTTACTATGAATGATTTCCTTCTTTAAATGTTATCTTATGTCGGCAATATTAGTATATAAAGCTGTGATAAAATTGAAAATAACTTCACTCATATTTTTAAGAACTTCACTCATATTTTGTTTTTGTTTTTTTAAAAAAACATATTTGGTTAAGTTAAGCAATAGTCATTTACTAAACTTCCTGTTTAGTATTGATTTAAGTCATTTATTTATTTAGTCAGTTATTTATTTATTTATTTAGTCAGTTATTTATTTAAGTCATTTACATTTTGCGAATTTTATTTAGGTAACATGTCCTAGAGGAACGACATGCACGTCAATACAAGGAAAAGCTGTTTGTATAAGACGTAAGTATTTAGAAATTTTAACAAATTTATACTTTGACAACGTAAAGCTCCAAACTGAAAGTTCTACTATCTTGTTAAAAATTGTCGACTTCCTGTTTTATTTTGTTTTGTTTTTATTTTAACAGAAGAACAAAATACATGTGGTGATGTAAGTGGTCCTAACTTTTTTTCCAGTTTTTTAGTAATTTAAATCTGATTACGGTAAACCTCTTCTGTTCTAAATACTAAATTTCTTACTATAAACGATTTTCGTCTTTTAATGTTATCTTATGTCGGCAATAGTAGTATATTAAGATGTGAAAAAATTGATAAAACTTAAACAACTTCACTCATATTTAAAAAAAAAAAAATATATATATATATTTGTGACATTTATTATTAAAAATAAAAACAACAACATCTTTTCATCTTCGTAAGCATAGCAATATTTCGGAAGTCACTTTCAGGCCCGTCGCGTGGTTTGTTGGCGCTCGGGTCAAGATTTCGTCAGTCGCCCCCCCCCCCCCCCCCCACAAACTCAATTCCACGTGTTCTATCTGTAAGAATTCAAACACAAATACACAGCGAGCGACGCGACACGACACTATCAAATACATGTAAACATAATGGGGCTAAACACACAATGAGCGACGCGACATGGACTGGACTAAAGTCTACGTCGCGTCGCAAAGACCACACCGTGACTTTAGACTGGACAAGATCCATGCCGCATCGCGTCCAGTCGCTCGTTAGCAAAGTTGCGTGGCGGGTTGCGTCGCTGTGTGTATTTTTGTGCCCAAAAGAGACACCTAATCGGATTACCTTACAAAAATGCCAGAGTCAGGAATTAAATTATTTAAAAAATTATTAATTTTAATAATAGTCTTTAAAAACTAATAATAGCCTTTCATTATTAGGCTATTATTATTAACAGTATACAAGCAAATCCAGCTGCTCAATTTTGAGCATATATTTATTTTGGGATAACTTAGCAAATATAAAGTTATTGGTGTCAAATATTTATAATACATACAATGTAATATTCAAAATTTAGTTATACCTAAGAAACTTTAAAAAATACGTTAAGTATTAATTATTTTTTAAATTATTAAATTAATTTTTATTAATTTTTTTAAGTAATTAATCCAAGGAACAAGCACAAATAAAAGGATAAAAATAAATAAATAACATTAGCACTTTGGTATAAATGTTATACATGTTATTTATTTATTTTTATCCTTTTATTTGTGCTTGTTCATTGGATTAATTACTTAGATTTGGTTTTGGCACGTTAATTGAATTTAACATTAATTTTTTTTAATTTTGTTGTTTTATTTTTGCTGTTGCCGCGGCGCCCAGGGCGATCGCACCGGTGCTCAGCCCACGCGACGGCCCTGGTCACTTTATCTGCTTCTTCTGGCTTATCGATATATAGAATGATCTTCATGAACACAAAAAAGTTTTAACAATATCGAATCTTAACAATATTGAGTTACACATGATAACTTTATTGAATCATTCATGGTGATTATCATTTACATAGTTTAAATTTGTAAGTATCATTTACATATCATTTGTTAAGATCAAAAGAAATTACATTATTGAAAACGTATGATGTCTTTACAATTACTTCTATATTTGTCAAGCATAATTTGACTCATCTCCACATCTTTTTGTTTGTAAAACATTTAAAACTATTGATAATACATGCTTCTAACGTAAATCTTGCTTCCTTATTATGCATATTCTTGTACATTATTTGGACGATTGGATTGTGTCCTAATGATATTGAATGATGGGCCCAATCTGAGACTTCTGGATGGTTGTTATGAATTGCGCTTTTGTTTTCTTTTATGCGCTCTGCTAATTTTCTCCCCGTATTTCCAAAATAAATTCCATTACAGGTCCTACATTTTAATTTGTATAATAACTGCTGCAGATTCCATAATCTCTTTGTATTCTTTTTTTTTTTACATATCAATGACCCTAAATTCTTGTTAGCCGATCTTATGATTGATATTTCATTAGCTATAGAAATTTTGATATTGTAAGGAACTTTGATTATATTTTTAATTTCTTTAATGTTATCCTTTATCTTCTTTTGATAAAAACATCTACACAATTTATTTATTAAAATTTTCTAGGATATTCGTTATAATACAGTTTCTTTTTGAATTCATTGACTTTACTCATCCATTTCCCTTCATCTAAAGTATTTTGTGTTATTCTTTTTAACTCATTCATAATAGCTGCTCTCTTAGTTGGCCAATTACACCTGCATTTTTTCGGTTGCATCATGTTTTTCAAGTTTTCATGGTGGATTCCTATGTATTTTTGTGCGCTGAATCCATCAGTTTCTGTCCATCACGTTGGATTTTTTTGCAAATCGCAATTTATCATAATATGTTATATATGGAAAAAAAATCAGAGATAAAAGACGTAGGCCTATTGACATATTTAAATCAGGGCTTTGGAGAAGGCAAAATTTGCAATTGCTCCGCTCCAGCTCCGCTCCGACATGAAAATACTTGCTCCATGCTCCGCTCCGTGCTCCAAATACCTTTTTTAAGTCGTATTACCAAAAATCAAATATTAAAAACTAAATTTTATTAATCATCATAATTAATTCTATAAAACAGAACAGCTGACAGTAAGTCATCTTTCTTTGCCTATCTTGTATCATTGACACCAATTTTAAGGCAGAAAATAATAGCTCGACACTGGCTTGTGTAGTGGGCATACTCGATGCAACTCGACAGGCAGCTTGAATTCGGTGTGGGTAACCGTCCATAGCTTCAAATGCTGATTTTACTTTGAGCCTACCCATAACCTCAATTACATGAGAATCTTGGTGAAAATTCCTCTCAAAGTCTTCTTCATTCGAATGTTGCATTTCTGAAACTCTCAGACGTTTTTCCAGCTTGTCCAGCTCTTTTTCAAAATCATCATCTTCTGAAGAATTGTCTGCTGAAATCGAAGTATTTGTTGGCAAAACTCCGAATGGCGGTCCCAAATTATGTAAACCTTTTTAATGACAGATAACAGTATGACTGTGAAGGATAACACATAGCCAGATTTATTACACATCAAATCATATAGTTTTCGCTCAACATATTTATAAAAAAAAATATGTATTGTCGGAATATGTCGACTTATGACTAAAGCGTTATTACTCTTGGTGCTTGCGGTCTACTAGCCGTGACACGTTTAAAGTGATTTTTAAGCAACAATACACAAGGTTTCATTAATAACAACAATAACGATGTCATTACACTTGACACAATGTTTCATTAATAACAACGTTGGGACCGCGTTCGGAGGTTATCATAATTAGGGACCGCCGTTCGGAGTTTTGCCTATTTGTTTTTCCTTTCTGTGATTGTTGAAAACTTGCTATTCGATGTGGCTGCTCGGATTCAATTATTGAGGATTCCAGCCTTTCACTCTCTTGCCTCATATCAAAACGCTTAAAAATCTTTAGTTTTTCGAGTCGTCGGGCGATATTTAAAGTCCTTCTTTTGCTTTTGTCGTTTGCGACGAACTCAAAAAAATTCTATACCGAGGATCTACATAGACTCCGGCAAGAAAATTACACATCAAATCATATAGTTTTCGCTCAACATATTTATAAAAAAAAATATGTATTGTCCGAATATGTGCGACTTATGACTAAAGCGTTATTACTCTTGGTGCTTGCGGTCTACTAGCCGTGACACGTTTAAAGTGATTTTTAAGCAACAATACACAAGGTTTCATTAATAACAACAATAACGATGTCATTACACTTGACACAATGTTTCATTAATAACAACGTTGGGACCGCGTTCGGAGGTTATCATAATTTGGGACCGCCGTTCGGAGTTTTGCCTATTTGTTTTTCCTTTCTGTGATTGTTGAAAACTTGCTATTCGATGTGGCTGCTCGGATTCAATTATTGAGGATTCCAGCCTTTCACTCTCTTGCCTCATATCAAAACGCTTAAAAATCTTTAGTTTTTCGAGTCGTCGGGCGATATTTAAAGTCCTTCTTTTGCTTTTGTCGTTTGCGACGAACTCAGTAAAATTCTATACCGAGGATCTACATAGACTCCGGCAAGAAAATGGGTGTTTTGGAAAAGATTTTCGTCACATTTTCGCATGGAAGTCAAAATTCCCAATTTTCCGCCATTGTCTTGGAGGAATTTTGCAAGTTTTTGCCACTCCTTCACGTAAACTCCCATGACAATTTACTTTAAAAATTATGTAATTTTTAAAGTAAAATTTGGCTTTGCAAGGAGATGTCTTATATTCTTAGTTTCGTGCCATTCAGCTTAAGTTAATATCATTTCTGTGGCTCCAGCCGCAGCTACTTGTTCACAATAATGCTGAAAAAAAAGTAGACGATCAACCATTGCAAACGTTGAACCCCAATGAGTCACAGTATCCAAAGGTTGGGTGAGCCCATGAGTTTTTAGAAGAATACTGCGAATATTTGGGGTTCGTAATTTGATAGAATCATTTAAATAATGAAGTTACACAAAATTTAAATAAAAGACAAGTATCAATAATAGCTTTTATAGACTTTAGCAAGGCTTTTGATAATATTGACCATAAAATTCTATTAAAAAAATTAGAAAATTACGGTATCAGAGGAGATTTTCATGATCTTATCAAAAATTACTTAAAAAATAGAAAATCCAAAGTCAAAAGAAATAATTTGATAAGTAAAACTTACAATGAATTAAGAGAGGTGTACTACAAGTTTAAAATTTAGGTTCTCTGTTTTTTTATTTTATATATAAATTCTGTTAGTGATATTATTCAAAAAGTGCAAGATTTACATTTATGCCAATGATGTAATACTAATAAGTAGCAACCAAACTCAAACTTTTACTTCAATAAATCTTCAACAAGATTACTCTTCAATAACAGTAAAATATAAAATTTTGAATAGAGAAGAAAAATTTATTTAAAATGTAGTCTTGAAAAATATATATAAATATAAAAACATCAGAGAAAAAAATACTCTTCTGGAAACAAAACAAGACTTAGTTGCTTGAAGATTTTCAATATTCCTGCTATAAACAATAAGTTTGGATTTAGAGTAAATGAATATACTTACTCAAAGATATTTAGACAAATAAACTAGAATAATTATAATTGTAATAATTTTAGAGAAATCAAAAACCAATTAGTAGTCAATAAAAATGTAGTAAAAAACTTCTAATCTATTCTTTAACATTAATTAAATTTTGTTTTTGAAAAGACACCGTTAAATTTTCCAGCACCTATAAAACACGAATACTTCTGTAATTACACCTAATAGGACTGGTAAACATTAAAAAACAAAAAAAAAATCTGGAGCAGTGGAGCAGTCAAAAACTCGTGTGCTCCGGCTCCGCTCTAGCTCCGGGAAAAAACCCATTGCTCCACTGCTCCGTGCTCCAGCTCCGGGCTCCGCTCCGAAGCCCTGATTTAAATACATAGGAAATGCAGGTTTATGATTAAAACGAATCGTTTTCGTAGGGCATTCTGTACACTTAAAAGAACGGTACGACAATTTAAAATTTGTTCTCCAGAAAATTAAGTTCGACGATCATAAGTGGATCATGTGTGGTGATCTCAAAGTAATATCGATGATCCTTGGACAGCAAGGCGGGTACACAAAGTTTCCTTGTTTTTTATGTGAGTGGGATAGCAGAGACAGGGAAAATCATTGGAAACAGAAAGATTGGCCACAACGAGCTTCATTGGAACCTGGAGTAAAAAATATGCTCCAAAAACCTCTCATCGAGTCGACGAAAGTTCTCCTTCCACCTCTACATATTAAATTAGGCTTGATGAAGCAATTTGTGAAAGCCTTTCCAAAAGATGGTAAATGTTTCCAGTACATTTGTGACAAATTTCCAGTCACAATTTATTTATTAATTTTCTAGGATTCTCGTTATATTACAGTTTCTTTTTGAATTCATTGGCTTTATTCATCCATTTCGCTTCATCTTTTTAACCCATTCATAATAGCTGCTCTTTTATTTGGCCAATTATGAATTGAATTATAACTCAGCATTACATTACTTTGATAGGGTTTATGGTAATGTTCCTAATCAATTAAATTGTTTCAGTTATATAAACTTAGGTCGAGAAAAACAATATGACCTTGGTTTTTTTCTTCCATTTTAAATTTAATGCTATCATCTGTGCTGTTTATAATATTGAAGAAAATCCTAAATTGTCTGGGTTTTCCATATTATCAATATGTCGTCGGCATATCTTATGTATTCAAAATCATTCTTATTCCATGTGAGTATGTTAATTACTTCAAAATTATTAAAGAAAATATTGGCTAGGATCCCCGAGACTGGGCTACCCATTGGGAAACCAACATTTTGTTTATACCATTGATTGTCAAACTTAAAGAAGCAATTGAAACATATTAGTTCAAGCATTTCTATCACCTGTTCACTTTCACGGAGAAAATTAGGAAAGCGCGTAAAAGAACACACAAGCGCAATTCGTAACGACCATACAGAAGACCATCAAGATTGGGCCCATCATTCAATATCATTAGGAGACAATCCGGACCCAATCGTCCAATAATGTACAAGAACATACAAAATAAGGAAGCAAGACTTATGTTAGAAGCATGCATAGTTTTAAATGTTTTAACAAGAGAAAGGTGTGGAGATAAGTCAAATAATGCTTATCGCATTAAAACGCATGACAAATTTGGAAGTTAGTGTAAAGACATCATACGTTTTCAATAATGTATTTTCTTTTGGTCGTAACAAATGATATGTAAATTTAAACTATGTAAATGATAATTAGAATGTATGATTCAATAATGTTACCATGGAAAATTTCAGTATTGTTAAGATTCGATATAGTTAAAACTTTGTTTTTTGTGTTTTATGAAGATCATTCTTTGTATCGATAAGCCTGAAGAAGCAGGTAAAGTATTAAACCTGCGAAATGTAGCTATGCTTAAGAAGATGAAAAGATGTTGTTTTTTTTATTCTTAAAACATATTTGATTAAAGTTAAGCAATAGCAGAAGTCATATACTAAAAGCGAATTTTATCTAGGTAACTTGTCCTAGAGGAACGACATGCATTTCAATGCAAGGAAAAGCCGTTTGTATAAAACGTAAGTATTTAGAAATTTTAACAACTTTTTACTTTGAATGCGTAAAGCTCCAAACTGAAAATTCTACTATGCTACCACAATTCACAATCATTGTTCACGCAGAATGAAAAGTCTATCAGTTTTCAGTATCTTCCCTTCATAATTCTTCACAATTGTTAAAAGATTCATGTTATTCAGCAATGCAGACATCGTCAGATCTGGTAATACTTCACTGTAGCCTTTTACTTCAGTCAATGATGCAAGTGATTATTTGTGTTGAAGCGCAAAGAAATGATCAAGAGAGTGTCTGGAGAAATCATAGACAGAGGGCGTTGTATTTGCTTTAGCTTGCTGTACCGTTAATAGAAGGTTAATCCTAAAAATTGACACAATAATTGGTGGAACTAGAAAAGATGTTAATGCAAACAGTTATTCAAAATACTCTTAAAAATATTTTCAGTGCAGAAGAAGAAACGCTAGGTTTTTATATGTTGTTTTCACAAGTATCTGCTAGCTGCGGTAAACTTTAGTCTGAGTTAAAATTTGATTAATGAAAATAATCATTGTAAATAATTCTGGTGGCTATTCTGTGTGCCAGGAATGCATACTAGGCGCGAGTGGGACAAGAACTCAATGGTACCCCACATCACAATGTTAGGTGCCGGATCGGTATGCCGATGCATAATGCAGGACTCACTCAGTCTTTCGTCGCGATGCCGCCAGACATGGATGCGACCATTACTGTGCTACAATAAACACTAATTCTTAAGCTAGGCCTTGCGATGTAGCTGCGCGATCTGTAATAGCCATGCGCAGGATCTCCTCAAGATGTCTATGTGCACAAGATGTTCGGTGGTGTGACGGGGCCGTTGGGATCCTTCAAAGTTGGTGAGTTTGTCCCTTCTCGACTCACTGATTCCATTTTCTCATCACTGTGGCCGCGTTTAGAAAACACGAGCACCAATTTCTCGGAAGGATAATCCGCAGTCTCGATATGGCACAAATCTCCCGAGATTAAAGTCGGAAGCCTGTTGGTATGGCTGCCCTTCGACGGGGTATACTGATGTGCACTGATGTATACTGATTAAAAGAGTCTTTGGATTTACTGTTCTTTTCTTCAAAGGATTAAACTACTTTTCGAATGAAAATTTAACGGAAATCTATCATTATGCACATATCTACATAAACGTTCGAAGCGTTCCGGCTTCCATTACGATTCAAGTAAAAACAACGTCTCTATCCGGGAAAATAGAGTCAAGGAATTTACTTACAAGAACTTCTATCCAGTATTACGTAATTCCAGAGAATCTCTATACTGTTTATTGAGAAGTTCACTTGTAGAATTCACTTCTTGTATGTATGAACTTGTAGCAAGATAGCGACCTTCATTCGATGAATATTTACTTCGAATATTCTCACGGAAACACACTTTTGTTGGGAAACAACAAAATCTTGGCTTTCATATCAATTTAATGATGCCACTTCATAAGGATAATTCTGGAACCTTTCCTGAACACATATTGCTTATTAAAGACGGTAAGCAACATACATCTGAAGGATCATAAATCTGAGAACATCCTGCTACGGTAACTTCAGAAAAAAACTTTTTTTTCTGTTCTCATGTCACTGTAAATGAACACATCATTTATTTTGTTGTGAAGCACTTTACGCGATAAAAATTTACACATGAACTTTCGTTGTACAACAAACGATACGCTGCATGGACGCAGAAATCAATAGCTTTGTTTCACCTTGACTTTGTTAAGTAGCCCGCACACGAGGGAGCTTTTGGCCGAGTTGCATGTGCAACTTGATGCCTAGAGCGGTTTTTTGAGCTGCATGGGCCAAGTTGCATGGAAGTTGCATGGAAAAAAAGCTTCACAGAACGGCGGTGCAACACGGAATGTTGCCTGGAAGCTGCATGGAATTACCCAATCAAAGTGCAGCGTTGGAATACGTCACTCGTGACGTCGGCCCAAGGAAGAAACATGGCGTCGAAACATTTTTCCTTCGCTTCAGATGGGCGAATCGCGAATACAGCAAAAATATCAGATTACTTCGAGTTTCTTTCACACATAAATACAGTTTATATGTAAATGCAGTAATTTAATGCGGTAGAATGTAGCATAGCGTTTGAAAAACCTAGATTTTTTGAATATTTCACATCGCAAGCGGAGTTTCGCTCATTCACCATTTCCGGAAACTGCCACGTGACGTCATTGTTTCAGTGAGCAATGGATTATTATTGGCTGTTGGTCGTTGTTATTCGTGAATCGCATTATTGCCATCAACTGCGATTACATACCGGCTAATAATATTATAAAAATATTTCTCATATGTTTAAAATAAATCACAAATATTTAGTTTTGGAACGATATCACAGCAGTATCCTTGACGTCATGTCCAGTGATGTCATTCAAATCCGTAGTGTGCTTCGTTTGTTGTCCGCACGGCGGCGCTAACAATGTTGCATCGTTTGCGCCCTGACAGTCGCATGCAGCTTTTTCTGTGCACCTCAATTTCCTGGAGTTGCACAGCAAAAGCTCCCTCGTGTGCGGGTAGCTTTAACATGACGATCACTTCGTTTTTGCTTAACACTAATCGCCATATTTTCAATTTGAATTTGATTCGTATCAAAACGTTAATGTGTGAAAATTACAAGTGAGTATATCACTTTGATTTTATTTTAATATCATTAAACTAAAATATACATTTTACATAACACTTTCAATTCAATTGAACTAAATATTTCTCATGAAGAACGGACCAAACTCTGCTTTTTTAGATCTGAAAATGATTACAGTGAAAATGGTAGCTTTTTTATATTTGTAAAAATTATGAAAACTACTGTTCAATAATTGTACAAAGGAAAATTGTCAAAGAATTGTAAATAGACAAGCTGAACTTCCTGAATTTAACGTAAACATTTCTTTGATAAATTACCGGTCTTGTGAATAAAATTAACAAAATTTTAAAAGATCCTTTAAGATAAAAATGATATAGATGGAAATGTCAAATCTAAAATAGAAAAAGCAAGTGTACATGTTATTTTGAAATGTTTTAATGAAGATCAAAGGGATAATTGGAGAAAGTGTTCTTTGCTTCACCAAATCCCTTCTTCTACCACCTGTTTTGCTCAATATGGCCACTAGCCTTCTGAACTACGGCCTTTCAGCGTATCTTTCACTGGAAATTGAGTGAACGCTGTAAAATACACAAGGGTATTTTCTCACTCCTCTCTAAATGAACTATTGTACCACGTCTGTTCCGTAGTCCATGCTTTAACAGTTCAGAGCCCCAATAATCCATCATGCTGCCATCAGAGGACTTTACTGTTATATCACTAAAGGAGATTGCTTGTATTCTTGATCTGGATTCCATTTCTTGATAGAATCTCAAGGAGGATGTGACCGTATGGCTGGAGGCCTTATGCTTATGATTGCCGATTTTTGCGACGTCAGCACCATGCAAAGCAGGTAACTCCTGAGTGTAGATTCGTGTCAGAACAAGTTGTTAATAATATTGGGAATTGCATATTGACAATTCTATGGATAGCCAATTTTCCCAGTGACAGTATCCCGCAACCACCTTGAAACCTTTAGAAAACTTTCCTTGCAATGGCGAACAAAATCAGATCTGCCTTTTTCGTCGATGGGACGGTATGAAATTGCTCTGATCTTCCACAGTCGCTAAGAAGGACCCAAGCATCATCTAGAGTGGCCAAAAATCTATACTTCTCGCCGTCCAGGTCTCGTTTGTAAGGCTTTCTGCAATGGGGTCTTCGTCCGTCATTAAGTGCATGACTTTTGAAACTTTTTCAGTCTGAGACGGCTCTTCAGACAGTGGACTTGAGGGATATTGACCTTTCATGCATTGAAAGGTAACGCAGATATTGTGCGGGCGGGTTCATGTCAAACGTCGCAAATTTTCTAGAGCAACACGAGATTTCTTCGGAAATTTTCGTTTCCTGACCATCTTGATCGGGGAATTTCTTGAACTCCGTTCGTTGTGTTCCTATGAATGACTATTGGCACGGTATCTTTGCTGATCGAATGTCCATGCTCAGTATATTGTTTAACTTTCACTGAAAACGACTATGTCGCATGGAAAAGTGCGACAATGTAACCGTCCCAAAAACGATTTATTTTTGGAGCCAAATCAGAAATATTTATTACTAGAATAAAATGATATATTCGATGTAGAGAGGCACTTGACTAAGGCGCTGCAACATATCTTATTATGAATAAGGGCGCAGTCAAGAACATAGAATTTGTCATGTTGTAAAAGGAATCAACCCTCCGTAATATCGAAGTTAATGGAAAAATAAATCAAGGAAAACTTAAAAAAGAAAATGATTGCTATCACCAACAAAGCTTGTAGAAATCCAGATAAAAGAAATTGGATTTTTAAAACTAGCCGAAAGCTTTAAAAGATACTTGAAGGAAAAGGTGTTATGTTCTTAGAGTATCTTATTATTCCAAGAAAGAAGATATCCAGTTGCTAATTGGCTTTGATTTTGGAGAAAATCACTGATCTTTTAACAATATCAAATTTACAAATTGCATTAAGACAATTATAAAGATTTTTATCATAAATCGAAATCATTAAAATGCGTAGATATATTAGAACTTTGAATGAGACTAAGAAAAAACAATGTTTATCAATGATTAAAAGCTGCTCAAGCCAATTTAGGTAAACAAATCCTTTCTATTTAGCTAAATCAAAGTAGACGTATTTGACTGCTTACTCCTCCACGAGCAATATATCACTAAAGAAAAAGTAATTTTGTCATTTAATATTTATTTTAATATCTTTCAGTTGATTGTATTAGAAGAAATTCTCAATAATTATCACAAAATTATTATTGTTACAGATTTTAGTGCACTTAAAATGATATGGAGGGATTATATCAATTATGCCTTACGGAGGAATGGATACGTTTGGAGAAATGGATACCTTGCGCTTGTTTAACGGTTTTTAATATTTCATCCCAACTAATCTTTTCTACAAAATAATCACATGTTCATACTTACAAAATATATTCAAGAAAACACATTTATTTAGTATATTGAATAAATGTATCTAATTAAATCTATTTTATTGGTGTAAAGATATGGTTATTTTGATAATAGTATAACTACTAGAAGAGAGGAGATTAGGAAAAAATATGGACTTAATCTTTTCTACAGTTAATGAATAAAGTTAGTTGAACTTGGCTATTCGTAGAGGGGCCACTAATAATAATTAGGAGGTCTTCCCTGATGTTATTAAAATGATCATCGATTAAGAGAGAAAGAGAGAGAGAGATCTAGTAAAAAAGGTTCATAAAAGCTATTGAAGCTGAGCAGAAAGCGTAATTGAGGGGTAGGTGAGGAAAAGAGGGCTTACTGGAAGGCTCTTCTCCAAGCTAACTGGCAAAGCTGAATGTCTCTCTGCAACTTTTCTACTGCTTCTAACAACGCTGAATGTTCTAGCGCCTTGTGACACTCCCTCTGCCATTATTTAAAGCTCGTTCGTGATTAATCTTTTTCTGAACCTTCCAAGTGAAGTACGTTAGCCGCGTCTCTCTTTGTTGAACTCCAAGGGATTCTTTTCTCCATCGTTAAGTGTGTCGAACTACGGAGGAATACATATTTTGTGAGGACAAAACTCCGAGAGAGTTTGGCTTAGAAGCTTTCATCGTCGGAAATCGTTTACTATCTTGTTGCGGGAATCCATGGAACTGTGCTCCGATGTTCCTTTTCCCCGCTTTTATTGTGAATTCCCTAATGTGAATTCTTCATGTGCTTAATTCTGCTGTATTTCCGTTAACTGACTATCAGAAGTTATGAGTATCTATCCTAGTGTGAAGTCATTTGTTACCGATTGTTTTTTATTCATCCTGTATTGTTTAGTAATAACTTTTTCATATTTAATACTACTTTGAATTTGTCTCACTTTCTTTTGATTGTGATGGCGAGGGGCACTGGTGACAATGTCTGTCCTTCACCATCCCCTAATATATCTCCCCCTGCCCCTTACCACTCCCCTACTTTATCTAGTTGGCATAAGGGGCTAGTTGGCACACAGCTTCTGTTTCCTGCCACCGTGTCGCTAGAGCGCTGACAACTTGGTAGTGGGAAGTGTAAGTAAAGGTGCACCATCCTCTGTCACTTTAGTTTTATCTTCTGTGAAGGAAGGACCCCTGTTTTATTGTTTTTCTGACTAATGAGAATTTTTTCATCGTAAATGTTTGTTCTGGTGAGCATGTAGATCGATTTGTGGTGCTGCTGATGGCGGTTTTTGAAATAGTGGATAACTGTGGTTGCATGCATGTTTTGGAAATCTGTGGGGCTAGTTGGCATAGTTAGTTAGGGGTCTATTCGCACCACACCTATGAACTTCCGAGAATACGTCGATTTTGAATTTTCTTCTTCGGATTCTGATGACGGCCTGTAAGACATTAGCTATGCCGAAAGTGACAACAGCTTGGACTTCCTTGATAGTTTAGAGGCTGAAGAACCTGTCCACGACGAAGAGCTTTCAGCCTCAGCCTTCTGCCACGACTATGGTAAGGGTTCTCATTCGAAAGTTCCCACGAACCCTGTTGAACTGCAAAAAGATGTCGACAGCTCACATCGAACAAGATTGAACAACGATTCCACCACAATCTCAAGGGCCTCCTGATCACCATCAATACCATGTAAATGATTTTGTTTTGGTGAAGTACCCTGGGAAGATCGTTGAAACCGGTGGCATCGAGATTCGCGTGTCCACCATGGTAAAAAAGGGGAAAAACTGGAGATGGTCAGATGAGGAAGACTCAATTTGGTACGACCAAACTAAAGTTCTGCGGAAATTGAACCCACCTGTTCAAAAAGGCGAGCGCCCAACTTCTACATTCGTGTTTGATATCAAACAATAACTATAGGTAGCTAAGTATTCATTGTTTGTTCTTACATTTAACTTAATTTAATTTATCATAGAGTTGTTTTTTGTTCAAGTATTATTAAAATAAAACTTTTGATAAAATAAAATATTTTTTCTCGAAAATTGCTGTGTTCTGTTCAGGTACCCCTATCCATATCACGTTATGACAACTCAATCCAAGTGGTATGCCAACTAACCCCGCACCCGGAGTTTTGGCATTGTTGCAAGTTTTTAGGAAAAGTGTTTTTGGTGTTACGTAAACACGGATTTAACTAATAGGTCCTACATAATTTTGAAGTCAAAATGTTAAGCTATCCGCCGTATTCACCGGAATCCCTCTTAAGTATTGCACAAAAAAATAGAAAAATCAAAAGCCAAAATCTATGTCAACTAGCCCTGGTCTCCCCTACTAAAATTATTTGAGTAGACACTTTTTATAAAACTTTTTATTTTACTTAGTATTTGAAATGAGATTTCACCTTCGAAAAAAACCGGAAATAAGAATGATTGTGAGAAATGATTTATTAAATAAATGACGTACAGAAAAATATGGTGTGAAAATATCATTCCAGCTTTCTTAGTTATTATTCAGAATTATCATTAAATATTCGGAGTTTTAATCTATCCAATGAGATACATATTTTATCATCTTGTTAAAAATAGTAAACTTCTTATTTTATTTCTATTGTTTATATTTTAGTAGAAGAACAAAAGACATGTGGTGATGTAAGTGATCTTATTTGTTTTTTCAGTTTTTAGTAATTTAAATGTGATTATGTTAAGCCTCTTCTGTTCTATATACTAAATTTCTTACTATAAACGATTTCCTTCTTTTAATGTTATCTTATTATTATATAAAGATGTGAGAAAATTGATAAAACTTAAACAACTTCACTCATATTTTTTTTTTTAAATAAACATATTTGATTAAAGTTAAGCAATAGCAGAAGTCATGTACTAAAAGCTAATTTTATTTAGGTAACATGTCCTAGAGGAACGATATGCATGTCAATGCAAGGAAAAGCTATTTGTTTAAGACGTAAGTATTTAGAAATTTTAACAACTTTTTACTTTGAATGTCTAAAGCTCCAAACAGAAAATTCTACAACACCTATTCACAATCATTCTTCTCGCAGAATGAAAAGTCTATCATTTTTCAATATCTTCCCTTCATAATTCTTCACAATTGTTAAAAGATTCATGTTATTCAGCAATGCATAAATCGTCAGATCTGGTAATAATTCACTATAGCCTTTTACTTCAGTCAATGATGCAAGTGATTATTTATGTTGAAGCACAAAGAAATGATCAAGAGAGTGTCTGGAGAAATCATAGATAGAGGGCGTTGTATTTGCTTTAGCTTGCTGTACCGTTAATAGAAGGTTAATCCTAACAATTGACACAATAATTAATGGAACTAGAATAGACGTTAATGCAAACAGTTATTCAATATACAGAGGGTTGTTTACAATCTATGGTAACGATTTGCATGGCGCGTGACGACGCAACCAATCACAGTAGGTATGCAAATTTATGCAAATGTACAGGTGAGTACTTAAAGATTAGTGTGGAGGGGTGCGGGTTAGTTTGTTCGGAGAAATGCCGCCGAAAGTGTAACAGTTTTGGGAAAGGTACGTTACAGCCCTTTCCGACGCAAAATTTAGTTATTCCGCAATAATTACGGCATGTAGAAAAAGAGGTTTCACCATTTCGAAGAAAGGAGTTCATAATGTGTTGGCTGGTGTTGGTTTGGCCCGTACAGGACAGATTTCCGGGACTGAAAAGCAAGCAAATCCAAGACACCTATAAGTCGCACAAAGACTTTCATTCAGAAAGTCAAGAAAATAGTGACGGGGAACAATCCAGCTACCCAAAGAACCATTGGTGCGAAGGTAGGAACATCTCTACGTACCGTAAACAAGATTATCCATAAAGATTTGGGACTTCAAAAGAGACATAAAAGCAAGGTTCACAAGCTTTTACCAAAGCACATTTCAGAACGTAAGACAAATTGCAGAAAACTGTAAGAACGACATCTCGCTGGGGATAAATGGAAGTATGTGGCCACATTAGACGAAGCATTTGTTTGTCTGTCCGACTGCAATAAACCAAGGGCGATTTTCTATCGCCCAGTGGGAGCCAAATCGTTTCCAAATTGGTACAGAGAATGTCGTGAAACTTTTTCGAAGGGATTCATGATCGTTGCGGGTTATTCCTATCAAGGCAAGCTACAGACACGGAGGGTGGCTCAAAATGTAAAGGTGAATTCTGCTTACTATCAGGATCACGTATGACACCAATTTATACACAGGAACTACCTACTCTTTACGGAAACGACGTTTACAAGGTCCGTCTCCACCAAGACAAGGCGTCCAGCCATACGTCCAAATCGACCAAGAATTTTCTGACACGAATGGAACAACAAACCGGAATCCAGGCTATACCGTTTACCGAGATACCAGTGAAGTCTTCAGAAGCATCGCCCATGGATTTTTGCGCATTTGGACTATTAAAATGAGCCTTGGGAAGACGACGTCCTCGTTCATTGGATGGACTCTGGAAATGTTGTCAGCAGGAGTGGCAACGTATAAGTCTTCCCGTTCTTCGCAGTAGTCTCCTGCAATGGAAACTGCGCTGCAGAGCGATAGCAGTATCTCATGGCCATCAAATAGAGCATGATCGTTGGTGGAGAAAGGGAATTTCTGGGAAATAGACCCGAATCCAAATCGTTACCATAGATTGTAAACAACCCTCCGTACTCTTCAAAATATTTTCAGTGCAGAAGAAGAAACGCTAGGTTTTTATATGTTATGTTTTTCACAAGTATCTGCTAGCTGCGGTAAAATTTGGACTGAGTTAAAATTTGATTAATGAAAATAATCACTGCAACAATAGTAAGGGTGGCTATTCTGTGTGCCAGGAATGCTTACTAGGCGCGAGTGGGAAAAGAATTCAATGGCACCCCACATCATAATGTTAGGTGCCGGATCGGTATGCCGATGCATAATGCAGGACTCACTCAGTCTTTCGTCGCGGTGCCGCCAGACATGGATGCGACCATCACATTAATAAACACTAATTCTTGAGCTAGGGCTTGCGATGTGGTTGCGCGATTCGTAATAGCCATGCGCACAAGATATCTATCTGCACAAGATGTCTATGCGCACAACATGTTCGGTGGTGTGACGGGCCGTTGGGTTCTTCAAGTCGGTGAGTTTGTCCCTCCTCGACTCATCGATTCCAGTTTATCATCACTACGGCCGCGTTTAATCTAACACGAGCACCAATTTCTCGGAAGAATAATCCGCAGTCTTGATATGCCACAATTTCCCCGCGATTAAAGTCGGAAACCTGCTGGTATGGCTAACGTATTCTTCGACGAGTTCTTCCATAATCTGAGCAGATTTCGTGTCGATTGGATCGGTCCTTCTTAGTGTTGCACTTTAATGGCCAGCAGTGTAAATATTGATCAAACTGGGAATGATATAAAAGAAGAAAGAAATATAAGAAGTTTCCAGTTCGGTCGATGGCTAAGACAGTAATAGAATTAACAAATCTCATAATGAAACTAAAGTAGTTGAAACTACTTTCTCTGACTTATTAAATAAATTTATTGAAGCTTTCAATTCAATTGAACTAAATATTTCTCATGAAGAACGGACAAAACTCTGCTTTTTTTTAGATCTGAAAATGAGTATACTGAAAAGGTAGCTTTATTATATTTGTACAATTTATGAAAACTACTGTTCAATAATTGTACAAAGGAAAATCATCAAAGGATTGTAAATAGACAAGCTGAACTTCCTCAATTTAACATAAACATTTCTTTGATAAATTAACAGTCCTGTGAAGAAAATTATCAAAATTTTAAAAGATCCTTTAAGATCAAACGATATAGATGGAAATACAAAATCTAAAATAGAAAAATCAAGTGTACATGTTATTTTGAAATGTTTTAATGAAGATGAAAGGAAAAATTGGAGAAAGTGTTATTTGCTTCACCAAATC
>JAFIDM010009631.1:244357473-244372851 GCA_023159025.1 Thereuonema tuberculata
TTTGCTTCAATTGTCGGGCTAGGTCATCCACATTCCCTGGTGGATGCAGTCGCCTTCCCATCATATCCCAGACATGCTCGATTGGAGAGAGTTTTGGGGATCTGGCTGGCCAAGGAAGTGTTTCACAAGTTGCAAGACAGGTCATAGCAACACGTGCCGTATATGGTCTGGCATTATCTTGCTGAAAAATAAGGCCAGGGTACTGCAAAAGGAAGGGTAGCAAAACAGGTCTCAGAATGTCGTCGCCGCACCGCTGTGCTGTAAGTGTGCCGCTAATGACGACCAAAGGGTCCGGCTATCAAGGGAAATGGCACTCCAGACCATAAGTCCTGGTTGAGGGCCTGTGTGGCGTGCAATAGTGAAAGCAGGATCGGCACGCTGCCCTGGGCGTCTCCAGACACGTCTACGACGATCGTCGGGACACAGTTGGAAGCAGGATTCGTCGCTAAACACTATACGTCCCCAGTCAGCATCATTCCAACCGGATCGAGCCAAGCACCACTGTAATCTGACCCGACGGTGTGGAGACGTGAGTGGCAGGTGACATAGCGGTCGGTACGAGCGTAGATGTCGCTCTCTCAGCCGTCTGTGAATGGTCATGGTGGACACTCGTGTGCGGGTTGCACGTCTGATGGTTGATAACAATGATTCAGGCGCTGTGACAGCTGATCTGACAATCACTCTATCCTCCCGCTCTGCTGGACCCTAGGGCGACCACTACCTTCATGACGCTGAAATCTGCCATTGTCAACCCATTCCTGCCAGCATCTTCTAATCGCCGCATCACTTCGACCCATATGACGAGCGATTCTCCGATTTGCCCAACCTGCCTCTTTCAACCCAATGATACGACCTCTTTCAAACTCTGACAGTTTCACGTAATTAGCTCGAATCCTGCGGCGAGGCATTTTTTCGGTCGTTGAAAGGTATCCTAACTCGCAATGCAACAGAAATTTTGACCATCAGATTGAGAATCGCTTCTTATGTATACCTGCTGAGTTCGCAGTTCCGATGCGCTGTAGCTCTTGCTATTCATTCATTGGACACCAAAGTTTAATCATTTGCGTGGGCGGTCCCAATGTCTTTGCATACGAAATTTTGCATTACTAAAGTTTGCATTACAATCGGACAACTCCTTCTAGGTGTGTCGTTTTTTTTGGTAATGAGTGTACTTTCTCTGACTTATTAAATAAATTTACTGAAGCTTTCAATTCAATTGAACTAAATATTTCTCATGAAGAACGGACCAAACTCTGCTTTTTTAGATCTGAAAATGAGTATACTGAAAAGGTAGCTTTATTATATTTGTACTTTTTTATGAAAACTACTGTTCAATAATTGTACAAAGGAAACTCGTCAAAGCATTGTAAATAGACAAGCTGAACTTCCTGAATTTAACGCAAACATTTCTTTGATAAATTATCAGTCTTGTGAAATATTTTGAAATGTTTTAATAAAGATCAAAGGAATAATTAGAGAAAGTGTTCTTTGCTTCAGGAAATCCCTTCTTCTACCACCTGTTACGCTCAATATGGCCACTAGTCTTCTGAACTATGGCCCTGCAGCGTATCTTTCATTTCAAATAGAGTGAACGCTGTAAAATACAGAAGGGTATTTTCTCTCTCTTCTCTAAATAATTTCTGTAATCCATGAACTATTGTAGCACGTCTGTTCCGTAGTCCACGTTTTAACAGTTCAGAGCCACAATAATCCATCGTGCTGCCATCAGGGGACTTTACTGGAATATCACTAAAGGAGATTGTTTGTATTCTTGATCTGGCTTCAGTTTCTTGATAGAATCTCAGGG
The DNA here is from genome assembly GCA_023159025.1 of Thereuonema tuberculata. NCBI lineage: Eukaryota > Metazoa > Arthropoda > Chilopoda > Scutigeromorpha > Scutigeridae > Thereuonema > Thereuonema tuberculata. The sequence continues at coordinate 244,359,281 of JAFIDM010009631.1, forward strand.
ACGATTTGGCCATATGGCTGGAGACCTTATGCTTATGATTGTCGATTTTTGTGATGTCACGACCATGCAATGCAGGTAACTCCTGTGTGTAGATTCGTGTCAGAACATGTTTTCCCGGTGACAGTAGCCCGCAACTACCTTGAAACCATTGGGAAAACTTTCCTTGCACTGGCGAACAAAATTAGATCTGTCTATTTCGTCGATGGGACGGTATGAAATTGCCCAGATCTTCCACATTTGCTAAGATGGACCCAAGACTCATCCAGAGTGGCCAAAAAATCTATACTTATCGGCGAGGTCTTTTTCTGAAGGCTTTCTGCAATGGGGTCTTACGTCGGTCATTAAGCGCATGCATTCAGGCCTAATGAAACTTTTTCAGTCTGAGAAGGCTCTTAAGGGTTTTACAGACAGTGGACTTGAGCGATATTGACCTTTCACACATTGAAAGGAAATCGCACGTTGGATGAGGGTGGGGATCTCAGTTCGTGCCAAACGTCGCAGCTTTTCCGGAACAGCACGAGCTATCTTTTGAAATTTTCGTTTCCTGATCATCTTGATCGGGGAATTTCTTGAACTCCGTTCGATGTGTTCCTATGAATGACTATTGGCACGGTATCTTTGCTGACCGAAAGTCCAGGCTCTCTACATTGTTTAACTTTCACTGAATACGAATATATCGCATGGAAAAGTGCGACAATGTAACCGTCCGAAAAAACGATTTATTTTTGCAGCCATATCAGAAATATTGTATTATTACTAGAATAAAATGATGCATTCGATGTAGAGGTACTTGACTAAGGCGCTACAACATATCTTATTATGAATAGGGGCGCAGTCAAGAACATAGAATTTGTCATGTTGTAAAAGGAATCAACCCTCCGTAATATCGAAGTTCATGGAAAAATAAATGCAGAAAAACTTAAAAAAGAAAATGATTGCTATCACCAATAAAGCTTGTAGAAATCCAGATAAAAGAAATTGGATATTTAAAACTAGCCCAAAGCTTTAAAAGATACTTGAAGGAAAAGGTATTATGTTCTTAGAGTATCTTATTATTCCAAGAAAGAAGATATCCAGTTGCTAATTGGCTTTGTGTTTGGAGAAAATCACTGCTAATTTAACAATATCAAATTTATAAATTGCTTTAAAACAATTATAAAGCTGCTCAAGCTAATTTAGGAAAAAAAATTCCTTTCCGTTTTGCTAAATCAAGGTAGACATATTGGACTGCTTACTCCTCCACGAGCCAAAACTCACTAAAGAAAAATTAATTTCGTCATTTAATATTTATTTTAACTAGTTTCAACCCGTGAAATATTCACGGAAGTAAAACAAATTCTACCTTAAATACCGTAAAATTTTTAAAAACACAAGATAGAAAAAGATGTTCTAAGCTCATTTTTTATAAGGAGATTTGTTTATACTTAAGTATCCTGGTTTTACTTGTTTTTGAATTACAATTTTTGGATTGATTTAAAATAATTAAAGATTATTTTGTTTTGTGTATATGTTTAAGTAAGTATTGAACAACACACCAACATTAAATCAACTAATTTTTCTTTTCAAAAAGATATTAGTTAGTGTTTTTGTAATTATTTTTTCATTCTTTTTTTTCGCCTTGCATTGGATTCGAACCGAGGACCACCATAATCGCAGTCAGGAACGCTAGCAACTGGAATACTACAATATTCTCTCTCCGACTCTTTCCACTTTGATTGATGACAAACATCCGTTTTTTGCCTATATTATCAAGCTCCATTAGCAACAATCATATGTATAATACAGCTCTACAACAATCACTTCAATCGCAACAATTCTCAACAATCACATTTTTAATAATAAGGAAATTAAAGCGCACATTGATTCAAACATACATCCGGATGGACAGTTTTGCCTATTAATAGGATGATATCTTTCAGTTGATTGTTTTAGAAGAAATTCTTAATAATTATCACAAAATTATTATTGTTACAGATTTTAATGCACCTAAAATGATATGGAGAGATTATATCAATGATGCCTAAGGGAGGAATGGATACCTTGCTCTTGTTTAACGGTTTTTAATATTTCATCCCAATTAATCTTTTCTACAAAATAATCACATGTTCATACTTACAAAATATATGCAATAAAATACATTTATTTAGTATATTGAATAAATGTATTTTATTGAATGTATTTTGTTGTTGTGAAGATATGGTTATTTTGATAATAATATGACTACTAGAAGAGAGGAGATTAGGAAAAAATATGGACTTAATCTTTTCTACAGTTAATGGATAAAGTTAGTTGAACTTGGCTATTTGTAGAGGGGCCACTAATAATAATTAGGAGGTCTTCCCTGATGTTATTAAAAATGATCATCGATTAATCTATTTCGAAATCCGGGAGTATTCTTACTTTTCCTTTCACTTCTACTTATATTTTAAAGAGAACTGATTGGGGAAAATTTGAACATTGCTTATTAAAAAAGTAATTGCGGTATTGCTGCTTAGATGCAAAAGTTCTACGGAACCCCGTCTTGGTGGAGTTCAGATTTAAGAAACCTTAAGCGTTAGAGAGAGAGAGAGAGAGAGAGATCTAGTAAAAAAGGTTCATAAAAGCTATTGAAGCTGAGCAGAAAGCGTTATTGAGGGGTAGGTGAGGAAAAGAGGGCTTACTGGAAGACTCTTCTCCAAGCTAAATGGCAAAGCTGAATGTCTCTCTGCAACTTTTCTACTGCTTCTAAGAACATTCAATGTTCTAGCGGCTGGATAACCTTGTGATACTTCCTCTGCCATTATTTAAAGCCCGTTCGTGACTGATCTTCCCGCAGCTCCCAAGTGAAGAACGTTAGCCGCGGCTGCGTCTCTCTTTGTGGAACTCCAAGGCAGAGGTGGTCTGGCCAGTTCGCCAAGCCGGCGATTGCTGACGGCCCCGAGCCGTCCGATAGGGGGGGGGGGGGGGCCGATAGGGCAGTGGGCAGATGAGTGAAATTAGTATTTTTCACCCTCGAAAGTTACAGACAATCGAGAACAGCCGAGGGATACACTATTTTTTACCCAGATTTATCTTTACTTTTAATTTCTGATCATTCATGCTCGTACATTTGGTACTGTGTTTACAATTACTCATTAATATTAACAAGACTGGAAGAGAAGTTCGCCTAGAAGCGCGTCTCACGTTAACTGACTTGCTCGTCAGCTAATGGGCGGGTATGGGCCTACTACCAGACTGTACTAAGCTTAATTATTACAGTCCGGTTGGAAAGTAAAGTTAATCTGGCTTCTGAAAGTAAAGTTAATTTGGGTTGCTACGTTCCTCATAAAATTCCACTGTTAGGGCCCAATAAAGTTTTCATTACTAAGCACTAAGATGGGGCCCTAAACGGGGATTTACATATTACTGTCGGAAAGAAAGAAAATTTCAGACCCCCTCCCACGGTAAGTCATGTACTGGTTTCATTCACCTAAAAAATGAGTTATGAGAAGTTATAAGAAATTGATGGAGTGTGTAACCGTCCTGCAAATCTGATAAAAAAGAATTTTTAGATCTAAAAAAGGCTATCTTGCATCATTAGTTTTAAATAGAATTTTATTTATAGTTTGATATTTTATAAAATTTTATCATTGATACTGAAATTATTTGAGTAGCCTATACACTTTTTATAAAACTAAGCCTAAGTATTTACATATGAGATTTCACCTTGGAAAAAAAATCGGGAATAAGAATGAGTGTGAGCAACAACTTAATAAATAAATGAAGTACAGAAAAATGTGGTGTGAAAATATTGCAGCTTTTTTAGTTACGTAACGCCCGATGGTTGTTACATAATTTCTCTCTTTCCTATCCTCTATTTACATCATTTTATATATATTGAATCTTATTTCTTTATTTCCCCGAACCTTGTCTAAGTCTTCTCGAAACAGATATTTTCTGGATGATCTATTGTGTCGTCTCAGCCTCTTTACCATGTGGAATCCATCTTGCGCAACTATCCTTTACCTCCCCCTTTATTACCTTTCCTGCTAACAGATTTATTAAGCCTGCTAACAAATGTCTTGCCAGACTGATCCTGCATTAAGTGACGTCACTGCAAGGGGACAGTGTTTGCAAAATAGAACAGTGAAGAAAGACAGAATGCAGTAGGCATGAAAGCATCTGAGAAGGCAAGCTGTCGGTCATTTTTGCATCTTGCGGATGCCCATTTCTACCGGAGCAAGGTAGACTCTGCAAGCGAGAACATCTTGGCCCATCCCATTGAAGGTATCGGCTGAGATCCACCAGGAAGCGGGCCTCAGCAAATACATCGCAATTCCGGTGAAATCGTTGCGTCAATTTGAGCGTTCTTCAAATTTCCGGGCCTGCGTAGCGATAGCGTTTCCCTTGCGAAAGTGCGTCCCCTGCATAGGAAAGTGCGTTGCCGATAGTAACGGCTAAAAATCAAGAGTAATAAATCCAAGATTGGAGCACTTCTCCTCTCCAGAGAACTGCCACGAACTATATGTGCTCAGGCGAACTCTGAACAATACAGTCACTTAGGAACGCTATTATTTTGACTTTCACCAAGTGTGTATTCTTTTTATATTTTATATTGTTGCCTTCGTCTGAAAACCCCAGGTTAACGTATATGCTTATGAATCTTCATTTATTATCAGTCCTCATAATATTCACCTTCATGTAAATATACAGTGGTACCTTGACATACGAGTTTAATTCGTTCTGTGACGGAGCTCGTAACTCAAATTACTCGTATGTCAAATCAACTTTCCCCATTGAAATACTATTAATCCGTTTGTTACATGTTTTTAAATAAGAAAAATGTGCTTATAAATAATGAATATTGTATAACAAAGCAATATAATAGAATGTATTGTAATAAACTGGTTTTATTAAGTATAATGAACAGCATTTATCTTGGAGATCAGACGACTTGAAAATGCTGACGGAGGTGGAGGAGAAAGGCTGAACTGAATAACTGAATCTTATTCGCTGATTTTTGCCCTTTTCGCCACGCTATCCTCTCTTTCATCTGCAGGAGTTTTCGCTAAAAACCTGTTCAATGAGGTCTGTTTCATCCTCCCTTTTTTTAGAATGCTTCTCAAATGAGTTAGGCAAGTGTCATTAAATAGCACTGTCGCACGCCCAGTTGCAACTTTTTCTGCGTGCTTCTTTTGAATAAAGCCTGAAAGTTTCTCCCACATTCCCAACATTTCCTTTATCTCACTTGTAGACGTCTCCTCCGCGTCATCTATTTCCTGCAAAACCTCGGTGTGCTGCTGCGTCTGTAACTCCTTTAGCTTCTGCGTTGTCAGTTCTTCCGAGTGCTCCTCGATAAGCTGGTTGATATCACCTTCATCCATTTCCAGGCCCATGGAATGGCCGAGGAATATAATCTCCTCCACCACTGCCGCTTCGAGTTCGAGTCTTTCAAAGTCTGTTTCAGACAGAACCTCAGGCCCCAGCTTCTTCCACGGAGAGGTCAAAGTCCTCTTTGTAACACCCTGCCAGGCCATATCGATAATTCTGAGGCATATCACGATGTTACAGTGGTCCTTCCAGAATTTTCGAACAGTTTGCGTTCTCCGTCACCTCAAAGCAGTGGCGGAACAAGTGCTTGTTGAAGAGCTTCTTGAAATTAGAAATCACTTGCCGGTCCATGGGCTGCAGGATAGGGGGGGGGGTGTTTGGGTGGAAGGTAGAGATCCTTTATAAACTTGAACTCTTCGAGGTTAGATGGGTGCATTGTCCAGATCGAGAAAGGCTTGCAGGGATAGGTTATTTTCCCAGAGATATTTCTTGATGCCAGGAGCAACGACCAAATTCACCCACTCCACAAAGAACTGCCTGGTGACTTACGCCCTCGGATTTGCCCTCCACATAACCTGCAGTTTTTCTTTCAGAATCTTATGTGACCGAATGATAAACAAGCAGCGGCTTAATCATGCAGTCGCCGCTCGCATTGGCGAACAGTACGAGGGTTAGCCAATGCGTCATAGCTTTGTAGCCTAGCATCCTCGTCCCTCTGCCGCTATGTAAGTCCGCTTTGGCATCTTCTTTCAGAAGAGTCTTGTCTCGTCACAGTTGAAAACTTGCTGGAGAATGTATCCTTCGGCTGCTATAGTTCGGGCCTCAAAAGTTTTGAGGTAACCCTCAGCTGTCTTCATATCCACGCTCGCTGCCTCACCATTCCTGACAACGGAGTGAATGCCGGTCCTATTTTTAAAATTCTCGAACCAGCCCGACTGGCTTTAAACAGTTCACCCGATGCCCCATCCATCTAAGTGCCTGTGGTCTGCTGCATCAAATCACAGGGCCGTTCTCGTCTGCTATCCGTCGAGGTCTCCCCTCCGAACTGACCAGAATGCATAGCGCCATCTCAAGCCTCTAGGCTTCTGTTTACGAAACAGTCCTCAATCTGACTGGCTTCACAGTCAAGCACCAACTCTTCTTCACTAACCCTTTTCTTATTTCATAAATCTTTAATGAGGTATATCGGGCCCAGCTACCCCTCTCCACTGCTCGAACTTTTCCTTTAACCCTTCCCTTACACGTGCGCTCAGAAACTACGGAGACAGCGTTACAGTTATTATTCAGAATTATCATTAAGGCTAGTACACACCAAGGGACAAAGTCACGGAACACGTGTCTCGGGACAGTCGCGATACATTGTCCCTAGACTATCGCTATACAATGTCGCGCGTCCACACCTAACAGGCTGTTGCACTACAGATATCAGAACGCGATGTCCCAACAGATTGCTCTCTGTGCGTTTAATTTGTGCTTAAATAATTTAATGTTTTTAAAAAGAAAAAATCGTAAACCTAAACGGTACTAGAGAAGAACCCTATTTTCGGGAGGCATTACTGTTGCTATTAATCTTCTTGAAAAATTAAAACTGGAAGATGGCATGGGTTTCAGAAATTTTTGGGCCAGATGCTCCATAGCATCCCTCCTTTTATTTCTGTTTTTATAATTTAGATTTATGATATACCAAAGACATGGGAGGGCCTGAAAATCTTCATAAATCTTATTTTTAATGTTGTTTCCATGGCGGACAAGTAGAAACTGACTCAGAAGTCTCGGAACACGTATAGACTACAAAATGTCGCACAACATTGTCTCATGTTCCCCGTTTCGATGGGGAAAATGAGACATACGACTTCTGTATCGCGACAGTCCCGGAACACGAGAAAAATGTATCACAACAGTCGCGGAACAGCCCACGACTTTGTCCCGAGACACATGTTCCGCGACTTTGTCCCTTAGTGTGTACGAGGCTTTAGACCTTCGGAGTTTCAATATATCCAATCTGATACATATTTCATAATCTTGTTAAAAATAGTCAACTTCCTGTTTTGTTTTGTTTTTTTTTTATTTTAGTAGAAGAACAAAATACATGTGTTGCTGTAAGTGATCCTCATTTTTTCCAGTTTTTAGTAATTTAAATGTGATTATGTTAAACCTCTTCCGTTCTAAATACTAAATTTCTTACTATAAACGATTTCCTTCTTTTAATGTTATCTTATGTCGGCAATATTAGTATATAAAGCTATGAGAAAATTGAAAAGAACTTCACTTATATTTTTAAGAACTCATATTTTTAAGAACTTCACTCATATTCATATTCACTCATATTTAAAAAAAAAAAGTATTTGATTAAAATTAAGCAATAGTCATTTACTAAACTTCCTGTTTAGTATTTATTTAAGTCATTTATTTATTAGTCAGTTATTTATTTAAGTCATTTACATTTTGCGAATTTTATGTAGGTAACATGTCCTAGTGGAACGACATGCACGTCAATGCAAGGAAAAGCTGTTTGTATGAGACGTAAGTATTTAGAAATTTTAACAACTTTTTACTTTGACAGCGTAAAGCTCCAAACTGAAAATTCTACTATCTTGTTAAAAATTGTCGACTTACTGTTTTATTTTGTTTTGTTTTTATTTTAACAGAAGAACAGAATACATGTGGTGATGTAAGTGATCTTAATTTTTTTCCAGTTTTTAGTAATTTAAATGTGATTATGTTAAACCTCTTCAATTCTAAATACTAAATTTCTTACTATAAACGATTTCCTTCTTTTAATGTTATCTTATAATAGTGAGTATTTACGTGCGCTGATAAATTTATAATATTATGTACGCCGACGCACAGGTATTAGAAAAATAAAAACATAATAACAAAGAAATGGAACAACTAGTTTCGACACAGTCAGGACTTGCACAAGGACATTTATCAATTCCTCAACCTCCACAAAAACAGCCATCATTTTCAACCGACAGTGCCGCAGAATGGACCTCATCCCGCACTCCCTCAACGTTAAGGTATGTGAAAATTCGCCCGCCATTCAAAAAGCTTTAAGACGGCTGCGCAGGTGCATTTTTCAAAAAAGAATTAACTCTCTTCACAAAAAGCAAAATTGGTTAGTGCACCGCATCCAGTGCCTCTCGGATTTATTGCAAAAAAGGATGCCTGTGTTCCCGTTCGTTGGGCTATTAAAAGAAGCAGCCTACAGATTTCAAAAGGAATTTCAACGTATCACGCAGGTTCACATAAGGAAGCTTAGCGCTATGAGTTTACAAAAATGGCCCCCGGTTCCTACAAATGCCAACAAAGTCATCAACATTAGCAAAATACAGCTGAGTCCCATTCAACATCATATCCTAAGCAAAGGTTTAAAATTCAATGTTTTAAAAAAACCCAAGATGCACGACATCATTCCAAAAATAGAAGTAGCGCTAACCTCCGTGCCCGCTAAGGAAATCCCCGCCACCTTGAGAGAATCCATTGGCAATATCGTCCGTAAGGCTTTAAAAACACCCGTCCTTAACAACCTCAATCCGTTGGAAATTGTAGAATTAATAAAGCTCCAGAATTCTATGACACAAAGCTCCCTCACCACCGCTGATAAGGGTGGAGCCGTTGTCTTAATGGACAAACCGCAATACGCTGAGATGGCTGACAACTTCTTTCAATCAACACCTGGACTAAAATTTTTCTCCTCAGATACAAAAATTGTTTTAAACCACAACAGGTACGTCATTCGTTCCCTGGCAAAAAGTGGCCATCTAAGCGCCCAGTGTGCTCTCACGCTCAAGGACGAAACCTTATCGATTCCTAAAATCAGGTTTCTCCCCAAAATTCATAAACCTAAAAACGAGAACGGGATTTTCGCAGCTAGACCCATCGTTAATTGCCATAACTCTGCCGTAAAAGGACTTTCCGATATTATATGCAAAAAAATAGATAACTTCAACATCTATTCCAACTTCACTGTCAAAAATAATATAGAGGCCATCAACAAGATTAGAACATTAACTTTCCGCCCCAGTTACAAATTTTTTTCACTGGACGTGAACGCCCTGTTTACGTCAGTCTCCCTGGACCTCATCACAAGGGCGCTGGAGCATTTACAATGCAAATCTTTCATCAATCACGTCAACTCTTCTACACCATTGGAATTGTTACCTTTCATTGATGCCCTGTTCAAAATGCAAATATTTGCATTCGAGGGCAGCATGTATCAGCAAACCAACGGGCTGTTCATGGGGCTGGTGGCCTCCGCCACTCTCGCCGAAATCGCCATGATTTACATTGAGGATTCAGCATTTCTCATTTACAACCAACTTAAGATTCACATCCCATTGTTCATCAGATATGTGGACGATCTTTTACTCTATAGTGATCCCCTTGACCAACGAACAATAATGACGGAAATCTCCAATATACATCCCGTGATCAAATTCAAAATAGAAATGGAAAGCAACCTCGAAAAATCCATTGCTTTTCTAGACCTACTCATTCAACGCAAAAATCAAGGTTTCCACACCACTGTGCATCGCAAACCGACCAATCAATAAATAACCCTAAATTACAACTCTTGCACCCCAACCTCCTTCAAAATTAACAATCTAAACATGGCCGTAAAAAGAGCATTCGACATTTCCAGTGATCACCAATCTTTCAAACACGAAATCTACACAATTCACAACATTTTACGGCACAATGAATACCCTGAACCTTTCCTTAAAAAGCACATAGCAAAGGCGACAACCCTTCACTACAAAGACGACATACCGGTTCACAAATCCCATCTCAAATATGTTTCCATACCCTATTATCCACCTTTACATAAGGCACTCAACAACATTCTGCGACCCCTGCAAATTGTCACAACATCTCCCGCCATTCAAACACTGGGCAAAATTCTCCGAAAACAAACACCCCAAAGATCCTCCGACGAGATACTCTCCACGCAGGGTGTCGTGTACGCCATACCCTGCCTTCAGCAACCATGTTTTTATGTTGGTGAGACAGGTCAACAACTGGGGGACCGCCTTTACCAACATCAATATGCAATCAATAACCGAAACACCAATTACGCAACTGTCACCCACGCCACAGACCACCATCACAAGATCAACATTCAAGGCACCGTTATCGTTTGCAGGGAAATCAACGCCTATCTTAGGAAGTGCAAGGAATCGGTCTTTATTTTAAATGAGCCATCCTGTTACAACGAAACCATTTCTGTGAAAAATATCAGCAAATACAAAATCCGAAAAACAAAAAGAAAAGATTCTTTAATTCAAGGCACTCTGCTAAGGGCAAAAAGAAACCGTAATAAATAGCAGGGAGAAACGAGAGAAGGGGAGGGCCAAAAGAGGGGAGAAAGGTTGTAGGTTTTAAACACTCTTCCCCTCCGCTATCCCAAGGCAATGGGCAAGTGAAAGGAAGCTCCGCTCGCGCCCGCGCCCTCCTGCCAACGCCCACAATCCCCTCCCACACGCAGGATGACTATATAATCAAGACCCAAGTTTTATTTCGTGAACTTGAAAAAAGGCACTATATGTGTCGAAACTAGTTGTTCCATTTCTTTGTTATTATGTTTTTATTTTTCTAATATCTGTGCGTCGGCGTACATAATATTGTAATGTTATCTTATGTCGGCAATATTAGTATAAGGTACCTCAGCCATATAACGCCATGTATACCTTTAACGCCACCTATCTAATTCTTCATAAATAGAAGAGATGGCGGTACTGCACTAAAGTAGTGTGCATTGACATGCCATCTAGTATTGAAGTGAGTTACTAGCAGACCGCGAACATTTTCGAGTGAAATTATATTTCCACCTTTTCGTCTCGAGGACTGGTTCTGAAAGGCTGCTACTATATCAACTTAAGATAAAATATAGATTTTTTAATGTTCAGCAAACATTAACTATATAAAACTATATATTTACTTGATAATTGAAGATTCTTCTATGTAGATAAGTTAATTGTTATTTTTAAAATTCAGAAATTGTAGACAAACAAGTGTATCATGTGATCCATGTGCTCAGTAGCGCTTTAACGCCATGGTGGTGTTAATAGTCTACATATACGATTTTAGGTTACGTACGACATTTATAAGTTACTAATAGGTTTCATGAAAATATAGATTTTTATCTTATTTATTATTTTGCTTTTATAATCGGAAAATGCCGAAATTAATTAATTTTTACATTTCCTCTTTGTTTTAGCTACAGATTAGAAAGACTGCGATAATTTCAAGTGATTTTTTATTATTTTTTACAGAAAGTCAAATTTAGTTGCTTTTTACTGTAATTTTGTACAGATAATGTGTACAATGATGGAATAATTCTTAATTTTAAATAAGTTAGGTTACTAGAAAGTAGGTGGCGTTAATTGGACCAGGTGTTCCTAATAACTCCAGTTTGCAAAGTTTTTTTATTTGAGTTCTCATACTTCTCCAATAAAAGTTATCATATGTTTCATTATGGTATGCTTCAAACAGAAGATTAAACTTTCTTGGTCATAATTTTCGTGCTTTGATACACCTTATTTCCAGACTTACAGTAATTTAAATGCTAAGGTGGCGTTATTTGGGCAGGGTACCTTATAAAGATCTGAGAAATTAAAAACACTTAAAGAACTACACTCATAATTTTTATTTTTTTAAATATTTGATTTAAGATAAGCAATAGCCGAAGTCATTTACTAAAAGCGAATTTTATCTAGGTAACATGTCCTAGAGGAACGACTTGCACGTCAATGCAAGGAAAAGCTGTTTGTATAAGACAACGTAAGTACTAAAAAATTTTAACAACTTTTTACTTTGAATGCGTAAAGCTCCAAACTGAAAATTCTACTATGCTACCACTATTCACAATCATTCTTCACGCAGAATGAAAAGTCTATCAGTTTTCAGTATCTTCCCTTCATAATTCTTCACAATTGTTAAAAGATTCATGTTATTCAGCAATGCAGACATCGTCAGATCTGGTAGATCAGTGTGCCAGGAATGCCTACTAGGCGCGAGCGGGACAAGAATTCAATGGCATCCCATATCATAACGCCAGATGCTGGACGGCATGGCGATGCATAATGCAGGACTTACTCAGTCTTTCGTCGCAGTGCCGCCATACATGGATGCGACCAACACTGTGCTACAATACACACTAATTCTTGAGCTAGGGCTTGCGATATTTTGTTTTTCAGAAGTATCTGCTAGCAGCCGTAAACCTTATGCTAAGTTTCAATTTGATTAATGAAACTAAATCATCAAAATTTCATTCAAACTCTTATAATTTCTATTCGACAAACCGAACCCTTGTTAATTTTATATAAAAGCTACCAATGATGATCAGCCTCTTCCTGTAAGTTCAGAACACTTGCTTCTTGATTGTTGATTGATGTAAACATTAACTGAAGCCCCAACATAATGCTTTGTGTAAAGTTTATGAATACACCAAAATAATTTTGTTAGAAAACTTCAACTGAACTATTTAACCGAAAAACAGATTAAAATTTTGCAAAAATCCACAATTTTCAATATCAGTTGCAACTCTTTATTTTGCATTTCCATACTGGAATCTCATATCGAGTGTGTTAAATATACATAAGAAATCTATTAGAAATAAATGTCAAAAGAAAAAAGAAAGTTTCAACTTTATTTAATCTCGTTTTATCAATCCATAGTTGTCGTGACAAACTGGACTTGTATAAAATCATTTCTTTCTTTAATGAACTTTTCAGAACACATTGTCTGCAGAATGGTAAGTTCTCCATTACCTTTCTTTAAAAAAAAAAACAAAACAAAACGAATGCACATACGTGCATTAATTTCAATGGAAACTATTAAATAAAAATATATTGAGGATGTTTCTTCTCCAACTTTTTTAAATCTCTCCAAATTAATCTTCACCAGTTTTTCTTTTCTTTTTTTTTTTTTTTTTTAAAAAAAAAAAAGGACAGTAAAAGAAAGTTATGAAATAATTCTGTACTATGTGGCAGTAAAATCATTAATCGTAAATCATTGTAATGTTGTATATGGTTTTAAGATGTTATTTCGGCAAAAATGTAAAATGAAATAATTAAAAGGTTAAGAGACTGCCGTCGCATAAGTTAAAAATTAAAGAATTAAAAATATAAAAGAATAGAAACTACTAGTTTCGTCTCCGGGAAACTGGAGACTTCATCTGGTTGCGGAGAAACTAAACAAAGAGCTTAAAAACAACATTAATTCCCATAATGGCTAGGGTGGGAACGAGAGCATGTCGGGTAATTTGGGAAGTTTATATT
>JAFIDM010009631.1:244408513-244424732 GCA_023159025.1 Thereuonema tuberculata
TTTGTTGTTGTTTAGTTATTGTGCGGTTTTGTATTGTTTTCTTTGAAGTTTTGCAAAAAAGAACATAGGTTGCACATTTAAGCTACTGACCATTTATGTCTTATCGAAAAACAGTAAAGGAACAAAAAGTTTACAAAAATATTTTTTTTTAAATATTGCTTATCAAAATTACTTAAACTTAGAAACAAATAGATTAAAAATATCCAATGCTTGCAGCAAATCTGTTCTATTATTGTGAAAGTGAATTCGCAGTATTTTAATAAATGTTTACTGTTTTTCTTGTGAATTATACGATCTGTGATAATATCCACTATAATAATTATAATAATATTATATAATATAATATAATATTATAATTATAATAATTCATTCTTGACTATCAACTCTGTTGCAATATGGCGCCTTCTTTAATTTTATCTTTTCTTGAAATAAGAAAAATCATTTTCTTATAGTGATTTTAATTCGCTTGTGGAGATCTGGAATCGCATTTGCTGATTTCAAAAAATATTAAGTGAAATATGAAGTGTATAAAAATGTGATACAGATGTTTGATTGTATTCTCATTATATTTTGGGTGGTTATTATTTTTTTTGTATCTCTAAGTTCGAAATTAATTTATAAACGGTTCAAAAAAAAATTCTTAGAACGATTCTACTATGCCTCAATTGATTTTTTCCAATCAAATAAATATAAATGAAAAGAATTTTTTTTTACCTTCTGGAAATCCTGGTGGTATTGCAATTTCTGCTATATTTTCAAGATTTTCAAAAGCCAAAGGTCTTGAGAAGTCTGAGGCAATTTCAACAGCTCTAAAACAGAAATTTTGGAACCAGAAAAATTAAGTTTTTTAAAAAAATAAAACATTAAAAAAAATGATAAAAAATATCACCTTTAAAATTCCCGTTCCGAGATTTGGAATTGGGAAAAATCCTGGAATTCAATCAATTTTATTGAATATTCGATGCAGTTGATTGAATTACTTAACTTCTTTCCAGTTTTTCAAGATGTTATCATGTATCGGATTTCATTAAATCACTTCATGAAGTATATCATGCGTTATAGAACAGAATTCAATAGTAATAATTTCTAAATGTTACACTAAAAAGGGTGGACCCGGTAGCCGAGTGGGTAAGGGCGCTTGGTTGGAGGTTGGGGGTTCGATTCCCGGCCTCGGTGGAGGCCGGGAATTTTTCCACGCTTTTTTCTCCTCCAAACGGGCCCTAGGGTCTACCCAGCCCTCTATAGAATGGGTACCGGGTTTCTTTCCCGGGAGTTAAAGGCGGGCGAGCGACGGGCCGACCCCCCGTCCTCAACTTTGTCCCGTAGGTTCTGAACCATGGAGCCTACCCTCCAGCTGCATTGCGCGGTCCTCTGGGCCTGATCGCAACTTTAACTTTAACTTTAACACTAAAAAGTTTCATGTTTACATTAAGGTGATGCTATTGATAATGATATTATTGAACCGCTCCTGACGGCATTTCTGAAAGAGAGAGCTTATAAGGAGATCGAGCAAAAACTCGATTTCCTGAATCTCCTTTCATTTTCGTAATTTCAGTTTTATTTTCCGCATTAACTACAATTATTAATTGAATAAACATATATATTTACAAAAGCAATAATCTCCGGTACATCAGAAGTCGGATCAAGCAGATCTTACTGAATGTCCGTGAAATTTGAGAAACTTTTAAATGTTCCTTTTATGAATGCATTTTATGAATGAAAATTTTAAAAACTGATATAATGCAGCTATATAATAGCGCTAATCATTATATATCAAAATGACTTTGCTGTGGTTTAAGCAAGGAACTTTATGAAATGACGGAATAGCATAACATTCACTCTCACAAACTCATATCTTTCACATCTTAGAGCATATGCACAGTCGCAATTTTAAATCTAAAATTTTGGACAACAATTTTATTTTCCACTCATTTTATAACAGGAACAGCATCCGATTAAATATCTTCCTGGTTTCACTTCGTAAAATGTGAGCAGCCTTGATGAACTGTGAATGCTATCGTGTGAAAGGAAAAAGATTGATCATCAGAATGACACTGCACAAAGGATTGGAACACATAAATATAATAATAAAAACAGTCATTACAATTATTCAATACAGGTAATATAAAATTTAACTATCCTCTCTTTGACGATAAAATATTTCTAAAATTTATTCTAAAAGTTTTAGGTTCTTATCTTCACTTAATGACAGTAAAGTAAGTAAAATTCTAGAAACAAAACAAAAAGGAAACAGTCCAAGTGATAAACAACTTTAATTTTTTTTTAAAAATTAAATCCACAGCAATTTTTTTCGAATAAATTCGAAGTTCATTACATTTATTTCTTCAAATTTTCTAAAGATTTGTGGATTGTTCTCAGATAATATTACCTGACTTGAGATAGACTATCTTGGAGGTATTAGAAATACATGAGTGATTAACATTACTGTATTTTGGCTGCCCTGTATTGAACTTTTCAGTTTCATATTCAGTAATTCTGAATAAATAATTTAAATTTGAATAATAAATAATAAATAAAAATTTCTATTTTGAATAAATAATTTTAATACTTAAAAATTTAGATTCTATCCTACAACGGATACCAATGTTCACAAGACATTAATTAACTGACTATTTCATAATGATAACTATAAATGTAAAACTATGCGTTTAGGTTGGTGAAGGCTTTCTAATAGTGTAGCTGCTTAAGTGAGAATATTATTTTAAGTGAGAATTTTATGAGAAAAATATGAAATTTTCACCGTAGTTAGTATATAGCAAAATGTTCATATTTCGATGTGAAGGAAAGTCAGATTTGACCGCTCAGGTCTTTCAGAGGTCACATCCAATATGGCGCCCACTCCACCATGCCCAATGTTTAAATATGTGTAACTTAGGAAGCAAACAGTGTAAAGAGGTAATTAAGGTATCATTTACAAACAATTGAGGGATGCTCATTCATTTGGTGATACTTTAGAGATCACTAGATAGCTTATTTGCGGACTGTGCCACCAGCTGCCCTCAAGACGAAGGACTTCCGTGCGCCGGCTGTTCAAGGGTTTGGGAGATCTTGCGAACTCCTGTTTGCTGCAGCTGCAACACAAGATGAGTTTGTGTGGCTCAGCACAGTCATGAAAGCTGTTGAAACGTCAACCATTGACGGTTGGATATCATGGTCTGCCTACCACGCTGACC
The DNA here is from genome assembly GCA_023159025.1 of Thereuonema tuberculata. Taxonomy (NCBI): domain Eukaryota; kingdom Metazoa; phylum Arthropoda; class Chilopoda; order Scutigeromorpha; family Scutigeridae; genus Thereuonema; species Thereuonema tuberculata. The sequence goes on from JAFIDM010009631.1 coordinate 244,411,708, forward strand.
TTTACCAAACAACATTAATCTCACCTCCGGTAATCAACGCACTATTGTCTCTCTTTCTAGACGTGTTGTACTCAGTAGCGGTGATCAGGCACTCCATGGACATCGGTAAGAAAGTTGTGCAGCACTTAAACCCTGGTCAAATTCCCTTCCAAGCTGCTGACCAACCACTTTGTTCTTTTTAATCAACCACTGTTACGATTGCAAGGGAAGATAGGGAGTGTTTATAATCTAACTATGGCCGACCATGGCACGGCACTTTTTCTAGGATTGATCGCCCCCCCCCCCCCGAAATAAAGTTCTGCCTACGGACCTTAAGGTGAGCATACCGTTGAAACTGATGCAGTAATACTGACTGCAGGTTTCTTCAGCAAATTATCTCCTGATGACTTGTGGATTGCCTTAATGTCGAGTTAAGCTTTCGATAAATAACTATTCTCGAAATAGTTGCCACAATTAAACCGGCACAGTGTCGTACTCTAGCAGTAGTACGCTTTCACACTTTCATAGGTACAGTTTCCATATTCAATGGTAGAGGAAAGAAAACTGTCTCGAATACTTGGAAGTCTCTGCCAGAGGTGAATGATCCATGAACTACTATCCATGCCCAGTGAGATCAGTCAAGAGTCAATGTTATTGCTGAAACGATGTTCGACCGAACCTCGGAGATCATGGAGGCTAATGGTGCCAGGAAGCAGCTCTTTACACAGAAGTCTAGAATAATAGAAAACATTTCTCCAACCATGCAGCACTACTCAAGCGCACTTGCAACTGTTGGAACCAGACATTTGTCATGGATCCAGATAAGCCAAACTCCACTGACTAGGTCTGGATAAAGGAGATAACTAGGTGGCAGCTTCTTTGGACTACTCTTTCTGAAGCATTGGATTCGTGTCATGAATTGATCCGCTGTGGATATAAGAAAGGGTGCACAAGACTCTGCAGGTGTGCCAAAGCTGCACTCAAGTGCACTGCACTATTCTTCTGCTCTGGAAATTGTCGATTTTGCTCATTACATATATCCCATACATTTGTTCATTACATAGATATTAATGTAATAAAAAAAATTTCCATTCTTTACAAACAAATGCATTACACACGCTATTTACGTCAATAATGACCTTTGACTTTGACCTAACTGCAATTCCTTGAATTCTGTAGATCTCTACAGAAATGTCACCAAATGAATGGACATCCCTCAATAATTTGTAAATGACACCTTAACTGCCTTTCTGCAATGCCTACTTCCTAAGTTACATATATTTAAACATTAGTTGTGGTGGAGTAGTGACCATATTAGGTCACTCTAAGGTCAAATCTGTCTTCCCACCACATCGAAATATGAACATTACGCTGTGTACTAACTATGGTAAAAATTTCATACTTTTCTCATAAAGTTCACAATTGGTCTGGTTAACAGCTCTGCTATAAATAATTAGCGATGTTATGTGTTAAATAAATATGTAATACAAAATTAAAAGGATTCTTAAAGATTGTAGATTACTGATTAAGTTTCTATTTCTAATTCTGTAATTATAATGTTTGTATTTTTCAGTAAATTCAGTTACAGTTCAGCCAACAAAGAAAATTTTCACCATAAAATTGCTAGAAAAGTGGTGGTACATTCTAATTTGGAAATGAAAATATGCCTCAATAAATAAGAATACGGCTCGATGGAAATCACACTTACAAAGTCTGTGGAATCAAACCTTTCGTATCGTGCATGTTTGTATAGGGGAACCCAGGGCGGGACGTGGTGACGGGGCGGAATAGGGTGGCCTGTTTATTTCTTTCGCTAGGTGGTGGTACTAGCGGAAAACAGGCAAATCACATCAGTCAATCCTGGGAAGTAATTCATTTCCTGCTAGTCATTGTTTGTGCTTGCATTGTCTGCAAGCATTAGCTGCATGCCTCTATTGTGTGGAATTGTATGCAAATTCTAACAAATGCTTGATTGCCTGCAGTAAATGTAAAAAAGTGGTCACTTAACTCGTGAGGGTATATACAGTGACGATGATAAGACAATACTTGAGACAATACCGTGTACAAATAAGAAAAAGATTGTTACCCCATTCTTTCTCCTCATAGGGAGCAGAATCATTTCCTTAAGAAACTTGGAATCTTTTAACACTTATCTGTACTTTTAAATGTTTTCTCAATCTTACACTGTGAATAAAATTTTAATTTAAGTGATAAAGATTTTGTTGCTTTGTATAAAACTGCCTACTTTAAGTTAAATATTAAGTGCCCCGGGCACTTAATAACTTTAGGAAGTTAGGTGAAATATGCGAGTTCCTTGCTACAATAATTGAATTTCATTGGTGAAAAATGAAAACCAATCTAAAAGGAATAATTTCCGATTTAAATACGAAAAAGTATTCATCAAAAACACTTGATTCTACAGTAACCAACTTTATATAAAACTGAAAATCTTACAGATATGCTTCAGAGTATCTGAACATGAAATTTGAAACAGTCAATATTTGATTATTATCTTGAGTATTTTCAGTTTTTGTTTCTTTTTGCATTTTCAAGTTTACGAATTATAAGTTTAATAACGTAGATAGGAAACAATTTTTTAACTTAATTGTTAAATTACAATTCGGATTACTCATGATTCACATTATCTTCCTATATTTTGAGGATAAATACTTACGATTTCAAAGACATTTTTGTTCCTGTATTCTTGTACCATAATTAATCATTGCATAGTATTGCATTTTGGTAATTCGGGATTCGCTTGCAACAAAGAGTTTCCTGCCATCCAATAAACTGCCAATTCTTTCCACTATTATTCGACTGATCGTACCAATCTCTCCTTAGCATCCATGCTCATAAACTATTTTTGTATCTAAATGACGGCATGATAGTTTATTGCTGTTTCAGATTGAAAACCAGTAATAATATAGTCAAGGAATTGTCTTAATAACCCTGTTCTCATTATTTTTGGAAGAAGCTACGAGGGCAAGGCATTGAAAACTAGGATGACTAGAAACTTTTTTGAATGATGCTTTGATTTCAACTAGATAAATTCAATGTTGAGTCAATAAATCTAATCACTCCTGTTTTAGAATTAACTATAAATAATTTTTTTTTGAAACTTCGTTTCTAATTATCTTTTAATTCTCTTAATTAAACAAAGAATTTTAATATATGTTTGTCTCCATATAACTTCCAATTTATGTTTTACTGTTTTCTTAATGTCAAAATTTTTCATTAGCATTTTCCCAAACTGATTTTAGTTTTTCTTTTATTTCCTTTATTATTTCAGTTTTATTGATGTTATTTAGGAAAATTAGCATTTTCAAGAATATTACTTCATACTTCTTGCTTCGAATACTAAATGTCAGTATGGGTATGAAAAGATGAAGTTGTGGTGAAATTTGCTACTGCCTGAGTTTATTTGGTTATATGGGTTTAGTTTGTTAATGGCAATGGCTCTAGTAATGATTTGTTCGTGTATTTGAATAAGTGTTAGGTAGCACTGAAGTTGGGATGGTATACTGTGTTGAGAAAGTATATTATTGTGACAAATTGTTGTTAGTTTTTGGTTTCAAAAGCCTTTTCATGCTTTCTTCTTTCTGGAGGATAGTTGGCGTTTTGTTTGGCCATATGTAGAAGCTGCAGGGAATTTTGTAATTACAGTAAACCCATGACTCATACGCAACATTATCAAAACATACGAATACATCTGACAGACTTCATCTTTGCATACCCTCCCTTCATCTTTTCCCTAATTTCTTTTGTTTTTGAAATATAAATCAAAATTCTCTTATATAACTCCTTCTAAACTTACTGGTTAATTAAATCCCTTTTTTATTTTTTATTTACTTTTTTTAAATAATTTAAGTTTCTTTTTTATTCCAGTCAAGCTGTCAAAATTTCCATTATGTTGCACCCTCCAAACATATCCTGTTAATTATGTCCTTTTAATTTTAAATTAATTAATTAATTTAAGAACTTCAATTTTTTAATACAGTCGAACCTATATATCTCGAATCTCTATATTTCGAAATTTCTGAAATTCCCTACATTTACAATCTAAATTCAATGTGTTTTCCATGTTTATCTCGAAAAACTTTCCTTGAAAACCTCTGTATCTCGAATTTAGGATAGTGTAAATTACAAAAATCGATGCCCAAAGACACCCTTCTTCAACAACAGGTTGAATCTCAGGAAAGGTTGGCCACGAGGTGATCCGCAGCTCTTGCTAACCTTAGAAGGCTAATAGAAACAAAGAAAGTTAGACTTCAAAAGTCACTGAAAGACTATTTTTATTGTTAAAGGTACGTATATATGTTAAAAAAATGTTGTGGATATATGTATAATTAATATGCGATCATGCCACTGTATTTTTCCACAACAAAAGCAATTAAAACGTTTTTTAATTGATCGCATTTAAAACCTCTATAACTCGAAACCTCTTTATCTCGAATTTTTTTTCTTTCTCGTGAGATTCGAGGTAGACAGGTTCGACTGTAATATGTTCTGAATTTCAAATTCACTTATATAGTTCTAATTCCCCATTCCATTAATCGTTGATCTAATCTATTTGGTCGTCTTTCCTAGTTGTTCCCTTACCCATGTCTCTATGCATTCCCTTGTTCTGTATAGTGTTCTCATCTCTTGAAAATGACCTCTTGTGGGAAACCGAGACTGTCGGTGGCAAATTATATTATTTTTTATATATTATATACATAAATATGGTATTATATATAGATTATTATTATTATTATATATCAATATAAATCATATTAAACCAATAATTCAATAATTCTTATATGTGTTTAAAATATAAGTAATATACAAGGTGATTCAAGTAGAAGTACCTCTATGCAGCGCATTCTAAAGAGAGAATCTTGCTATGGCATGATCACTGGACGTATCTGCAACATTCAACGATCCTGTTGCAACAGCTTCGATCAGTTGAGGTATCCTAGGTTTACGCCATCTTCCTGCTCGGACTGTGAAGCTACCCGTTTATCAAATCGATGAACCACTGGTGCCGCACTGGTTAATGATTTGCAGCATCTGTACTCGCGAAGTGCTGCAGCAGCGTTTTCATCATTCTGCTAGAATAACTGTAAAAGTAAATCGCTTTCCATTAATGAACCATCGCGCTCCTAGAAGAATGTCTCCGACCAGCCTCCCACTTTATTTTATAACTGATTCGATACATTACGAATCAAATTTGTGCAAATTTCAACAGTCGGTGCCGTTCGCAGCGCCATATTGGTCATTTTTCGAATTATTTCTTTTAATTGCAAAAATCTTTTCCCAACGATCTGTAATGTATAGTTTGATGTTGTTTCGCCCACTGGTTTTTTTTCTCTCCAGAATGCCCTGCATGGGGGTACTTTAATTTGAATCCCTTTATATAATGTATATAATATTCTCTTATACACTATGTCTTTCATATTATTGTCCACTTTGGTTATTCTCTTATTTTTAAATCATTAACATACCGAATAGCATTATTTTCTCTTGTAAAAAGTGAAGAGACAACATCAATAGCTTCAGGAACTATTCCACACTGTATTTTTTAATAGCAACTAATAAGGAGCACCTTTGGGTTCGAACAAACAAATACGCACCAAATTTCAGAGGATGATCATTTTCTGATCTCTGAATTCATTGGTGATAGTTGTTTTTCTGTAAAATTTAGCACATATTCACTAGAGGTCTCTTGAGCCCAAAGGACATGCTGGAAGCTTGAAGAATCGGATCTGCATGCAAATCTGTACAGAGGACAGTGTGTCGTCTCTGACTTCATTACCGTTGATCAGTTTCTTTAGAACGTGTTGTAGTCGCGGAAATGATAATCGAAGATTTGTCTGTAAATTCAGACATTGTGATGACACTTGCGACTTTAGATTTATTTACCGTAGAAGGTTTGGGTAAACACTCAATATATTAGCTGGTTTCGATTAACATTCGCCGGTGGTGGAACCCTGGCACTGATGGCATATTGAACAGCATCCAATATGTTCTATTGGACGAAAGACTCATGGTATCAACTCATGATGCCGAACACTTAGGTATGCTCCTCAAGCAATAATTTCGTGACTATAAATCTGTGCGGTGCGCAATGTTCTGCTGATGAGCAAAATCTAATCTAATGAATGGATGACATGAACGTGTGCAAATGATCCAGAAGGATATTTACGTAGCCTCCGCCGGTCAAAGCAAAAGCGAATAGAGGTCCTATTCTCAGCACACTGTAAACGAGCCATCGCCGTCCTAGATTGTACCTTGTTCGCATACGGCATTCTTTGCCTCGTGGGGTTTTTTCCATACGCGTAGTGGTCTATCTGCCTGAAACAGTTGGAACCCGTGACTCGTCAGATCAGGCTACACAATTCCAGTCGTCTTTCATCGAGTGGCGGTGTTCATGATCCCAAGCGAGGCTCAGAGCTCTGTGCTGTCGGATCAGCAACGGGATTCGAATGGCCCGTCGACTCCTTTATCTTCAAAGAAGAAAAAGAACGTTGTACTGTGCGAACGCTGTTGTCATGTGGAGCCCGAACATGGAATTCTTCTGTTATCTGATGCAATGTCGCATTTATCGACTATCAATCACAAATGAAGAATACGAATCACTACCATGTTAAAGAAGGCTTATCTCATTTGACCCTCTTCCGAAATTATTAAAATGTTTTCGATAAATAGTTATCCTTAGGGCAAAATTTAGTGCAGTTACCGAAACAAAGTCGTAAATACGCTACTGAGCTGAGCATTCTAAATTTTTATATTACTGCAAATATGTACTGCTGTACTTCATAAAACGTCAGACAATGCTTTATTTTTTTTTTGCAATATTTAGCTCAATGTTTTTGCTTTTACATTTTGCTTATTAAGGTTAAAGTATATTCAGTTTAACTGAATATCTTAGGAATCCACTGCTATTCAATCATAAACGATAGTCCAAATGCCAACATCTATTTGTTGGCCAAACTTAACTTCTTGGAGAAGTAATTTTTTTTAAGGTAATGTAAATTACTTTTTCAAACTTGGTATATATTCTGCATCAAGAGAATAAAAATCTCAATAAGTTAAACAAATCTGATAAGATACAATAGATGGTATAAGAATGAAGAACAAACATCGTAAGATATTTAGAAGCACAACGTTTATTGTTCATCCCAATATGTTACAATACTTACTTTTCACACATACATTCGGGACATGATTGATAACTGTTTCTCCTAATTAGCAGAGGACAGTAAGGATATGGGACTTTACAGTTACTTGTAGACGGACAACCAGACGTCTGAAAATCTGCAATAAATATTAAAGATATTATAACAAAAGTTTTATATATTGAAATAGTTTTATATAATGAAAAGATTAAAGATTTCAATTATTGTTGATTTAGTAAAAATATACTGTAACCGAGGCTAATTAATAAAATAAAATAAAAAAAAAATTATTGTATCCATACTGACCATATTGTATTACTGACATAATTTCAATATCCGAAATTTAAGTTATAAAAACTTTATTATGTTATGAAATATCAACAAAGGATACACCTTTTAATTAGATATATTAATTTAATTAAAACAACGTTTAACGTGTGCGGGTTGAAATTTTTATGGACAAGGATATTCGTTAAAAATAATGAGCATACATATTAAACCATAATTAATTCATTTATTAAAAGTTAAGAAAACAATAAAATACTTATCAAGGACAGTTTCAAACCGTTAACTGTCGGGTTACCATCAGATTAAAGGAGAGGGGGGGGGGGGAAACACGCATTTATATATTTCAGGATTGAACATGTGATGAGATCGACCAATGAGAAAGATTAACATATCCTCATATTCATATCTAAGCTGATAAGTCCTTGATAAGTATTTTATTGTTTTTCTAACTGTTAATACATGAATTAATCATTTTTCAATATGTGCGCTCATTATTTTTCATGAATATCCTTGTCCATAAAGGTACATTAATGAAACTTTTTGTTAAAGTATTCTTTCTGAGCAGTGTTGCACATTGGATGAACTGGAAAACCCGTGATTATTACGCCTACTGGAAAACTTTTACTAGAAAACTTTTTCTAAATTTCAATATAGAAAATGTACGACATTCATTAATGAATTTCCTTAATTTCATTTTATACATTTTTAATTCAGATTTCTTTTATTCTTTTCCTTGATTCTTACTCTAAACTACCGAAAAAATCCAATTTAGGAGAATCATAATGTTTTTGTGAAACTGTCCAGTATTTGTTCATGAGCATTTGAATATTATTCTTTCTTAATTAAATCATGAAATTTAAAATGTCGTGATTAAGAATAAAAGTTGTAAAGTATAATTACTAAGGCAAAATAGCCCAAATTCTGAAAATTCTGATTTAATCTGAAACCAGTTAATTCATTAATTTATGGAAGAATCTAAAGGGAAGAAATAGTATTATGTTAAAATGACTATGTTTTTATAAATAAATATTAATTAATTTAAAGTTAAAACTTAATCCTGTAACATTTAAGCACTTACCTTCTTTACAGAACATTAAAGGTGGTCCATCCTCAGAGGTTCTTTGGTCTATGGTACAACGATATCCTCCAGTACATACTTCCCGCTCCTTTAAAAAAACCACAGGAATAAATAAAAAAAAGATACTATTTTGCTAAAACTTTATTCAGGACTTACGATTTATTGTTCTTCAGATTTACTGAAATCACTTCCTTAAATTCTAATCATCGAAGTGGCTCAATATACTGATTTAAATAACATTTCTAGACCGTTTATCTTTAAATATTGTTTGACTATTTAAAAAATATAGCCTAATGTTCAAGTATTGTCGTCGTTTGAACATTTTTAACCATAGCCTAATGCTAATCTGTAGTTGAATTGATAAATCTTTGATAAATCCTTTAAGTAGAAAGAATTTGCCATAAAACAAAATATATTCAGGGATTTTTTTTTTATTCTGTTCAAAATTTGTACGCATACGGGAGTTTAACGTGCAGTAAAATTGAAACATGAAAAAAAAAAAAAGACTTAAGACAAAAATTGAAGCCACACAATTTAAAACAATTTAAAAAGTTTATGTACAATAAAATAATAAAAAAAAATTACTACGGGTACTTTCGAGGTGGTCTACACCTCCTCGTCAAGTGGAGAAATACAACAGGATACAGAATATGAAGTGGAAAGAAGTGGAACATGTGATATGGTTTAACCCTATGCAAATGGGGGAAGAGGCATCAACATGACGTCCAACGGAGATTAACACTTTCTGAAGGGGATGGTTACATTAAAAAAGGAAAAGAAATATATTGTGATGAGTTTTTATAACTATATTTATAATTATTTTGGTTGGTTGGTTGGTTGGTTGGTGTTTAATGGCGCAAAAGCAGCTGCGGCTAAGCTGCGCCAATATTATTTTGCTTATTCTATTTTAACTTATTTACTTTTATATGTATTTTACTGTTCAAATCAATTAGAATCTAATCAGTTGTAAATTTCAAATTATGACCGTTAACGATCATAATTTGAAATTTACAACTGATTAGATTATAATTGATTGGACAGTAAAATACATATAAAAGTAAATAAGATAAAATAGAATGAGCAAAATAATTATAAATATAGTTATAAAAACTCATCACAAATTTACCCTTTCCAAATATATATATATATAGATATATATATACAGTAAAACCTCGTTAAGTCGTCACTCAAGGGACCGAACATTTTTGACGACTTAAGCGGAGTGACGACTTAAACGGAGTGGGCATTTTTGAAAAAAAAAACAAAACAAAACAAAACACTGAAATACAATATTTTTATGAATTGCTGTAGGATTCGGTGAGAAAAAGAAGATTTTCAGAAATCAATACATGCAAATGAATGAGTGGAAAATAAAAAAAAAACACATTTTATACTTACCACATTTTCTTTTCTTTTACTAGCATTAAAATAATCCAACAGTGTTGATTGATGAAGATGCTGATTACTAGTAACAATTCGAAACACTTTGTAATGAAATGGAACTCCAACTTTTGTGCACATAGTTAATCGTATCTAAAACCGAAACTTCTAGCTTTTCGTTCCTATCCAAAGCTTTTATCATGTCCTTTACAAGCATTTTTTTTGTACTTTCGTTTAAAGTCAAGAATTATCCATTGATCTAAAGGCTGAAGAAGTGCAGTTACATTTGGAGGAAGAAAACAATTTCGATCTCTTTTAAATTTTCGGGGCTTACTCGCTATGAAATAAAATCACACTCAGTAGCGGTCAAGAAAAACGTCTACTCTTGACAAGAGTCGCAGCGAGAAGTGTGTAATTTCCCAAGTGAATTTCCCACGTGAAAATTCCCCGTAAAAGCTAGGTTTTTTAGAGTGAAGGGGCGGGGCCGAAAAGATAGCAGGCAAAATTAGAATAAAGATGGTTTTCGCCTTTTTTGAGGGTGACGAGTTATCCGAGTAGAATTAAATTTGGTGACGAGTAAAAGAGGGTTATTTTACATTATTGTCTATGAGACCTTGTCGGGACCAAAGGAAAACGACGACTTAAGCGGAGTGACGACTTATCCAGGTGATGACTTAACGAGGTTTTACTGTATACATATATATATATATATATCATACTTCACTAGATTTAATTTATATATCTCTTTGTTTTTTTAATGATATACACTTTATGAGATTTCAAGAATGTCCGCCCATTTATAATGTGTTTAAATTAATATTAGCTTTGCACAATATGCAAGGTTTTTATGTTTAACGATATGTTTTACACTCAATCTTCTGGATTATCGGCTTCTGCTTTGATTGCCGAAATCTGCGTGAGATACATAGAAGAATGTGCTTATATATTTTTTTTTACCTTAAATATTCATTTCCTTACGTCCGATATGTAGACGACCTCCTCTTTTATGCACGTTATGACAAGCAACAAAATCCTTAATCATACTACTAATAGGCAACGGATGTATGTTTGTCATCAAAGTGGACAGAAGGGAGAGAGTCGGAGAGAACAATAATATAATTAAACATGTCAGAATGTCCGAGTGGTCCAAGGCGCTGCGGTCAGGTCGCAGTCCGGACTTTTGGTCGTGGGTTCGAATCCCACTTCTGACAATATTTTTATTCTATTTTTTTCATTTTGTGTGGCTCATTCTCACGCTACATACGAAACATTCAAGAAGGTATGTCTTAATGTTAGATTAGTTTGATGAGATTGACCCCACTAAAATAAAATTTCACGGTATTTCAAAAATGTGGTATTTGTTTTACTTCCGTGAATATTTCACGGGCTGCAACTATCTCCCTTAATATCATCGAAATCAATGATTGAGACATCATTTTGAAGATTACGTTCACCGCTAATGACGAAGAATAAACAAATTGTTTAAAATTAATGTTTTCGTTAAAAAACTTTATTTTAAAAATATTTTTATAAAAATGTAGAAGACGCCATTCTATTGACAATCTGTTTAACTAACATGCACGACAGCTGTTGGAGTTGTTTATTATTTCTCAAAGGTGTTTTTTAGTTGGTACGCCATATGATAACGTTTCTATCTGACAAAGCCAATATCTGCTTTTTAAATGTTTTACAATTAAACCTATTGTATATAATGATAACGACTGTTTACAATAAGACTGATATTTATTACTACTCTTCAAAGTAAAATACCTTTCAATAATAAATAATTAAGTTAAAGTTGCGATCAGGCCCAGAGGACCGCGCAATGCAACTGGAGGGTAGGCTCCAGTGTTCAGAACCTACGGGACAAAGTTGAGGACGGGGGGTCGGCCCGTCGCTCGCCCGCCTTTAACTCCCGGGAAAGAAACCCGGTACCCATTCTATAGAGGGCTGGGTAGACCATAGGGCCCGTTTGGAGGAGAAAGAAGCGTGGAAAAATTCCCGTCTTCCGCCGAGGCCGGGAATCGAACCCCCAACCTCCAACCCAAAGCCAAGCGCCCTTACCCACTCGGCTACCGGGCCCACAATAATAAATAATTGCATTTACTTATTTCCACAGTATTATATTACCATTTGGTGACTGATCAAGATACCATGCGAAATATTCGCACGGGTCATCTAGTATTATGGAATCCATGCACAAAATATGTATTTTAAAATAGAACAAGAAACAAATTGTTTCATTACTTTCCTTGATACTATTCTCACTAGAACTAATGCCAGCTTTCAAACAGCAGTTTATAGAAAGCCCTGTAAGTATGGGTATTACACTTAACTTCAATTCCGCATGCCCCATGTGATTTCATAGGAATGTCGCGGGCATAGCAGTGCACAGGGAATTCAATATTTCAACTTCTGAAAATTCATTTATAGAAGAAATTAATAAAATCATAAATATATGTAAATCATAAGTATATAAGTAAAGTAAAAAACTTTTACTACTGTTCTGTTTCACTGTTTTACTGTTTCTGTTCAATATCATCCGATCTTCTTCCCTTCACTTAAAAATTTTTTTTCATAATCTTAATATAATTATCACTTCTCCAATTAATTAATTGGAGCATTCCATTAATCGCTTTTTATCCAAGCACAAATTCTGTGAGAATGAAGGTAACAAAAAAGCTTTGGTTTTCGCGATCTAGTACAACGAAGACCTTTGTAACTTAGATACATATAGGAGAAACACACCAAACACTTAAAAGACGCGCTGCACAGCACTCCCTTGCACACAATGATTTTTAACTATTTAACTGTTGGCCACATCCTTAATACTAACCATACTCTCAACACACAACATCCTAAGATTATGCTTTAAAAAAATGATTTCAAAAGAAAATGTAAAGAATCTTTCTTTATTATCACGGAAAACAACTGTTACAATGACAATATTTCTTTTGTTACAATTCCCCAATATGTGTTTTATAGCACTTCATTATCCTTGTTTGAAAACTTTTTTCTTTATGATTAAGTTAAAGTGTATTATTTCAAATTAAAGTCAAAATAATTGTATTACGCTAAAGTTCTAAATTAACACATTATATATATATATATATATATATATATATATATATATATATATATAT
>JAFIDM010009631.1:244440337-244482800 GCA_023159025.1 Thereuonema tuberculata
TACATCAGTACTTTACTTGAGCACACTAGTATTATTTCTAAAAACTTTATTCCGAATTAAAATTTTTTAAAATAATTTCTTTCTGATTCTTATTTTAATTGGTTCAACTAAATTAAAAAATTATAACATAATAAACTGATATTTTTGTACGTATTAAATTTTACAAATAATTATACTGTATTTATATAATGCTTATTTATTTACAAATGCGCATGAATTGGTTATAAGGTCATGCCGCTTATAAGGTCACTTTCGCGAGGTCCCAAGGGGTGATCTTATATCGAGGTCTGACTGTATATAACACAGTTATAGATTAATAATACTGCGTCTATGGGCATCACATTTCATCACGAAGGGTAGAGGCCGGTTCGAAATCGTTCAATTTTTATCTGCCTCAATCCTATGTATTTGTATGAGGTCTTTTCCTTTTGGATATCAACAGTTGTAGTCACTCTTCAATTTTCCATCATGAATGCTGTTTCCTTAACTTCTTTTTCCAAATAGTATCCATTTTAATTAAATCGAATATTCATTTTTATACTGTATTCTATTTTTGTTATGAAACGTTAAATTAGAAACATGTTCATTGTATTGGCAGAGAAATATTATATTTTAATTACATTGTGCTACAACAGAGTAATCGGAGTAGTACCTCAATATATGTAATTTAACATTAACCAAACTGATATTAAAACGATTCCTACTTTTTCCAGCAGTTTCAGCAATAATTTGTAAATGATATTTCTCTTTGGGAGCTTTTAAGCAATTCGACAAAAGTGATGCTGTTAGGCAAAGACTTATTTCAGCTTTGAGTACAGAATTGAATAATGAAACTTCTAGAGTTTGAAAAGTTTCAGAACATAACTTCAATTATGAAATGCATGTTATACTTGAAATTTTTATTTATTTTCTAAGGGTTACTCATTAATTACCAATTTCGCAAAAGTTATCATAATAGATTCTGTTTTCTCATTACGTCTACTGAGTGAATGAATCATTACACTTAAAAGAACTCTTTCTCAGTTTTTTTCAGATATTATTAGCCAATTTTACGGCCAACTGTGAATTTTTTAGCGAGAAATTCATTATGCTTTTCTGAGTACGTGCAATCCATATTACTAAAATCTTTTATTTCTCTGTCTGTCTGTCTGTCTGTCTGTCCGGTGCAATTTCCTTAGCGAATGGAAAATAGAAATAATTTTTACAATGAAACGTTCACGACAGGAATCGAACCTACAACCTTCTGATCCGAAGTCAGACGCCTTTTCCATTAAGCAAGGTGACTACTTCTAACTTTATATTGTTTTTTAACTTATGTTTCCTTCCTCTTCCCCCACTCAATAATGAATGACTTCAACCTTTTTTTTTTTTTTTTTGAATCTCAAGATTTTTTATTTATTTCCGATCCACCTGTTTATTTTTAATTCCAAAATGAAAATTAGAACTATAATTGCAGAAATGTTGGAATATTTCAAATATAATATTCTTACTTAATCAAATTCTATGTGATATTGAAAAACAAGCACGTTTCTATTACATAAAATACTGAAAAATAACTATTTGTCACTTAAAAACCATCACTATTTATAACTCAAAAACCAATGAAACATATCAATTGGAATTAAAAAAAAATAGTCAAGAATTAAAGAAGCCTATTTCTATTAGGTATATTACTGAAAAATCACTATTAGTAACTCAAAAAGAACTTAACAGTATCAATTGGAATTAAAAAAAGATAGTCTAGAATTAAAGAAGCACTATTAGGTGGATTACAGTAAAATCACTATTTGTAACTTTAAAACCGTCACTCTTTGTAACTCAAAAACCACTGAAAAGTATCAATTGGAATAAAAAAAAGATAGCCAAAAATGAAAGAAGCAGTATTTCTATTAGGTAGAATACTGAAAAATCACTATTTGTAACGGAAACACCATCGCTATTTTTTAACTCAAAAACCATCACTATTTCTAACTCAAAAACCATCACTGTTTATAACTCAAAAACCACTAAAAAGTATCAATTGTAATTAAAAAAAAGAGTTTCAAGAAAGACAGAAGCACTATTTCTATTAGGTAAAATACTGAAAAATCACTATTTGTAACTCAAAAACCCCTGAAAGGTATGAATTGTAATTAAAAAAAGACAGTCAAGAAAGAAAGAAGCACTATTTCTAATAGGTAGAATACTGAAAAATCACTATTTGTAACTTAAAAACCAATACTATTTGTAACTCAAAAACCACTGAAAAGTATATCTATATTACTAAAATCTTTTATTTCTCTGTCTGTCTGGTGCAATTGTTGTATTTATTAAAAATAGAAATAATTTCTATAAGTTTGCTATGGGAATCGAACATGCAACCTTCTGCTCCGAAGTTAGACGTCTTAGCCAGTAGACCACGAGGACTACATTCTAATCTCTGTAAAAAATAAAAAATATATCATAGATATATGATTCACACGCTGGTTCTAAAAGCAGTCGTGCATTGAGAGAATAAAGACATCAAAACTGAAATTAGAAAAAAAATTTTAGTTTTAGTTTAGTTGATGTAATTTGTGTGTGTGTGTGTGTGTGTGTTTTAATAAATAAAAAGTTGTTTTCCGTTACATACGCGAGGCTTCCGGAGCGAAGCGACGGATAGCAGACTAGTTGTAAATAAAAAAACGAGTTTCAAGAAAGACAGAAGCACTATTTCTATTAGGTACTGAAAAATCACTATTTTTAACTCAAAAACCACTGAAAGGTATCAATTGTCATTAAAAAAAGATTCAAGAAAGAAAGAAGCACTATTTCTAATAGGTAGAATACTGAAAAGTCATAGTGACTTTTACTATTTCTAATCACTATTTCTAACTCAAAAACGACCATCACTATTTCTAACTCAAAAACCATTGAAAAGTGTCCATAGGAATAAAAAAAAGAGAATCAAGAAAGAAAGAAGCAATATTTCATTTCAAAAATCATTTCAAAAATCACTATTTGTAACGCAAACACCATCACTATTTTTTAAATCAAAAACCATCACTGTTTATAACTCAAAAACCACTGAAAAGTATCAATTGTAATTGAAGCACTATTAGGTAGATTACAGAAAAATCACTATTTGTAACTTTAAAACCGTCACTGTTTGTAACTCAAAAACCACTGAAAAGTATCAGTTGGAATAAAAAAAAGATAGTCAAGAATGAAAGAAGCAGTATTTCTATTAGGTAGAATACTGAAAAATCACTATTTGTAACTCAAAACCATCACTATTTCTAACTCTAAAACCACTGAAAAGTGTCCATAGGAATAAAAAAAAGAGTCAAGAAAGAGAGATCCAATATTTCTATTAGTAGAATATTGAAAAATCACTATTTGTAACTTAAAAACCAATACTATTTGTAACTCAAAAACCACTGAAAAGTATATCAATATTACTAAAATCTTTTATTTCTCTGTCTGTCTAGTGCAATTGTTGTATTTTGTAAAAATAGAAATAATTTCTACAAGTTCGCTACGGGAATCGAACATGCAACCTTCTGCTCCGAAGTGAGACGTCTTAGCCATTAGACCACGAGGACTACATTCTAATCTCTATAAAAAAAAATACATCATAAATATATGATTCACACGCTGGTTCTAAAAGCAGTCGTGAATTGAGAGAATATAGACATCAAAACTTAAATTAAAAAATAAATAAATTAGTTTTAGTTTAGTTGATCTAATTTGTGTGTGTGTTTTTTTTAATAAATAAAAAGTTGTTTTCTGTTACATACGCGAGGCTTCCGGAGCGAAGCAACGGATAGCCGACTAGTTCCAATTAAAAAAAAGTGTTTCAAGAAAGAAAGAAGCACTATTTCTGTTAGGTAGAATACTGAAAAGTCACTATTTGTAACTCAAAAACCATCACTATTTCTAACTCCAAAACCACTGAAAAGTATCAATAGGAATAAAAAAACAAACAGAGAGCCAAGAAAGAAAGATGCACTATTTCTATTAGATAAAATGCTGAAAAATCACTATTTGTTTTTCAAAAACCATCACTATTTATAACTCAAAAAAACACTGTAAAGTATCAATTGAAGTAACAAAAAGAGAGTCGAGAAAAAAAGAAGCACTATTTCTATTAGGTAGAATACTGAAAAATCATTATTTGTAACTTAAAAACCAATACTATTTGTTACTCAAAAACCACTGAAAAGTATATCTATATTACTAAAATCTTTTATTTCTCTGTCTGGTGCAATTGTAATTTGTGAAAATCATCCTATTAATAGGCAAAAGTTGTACGATCTTTGTAAATTTGTAGATTTGTAAATTTGTAATTTGAAATAACCAATCACAGTGCAGCGTTGGAACACATCGGGCATGACGTCACGCCCATGTTTAAAGATGGCGTCTCTAATATTCGTCTCACTTCACGGCGATTGATCGTGATTATATAATTACTATCAGCTTATTGAAATTTTCTTTCCCCCATAAATGAAGTTTACACTGAAATGCAAGAAGTTCATGCGTCAAAATTTATCAGTGTATGTGAATTTTTTTTTACATAATTTCGGCTGTGGAGTCACTCGCTCACTTATCAACAAGTAGGAGACAATGACGATGCACGTGCCGTCATTGTTGTCCAGACAGGATTATTGGTATTGGCTGTTGGACATTCGTTATTGTTATTGTTGAAACTGGTAAATCATTTTTTTTATTTTCTTTTATTTTACCAAAATTTGGCTTAGTCACTCAAATTATATGTGGGCTGTTGCGGAAGTCATGGCTTTTAAAAAATGAGCTTAGAACATCTTTTTCAATCTTGTGTTTTTCAAAAATTTCAGGGTATTTAAAAAATGTGGCATTTGTTTTACTTCCGTTAATATTGCGTCAATTTCGATGAACCTATTCTTTTAGGGCAGCAGGTTGCCATTATGTTTCATAATGAGAAACCGCAGCGCTGGCTACTATGAAAGTGGTAAATCAATATTTTATATTTTTTTATTTTAACAATATTATAATATTATTTTAACAAATAAGCAGAAACTCAAATTACATATGGGCTGTTGTGAAAGTCATGGCTTCTAAAAAAATTAGCTTAGAACATATTTATCAATCTTGTGTTTTTCAAAAATGTGGAATTTGTTTTACTTCCGTGAATATTTCACGGGTCGCAACTAGTAGAAATAATTTCTACAAGTACGCTACGGGAATCGAACATGCATCCTTGTGCTCCGAAGTTAGACGGCTTTGCCATTACACCACGAGGACTACATTCTAGCGTCTACAAAAAATAAAAATATATCATAGATATATGATTCACACTCTGGTTCTAACAGCAGTCGTGGATTGAGAGAATATAGACATCAAAAATTAAATTAAAAAAAAAAAAAACTTTAAAAAAATTTTAGTTTTAGTTTACTTGATGTAATTTGTGTGTGTGTGTGTGTGTTTTTTAATAAATAAAAATTTGTTTTCCGTTACATAAGCGAGGCTTCCGGAGCGAAGCGACGGGCAGCCGACTAGTGAGCTATGAAAATTGGAAGTCAATATCAGAAAACAATCAGAATTTAGTGAAACAATTTCATTCACGAACTACTTCATTAATTCATTAATTTTATTGCTTTGTTTATTCACAGCACGTTAAATTTATTATGTAGAATATTTTTGAACCTTTAGTTCGCTTATTAAAAGCCTTTTACACCCACGAATTGAGGGTTAAGGCTTTTGGTGATGTTTCACAACACACCAAATTATTTTCTTGTTTCTTCTGTTGTCGGGGGCCACTGTCAGGAGTGACGGTGGCTTTCACTTAGGTTTTTGCCGTTCTGGGTCTTTTATCGGGGTGGGCGGATTGGGCTGAGGAGTCCCAGGAAGGACGAAACGGGCCGTCCCCAATTCCCCCCGATAATTGATTCAGAATGGCAATTTGTTAGTCTTGTGCTGTTTTTGATTTTTATTGCTTTGTTTATACTATTCACAGCACGTTAAATTTATTATACTTCATTAATTCTAACCACGAATATAAAGTAGGTAATAATTAACGAGGCTTTCATGATGAATTTGTTATTTGCAGATGATTAATACCTATGTCAATAAAGAATGAAATGATTTGGATCAGAGAATCGAACATTAACGAAAATCAGAAACCTATAATTGCCTAACAAAAATTTCATGAAAATAATAATCCTGTTTTCAGAAGAAATCTTAACTGAAGATGTCATTTCTAAATATAAATACGCCAGTAATAGAGCTGACAATGTTAATGTTAATTTTTATATAACTGAAACAATAAAATAAAATATTTAAGTGAAACAGTAAACTACACATGCCGAGTCAAAATTGAAACATTAGTGATTTTTTTTTTTATTAGTTTGATTAAAATTTAATTGGCTAATTGAGTAGAAGCTCACTTATTAAAAGGCTCTAAAGGCATACAGTATATTGTTAAGTTAAATCTTAATGAAATATCTTTGTTTAATAGCAAGCTTGTAGAATTTCAGTTGATGAGTAATTTCTGTATTATTATTTTCTAAAAAGATTTACAATTCTTTATTGAGAAGTGCTTCTTACGCATTCAATTTGAATGATATTTTTTTTTATGCTATAAGAGTCGATATGAAGATATTGGACAATCTACAGCCATCAGTTTATTTATTTTTTAACAACAACTGCCTTTAATGTATTCTAAAAAAAAAATTTTTGTTTTGCCAATTCACTCTCCATTTTGATAATTTTCAGTAATTAAAAGATTTCATATACAATCTCTAGCATCTATCAAGTACTTTCACAATTTTTAACAGTTCCGTCAAAGACTTTTTTCTTGGTTTATAACAAGGTATGTAACTATGAGTTAGTTAAAATAATTGAATGGATTCGAAAAAAAAGTCAAATAGAGTTACATATTTCACAATTTCTCCAATGGGAGAAATTATCATTATTATTTTCTAAAAAGATTTACAATTCTTTATTGAGAAGTGCTTCTTACGCATTCAATTTGAATGATATTTTTTTTTATGCTGTAAGAGCCGATAGGAAGATATTGGACAATCTACAGCCATCAGTTTATTTAATAAGATCAATTTACAATGCTGAAAAATTTTACATGAATGAATTATATACGTTTCTTCCAAAAATTTAATCCCATAAAAAAATTGGACTGAAATGCTTCTCAACGGACGCAAACAACCTACATTTTTTTTCATCAATGGTATGTAGCATTAGATTAAAAGCATCAGCCCCGTATTCTAAGTTGAAGGTAAGCAGAATAGCAGGTAAGGCTTCTCCGAACATTAGCCAAATCCGACTAGTTGAGCCAATCAGAAAAGAATTCAATGTCGGCAAATGAGTAATTGATTATAGTCTATTTTAATCTGTTAGTTTAAATTTATTTATAGTTTGGACATAATAATATCCTTATATATTCAAGTAATTAGTGTCAGTAGGATCAAATTCGCATAGATCGTAGTAAAATTTGAAACTATGCTTTTTTTTTTTTTTTTTTTTAGTTCTGCGAACACTATTTTTCCGAATTTGCGTAGATATTCTGTGCTAAAACTAAAACTAATTGAGTAACTTTCCATCATACAATTCTTTAGTATGATTTCTATGAATGACCGAAACAGTGCTTGTCTTGTAACAAGTAAGTCTTTCGCTTGCTAAACTACAGGGTTATAAACATTACTTCCTCTACATAGAGGGTTCTGGAGCGCGTTCTAAAGCTCCAAATGCAAAGAAATTTGGAAAATAGATACTTCAAACGATACGCTTGCCGTTTATTGAAAAAAAAAAAAAACTTACAAAAATTGGCCAATAGATAGTGATGTAGCAATAGCTAACCTTAACTAACTTAAAAACAATAACCATGTGTTATTCTAAAAACATAACTTAAATAATGCAGATACTATACTATAAAGTAACAAAAGAACTAACGAAAGACAAGAAGTCTTTCAAATTCGACTACTTTAAAGTTCCGCTCCATGTGCCGACGGCGGAGCGAAGACTTCGTCACTGGCCACATGTCGCTCTCTGACTGGAGGTCGCATCACGGTCGGCATAATGTTATTTGCATAATGTTGACTCATAGCTCTATAAAAGGAAAGAAAGCTCCTCAAAAGCATTAGATCCTTACCGGCACTTCACGAGCAATGTGAGCGTCGTAGGAAATAGCGCTATCGGTGAAGTTGTTCTGAAAAACAATAACAATGCAGCTGCGGCTATTATTTCAAAATCAGAAGCATGTAAGGCGTGGACCAATGTCTAGTCGTGCTGACAACAAAATGATTGCAAAATTTGAAGCAACAGAACAACTTGGCGTTCTACCAGGTAGAGATCTAAAACGAGTGGACTGTTTTCGCATTGAAGATGTGACTATGGCTGCCGTGAATTTGTCACATCAGTCTCCATTTGGTAGTACTGTAAGTGTATCAGCTGTTGCCCGTGCAGTGGACCTGCCGTATACCACTGAAAGGCTAGAAGGCTAGTGATGAGTCAGATAATTGCGATACTTTATGTACAAGATAAGGAGCCTATAGCAGCTAGAGCACGGTGACGCAGAAATTCGTGTAATATTTGTGCTTCAGTTCCTGGCACGAATCACTTGGCCATGGAACATTCGGAACATCAATGAAGCCCACGAAGCATGAAGGCGAAGCCCACTTCTGCTTAAATAGGCAGGTGAATACCCACAACTGTTTGGATTCTCGAA
This sequence comes from Thereuonema tuberculata, assembly GCA_023159025.1. Lineage (NCBI taxonomy): Eukaryota > Metazoa > Arthropoda > Chilopoda > Scutigeromorpha > Scutigeridae > Thereuonema > Thereuonema tuberculata. The sequence continues at coordinate 244,449,015 of JAFIDM010009631.1, forward strand.
GAGGTCCCTTTGCATTCTCTAAAAGTGATTGTGTGGTATGAATTTACGGCTAATTTCGTCATTGGGCCATATTTTTTTGAAGAGGTAACTCCGTCTGGGCCCCGCAACTGTTCCGTAATGGACAGCGGTATTTTGATACGTTGGCGAATTTCGTAATACCAGAGTTTCAACAACGAAAGTGCCTTCAGGAAACCATATTCATGCAGGACAGTGCACCACCCCATACCACCTGTTGTGTTCAAAATTTGTTAAGGCAGCACTTCACAAATGAACAGAAAAACGTTATCAGCCTTTATTTCCAGACAACTCGGCCTCCCCGATCACCCGACCTCATGTGACGTCTGGTTATGGTTTTTTTTTATGGAACCTGAAAGATGTCAAACGTTGTCAGATCTGAAGGATAGCATTAGACTTCATGTTCTAATAATTCAACAGATACATTGCGTTCTGTGCTAGAAAATGCCTTTTCACGAATAGAAAACGTAGTTGACAAGAATGGTGGACACACTGAACAATTGTAACGCTGTTCAAGTGATTGGCATTGATACAGCGCCATCCTACATTTATTTTTGTACGGTTTTTTGTAATAAACGGCGAGCGCATCTTTTGAAGTACTGTTGCCCAAATTTCTTAGAGGGAGTGAAGTCTTAGAACACGCCCTCTACGTAGAGGAGCTTAACAACTCTGTACTTGTTTTTTCAAACCATTAATTAACCGAGCATACCGATTTCATTATACTGGATAAAAAGTTTTCTTTTGCTGCTACGTGCTAAACTTCTGAATCAAATGTAGATTTGTATGCAACATATTGCAGAACTTATTGTGGATCTTTTTTCTAAATTATCCTTTAGAAAAACCCCAGTCTTCTTATATTACAACTTCTTTCTTGAAAAAGTTGCTTCTTCACGGTATCAACAACTTGAAGAAGCGAACAGCTAGAATTCACGGGTCTCAAGATAAGAATTTTTTTATGTCTACCTCTTAACAATTAAGATTCTAAGGATGAACACTGAAAGAAGTAATAACGATGGAACAAGTTACATATGCTCCTGGAGAGTTGTGCAGTAGCAACAACATGTAGATTGTGCATCACTATATCCTATTTCTAACTGATGAAACTTGACTATTATATCACCCAAATTTCTTAAGATTGACAGGCAAAAGTTATACTGAGCTCAACCATTTCCTGTTCATTATTAAAAAAATTATCATTTACCAAACAAGTTATATATTCTCTAGATCTTGTGCATTAAAATCAGTACAAAGTAAATCAATCATTAAAAGAAATCTCAAAAAATAAAAACTTATCTTATTAATGTAGACAAATGCACTTAAGGTTATAACTTCCGTGGATTACTATTTTTATAATGTATCCCGATAAAGTATAAGTATATATATATATATTACTATCCAGATAAAGCTGTGATTTGCCCTTACATGCAACAGCAAGATCATTATTTGCTTCCTCTGTGAGCAAAAAAACATCAAGTAAAAGGTCTTTATGATAGAAGAACAGAAATCTGAGTGCCTTAACCGCACTGTCACAGAAGAGAACAACTAAAACGGGGTAAGACTTTTTGTCATTTGAACTGGAAACTAATGTAGTCGTTATGCATAACTCTACACAGATTTGGTCTGCAGATCCATCTGTGCTCAATCTAGAGGAAACTATGAACATCCGTGAAAGAGATTAGTGAGGTAAGCCAGTTTTCCTAATCTTATCGAACAAGTTAGGGAGCTCTCGGAAGACGAGTTACTGCCCTCAGCCCCTTCTCAAAGTAAAGACAGAAGAGTTTTAAAAAGGTTAGAAGAGTTCTATTGAACTTCGAGGGATGGTCATCAGCAGCATGGCACACGTTAGTATTGTAAATATATTTCGTTTTCAAGTCTAATGATATGTTACCGCCGGAAATTGTTTAGATTTTGTATAAGCTTGAAAAAGAAAAGTCAGAATGTTCTCCGAAAATTTGCTGTTAATAGATATATTAAATAAATATTTTATTGAAATATTTTACTGATGTGGCTGTTTTTCCATACAGATTAATCATATGATTTTTCAGTTTAGTTGTTTTTTCCTTAATTAACGGAAACCAGTGTAGTTTGTTTTCAAATTACTTTGCTTTTGTTTTAATTTCTGATTTATTTTCTCATGCTATGAATTAGCCTAAACCTAAAACGCTTCAAGTATAGAAATAAAATTATAGTATATTATCTCTCTATAAGTACATGATTATAACTTTTCACCTTCTATAATGAAGTAAATTAAATAAATGAAGTAAAAAACTTCCCTCCCTCACGCTTGGCCTTAAATCCACCCTCCATTATATATATATTTTTTTTCGTATCTCTCTAAAAGCTGAATTTGAAATCTATTCTTCATTCCCTTCCATTTTAATTCAAAACAAAATTTAAAAAGATTGACAAATTAGTTTTACAAAAACTTGATACATAAAATAATGTAAAATAAAAATGAAATCTTTCTTTTTTTAGGCAAAAAAAAAAAGAAAGTTTATTTCAGAAACATTTTTTTAACATTTCTTTTTCACATTAACACCGTCAATGAACATGAATCTTTTTCTAGTGCTGTAAGAGTGGTATGTTTTTCTTTCTTCTATAGAGTATTTTTGGAATGATGCTTGCATTCTGCAATTAATTCTCAGTATATTTCATAATATTTGTATTTATCCTTATATTTTTAATAATATTCTTTGAAATAAGCTTTGTAATGTAATGTTTTGTATCATATAGGTGTTATGTCATTAGTAGTGCACCGCATTCCACATTTTAGTTAAACATTTTCCACGTTTTAGTAAATGCTTCATCATTTACGGCAAATGAGTGATCCGGGCATGGTTACTATAGTGTTAAAACATAGAAAAGAAATATTTAGTATGAGCTAAAAAATATTCAAAATCAATTCGTTATCAGTGATTTCATAGGTATTTTCTTTAAATTACATCTGTTTCATTAATTAAAAATCAAAATATATAATATAATGTGATGAAAACCAAATAAAAACATAATACTTTTTTAAAACATTTATTTTCATGGATTGATGCTTACATACTGTAATTATAGCTGGATATATTCAATAGTATTTGCATTCATCTTTATATTTTTAATGACGTTATTTTTAATATTCTTTGTAATATTATGTTTGTGTCGTACAGATCTCATTCTAGTGTTGTTAGCAGTATTCTCGAATATTTCATTTGCAACAACTGTGTATATGAATATATAATTTTGAGGTTAAAAAAACACTAAGAATTTGCTATAAAAAATTACATATAATGTTGTAATAGCTCTTTATTCACGAGTACAATTCGTAACAAAAAATATTCGTATCTATATCACTCGTTTATCTTACAGTAATTACGTAGTCATAGAATACTTTTTCAGCTTCCAAGGATAAACAGTTTTTGAGTTATAACAGCAAATGGAATTTAGATGTTGTGGAAGATACAACGAGTTTGATTACAATTAGATCATTAAAAAAGAATAAGCTGAGAAATAATTGATCAGATTTGAGACTGCCTCTGGTTTTAAAAGAAAACTTAAGAAATTAAAAGCGATGGGTTTGTTTCACCATATATCATGAAAGATTGCTCAACATAAGAAAATCAACCACTGCCCAATAAAACACTAGTTGTGAATAATCTCAGTTAAAGCTTTTGACAATCAGAACATAATCAAGTATTCCATACAAAGAATTTAGCTTCCGTAGAAAATACGAATGATAAATTACATACACTGGTTTTCATATATTACGAAAAAAGTAGAAAAACGTAATTACGTGGTAAAAATGAGTTGGAAATGTAGCTAGTCTTATGTATAAGACTTGAAAAGTAATAAGAAATTAGAGTGTCGTATGGCTGAATGTGAATCTTTATAGTGTACAAACTGTGGAACCAGTTTCAGAAAACAGTCAGCTTCCAGAAGGCATATGGAAGGAAGGCATAAGGCTATAACGTTTGTGGTTGACTGTTATGTTCGATTATATCCTGGAGGAAAAGCATTGCTATGCCGTCACAGCTGCGATCTGTCCTTGCTGCGGCTACAGGAACGTTCACATCTGCTTCCATTGTGCGAGTAAGGCTTCATGAAGAAAATCTTTATTTTGAGCGACCAGTATCTTTATATCAGTCCGAGAAGGGAACGTTTGAAATGCGATAGATTTCATGTCAATTGGACTGAAAATTGAATGGTGATCATGACTATTCACAGAAGATTCACGGAAGAGTCAAGCAGAACAATTCGAGGTATGCTTGATCTGGAGAGAACGAGGGACACGCAATATACATGAAAGGGCACTTAGAGTGGAGGTATCGTGATTGTTAAGGTGGCATCTCATTAGATTGAACGACGACCCGTAGAGGATATATGAATACTTGACGACCCAGGGATAAACAATAATGCACGTCTTAAATAGAACACCATGGAACGTAAGGATTGGCTAGGCAGTTCTTCTGACCTCAATCCTAACAAGTAAGTCTGGGATGTTCTTGGGAGATACAGTGCCAGATAAAACAACTGCATCACTGACAAAACTAAACATTTTCTAATTTTAAATTAGTTTGACTAAAGTTAATTTAGTTGCTGCAAACCAAGGTATGATATCATCGCATGTATCTATTGCATCATACAGCGGTTGCAAAGCATTGCATCATCCGGCTTCCATAAATAGAGCGCGAAAGCTATAGAACGGATAATTGTTGTCTTATTTCATGCGGTGACAATGTGGCTCCGTACTTGCTGTTGACATGACGGAAAAAAAAGTGTGGCGGTTCTCTAGCTCAGAAGGGTTTTTTACGCGCGTTATCGCAAAATAGGATGCCATCAATCTGCAGTCTACAGTTTCAAGGGACAAAACGCATTTTCCAACAGGAGTCTAAGCACCCTGTTATATAGCGATATCGGTAAGTTGAGTCAAACTTATTCATACATGATTTTCTTATGCCATTTATGTTTTGGTCTCAAAAGGATAAAACCATATTGCAAAAGTAATTTTCCCCACATAGTAATCGCTCCCATTAGGTGCAATCGTATCTCAAAAATTCTGGAATCGAAGTTTTGGACTGGCCTGCAAATAGTCCAGATTTAAATCCCATTGAAAATTGTTGGTGTATAATGGGTGCTAAAATTCCTGCAGAGAGTCAGATAGTAAGATTAAATTGCAGGAGAGCATTATTAGGGTTTGTTTCCATGAACTTGGCCAAGATTACATTCAGAAGTTGATTTCTTCCATGCCTTGTCATCGCTGCTCGAAAGGAGTATTGAAGAGACCTTTTCATGTGTAATTGCATCTACTGTCACGTCACATGACCGCACTTTAGTAAAATCGATTATTAACTAATGTCTTTGTTTCTCAACTACTCTGTGTTAAATTTCCCATTTTTTCAATAATGATTGCATTTTTCACTTTCCGAACTTTCACAGAAATGAGGTGTTTAAATTAACTTATTTTTATTGCATTTCATTCCTGCAGATTTACTTTAATATTAAAAGAAGCATTTTTGCAATATAAAACACATTATTTGCACACTTCCATTTTTCACAGCCGATGCAGTTCTTTTGCCCGCCACTGTATGTTGTCCCTATCAACACCTCCCGAAGACCTGAAGGATATACAAAGAACAAAGCTCGTTGCTACCTATTGAGCTCCTTCACACCATCAACTGTATGAACATCACTGTGAGGCTTACTTTGCTATTACAGGCCTCACATCGAGATATTTTGAGCACTTTGTTTTTCACCTGGTTTTGTACATTCTCATTGATGGATAGAATCGATGTTTCGTGTAAAAGGTTTTTGCGTCGTTAGCTAACGTATAATTAGAAGCTCTTTCCAGCTTTCATATAAATTAATCACTTTTTGAGATATCGAGATTTTAATGTTTTTCCTTATTTACACTGGAAACCACAGTACATGTGATTAATATAATTTTATAATTATCTATTTTCTTGAAAACTAATAAAAATGTCCTTCGTACTATATTTGTACTTGCGAAAATAGGAAAGAGTACTTTGCTTCGCAAATTTATTATGTACATATATAAGAAGATAGAAATATTTTACGTTTGCGGATTATTTTAAATGAATAATAAAGAAAATGACACAAAAAACTAAACTGGATAAAACATATATATTTACAATTAAAAAGAACAGGTTTCGCTATATACAAATAGCTTCCTCAACTAATACAAAATAAATGAATAGGTGCTTAAATACAGTCAAAAGCTCAAAACATGAGCAATAATTAACCAATGAAATAATTTAGAAGACGAAGCCAATAAGATGAGAAGCAACAACATGACGTAACAGTTACTGCTGCATACCCCTCGGAACCATCAGCCAGGTGAGTTGACGTCATCAACCGCGAGCTGTCGTCTGCTTCATACCACTAAAAACAAAACAGAAACAAAACAACAACAAAAAAAAAATAATAATACAGCACATAATTACTCATTTTTACAAAAACCATATTTAGCAATAGTTTGAACCGATAGTCTCATTATAGCATCCAATAGAAGTGATGATAAATAATGTTTCAACACATTTTCTTCTGAAATCATCTTGTTCAATAAAGAGCACTGAAGGATTGTCGAAGTCCACCTGATGATTCTCTGTAATGGAGTGCGTATAAGTATTATAATTTTTGTCCTTGGTTCTAAAAGCAGCGATATGCTGTTTAATACGTTTTTTTAACTTCTGTCGAGTTTCCCCAATATAAAAACAGTCCCCTTGAGTGCATTTCAAAGCATAAACTTCTCCTTTCCATTCAGAGGGATCGGAAGATCGCTTTGGTTTACATGATAAGAAGCGCAAAAGTGTATTATTAGAAGATGTTAACCTGAAATGAAAAGGTCGAAGTAAATTTCTCAAACTATTAAACAATTGCTGATGATATGGTATGGATATATATGTAGTTTGTATGTTAGAAGTAATGTTATCATTATGGTAAAATTTATGAAAAGCTCTTCTTATGTGATTATCTATAAACAATTGAGGGTAATCATTGGTTAAAAAGATTTTTTTGATAGTTTCAATTTCAATATTAAAGGCTTCAATAGTGTTTGAAAGCCTAAACTCTCTGAAAACAGCCATAGTTATGCAATTGATCTTAAAAGAAAGAGGATTTTGTGAATAGAAGTTCAATGCTATACCTTGACTTGTTGGTTTACGATACACAGACGTATATATTTTCTTATCATTTCTTGTAATCAATACACATCAAGGAAAGGCAATTTACAATCAACTTCTTTCTCAATAGAAAATTTAGTACAAGGATGGATCCCATTAATAATATCAAGAATTCCATCTTGAATAGCTGAGTCAGAATACAAAATGAGATCGTCGATATATCTACCGTAAAAAGGAATGTTGAGTTGTACCTCATCACAGATAAGAAAAGCATTGTCTTCTATAAAACCCAAGACAAACTCAGCAATGATCATGGAGCTAGAAAGCCCCATAAACAAACCGGAAGTCTGCCTATAAAATCTACCTTCAAAGGAGAAAAATTGCATTCTATAAAGAGCATTAATTAAGCATAGACATCTGTTAAATTGTTGTTGATTAATGAATCCAATATAATACTTTGTAACAAAGTGTTGAAATGTCTGCGAGACTAAATCATATGTGATTGAAGTAAACAAACTATCGACATCTAAAGAAAAAAAATGAAAGGTCAATCTGATAATTTCGCAATTACTTCAGCACTGTTACGCAAAGAAAACAATGAATTAATAAAAAAACATGATAATTTTTGAAAAATTAAATTAGATAAACTTTTCATAGCCGAGCCATTACAATTCACTATTGGGCGAACAGGATACAGATTATCAGCATTTTTAAATTTATGCGTTTTGGGCTAGAAATAAATAGTTGGAATTTTAAGAGTATCATCCTGAAGCTCAACCGCAAAACTGAAGTTTATCGCCATCACTAGCTAGTTCCCGTAATATCTAACTATTATAATTCAACACTAATTTTTCAGTATTAGAAAAATATGATATGCCCGGCGTGGATGAAATAAATGAGTTGCCCATCTTTGAATACTGTTCCTGACTAAGAATAACTGTCTCTCCCCCTTTATCTTTATAATTCCAAAATTATAACTGTCTCTCCCCCCTTAAGTAGTTTATGCTTTGAAATGCACTCAAGGGGACCGTTTTTATATTGGGGAAAGTCGACAAAAATTATAATACTTATACGCACTCCATTACAGAGAATCATCAGGTGGACTTTGACAATCCTTCAGTGCTCTTTATAGAACAAGATGATTTCAGAAGAAAATGTGTTGAAACATTATTTATCATCATTTCTATTGGATGCTATAATGAGAATATCGGTTCAAGCTATTGCTAAATATGGTTTTTGTAAAAATAAGTAATTATGTGCTGTATTATATTTTTGTTGTTGTTGTTGTTTTGTTTCCGTTTTGTTTTTAGTGGTATGAAGCAGACGACAGCTCGCGGTTGATGACGTGAACTCACCTGGCTGATGGTTCCGAGGGGTACAGTGGTGGTCAAAATTATAAGGACATGGGAAAAATCGCCAAACTTCAGCCGGGAAATTACGCAAATTTTATGGCTGGTACCAATGATAAATGCAGCAATTTTTATTAGTTTTTATGGAAATATATGGGAAATTCATATTCAAAAAATGTATTTTGGATTTAGACAGCCATGTTATATGGACAAAATTATAAGGACAACGCTATTTGTGTGTTCTAAATAGCAAAATTTGCATGTTTTTTGTCCTACACAGGGCACTCCAGACGATATAAATGTGTAGTAAGCGATTGCGAACGTCATATTCTATTTTTTCAGTCATGCCACTAGTATGAAATTTTCGGAGTTTGAGAACGGGAAAGTGGTTGCTTTTTAAAGTCCAGGACTTACTATACGTCAAATTTCGACAAAGCTGAATAGATCGAGAACGGTCATTTATAATTTTCTTAAAAATCCCGGAAAATATGGACGGCTAAGACATACAGGTAGGTCATCTTCTATTTCTGTGCGTGTAAAAAGAATGATAACAGGGCGAGCTTGTTCCAAAAAACAAACATCAACGGAAATTAAACGGGAATTAAACTTACGATGCAGTACTCGAACTGTTCGATGTGTTTACAAAAAGAAAAAAAGGTTCATTATAGAAAACTTATGTCACGACTGCCTCTTACAAAAGTTCATAAGAGACTGAGGGTGGAGATTGCCAAAAAATGCATTACTATGGGAAAAAAGTGGGTGGATGTTATCTTTTCCGATGAGAAAAAGTTTAATTTTGATGGACCAGATGGTTTTCGCTACTTCTGGTATGATCTCCGTAAAGAAAAAGAAATTTTTGCAGCGCGTAGATTTGGAGGTGGCTCAGCAATGGTCTGGGGAGGTTTAGCAACTAGCAGAACTACTCCAATAGTTTTTGTGCAGGGCAGAATGAATTCTGAGAGTTATGTTGATTTATTGGGAGAAAATCTTTCACCAGAAGCACCGTCAATTACGAGTGGAGACTTATTTGTTCCAGCAGGACAATGCCTCAGTATAAGTTTCTCAAACTTTGAAAGCATGGTTTGATGCTAATTTCGTAAAACTACTTGACTGGCCGGCCAGAAGCCCAGATCTAAATCCAATGGAAAATCTGTGGGGTATGCTGGCACACGAAGTATACAAAAGTGGTATTCAATATCAAAACTAGCAAGAACTCATGTCCTCAATCGAAAAAGCCTGGACAAAAATTTCTAAGAACGTTCTGAAGGAACTATCAAACTGTATGACGTCAAGACTGATAAAAAGTGATTGAGAAGAAGGTGGAGATTAATAATTATTAGTGTGTTTCAGGCCAAAACATTCATTGTCCTTATAATTTTGTCCAGTTTTTACAATGACATTTTTTGTTAAATATGGCAAAACATTCATATTTTGCATTTTCCAATGTTTTGTATTCTACAATGATTTCTAGCATAGAAAAGCATTTTATGTATATATTTCACTTAATTTACTCCAGAAATAAATTTTTTCTGTGCAATTTTCAGTTGTCCTTATAATTCTGACCACCACTGTATGCAGCAGTAACTGTTACGTCATGTTATTGCTTCTCATCTTATTGGCTTAGTCTTCTAAATTATGTCATTGGTTAGTTATTGCTTATGTTTTGAGCTTTTGACTGTATTTAAGCACCTGTTCATTTATTTTGTATTAGTTGAGGAAGCTATTTGTATATAGCGAAACCGGTTCTTTTTAATTGTAAATATACACTACCCTACAGTAATGGACCGGACACCTGCATATTTACATAAAATCAGACGAGATCGTCAAAGTGCATGTGCGCACGTGATCAGTGAGTTTCAACAGGCATCAGAGGTTACATTGCGGAATACATCACAATCACAATACATTGCGGAAGGAATTGAACGCCCTTAAAATCCACAAACCACATATCTCTCCATTCAACAGAACCGCCAGACTCAAGTGGTATTTGCAAAGTCGCAACTGAACTGTAGAGCAGTGGAAACAATTTTATGGAGTGTAACGTGCCTCATCACCTTACACTCTCTTCCAGTCGGATGGACGTCTTTGAGTGTGGCGGATGCCAGGCGAACGTCTTTTTACCCGAGTGCATCGTACCAACTGTGAAGTTGGGCGGTGGGGAAATCATGCTGTGGGGGTGATTCTCATAGTATGGCCTGGGACCATTGCATGTTGTTGCGGGAATCTTGAACTCCGAAGGCTACAAAGACATTTTGGATAATCGAGTTGTTCCTACTCTATGGGAAATGCTTGGAAATTACGATAGTTACTTTCAGGATGACAATGCTCCCTGCCATGTTTCAGCCTCTGTTCAGCAGTGGTATACAGAGATGACTGTAAAGCGGCTTCCATGGCCTGCTCAGAGTCCCGACCTAAACCCTATCGAACATTTATGGGACGAGTTAGAGCATAGGGCCAGGGGACCACGTCCGACATCTATAGCTGCACTGGCCATGTTCTTGAAGCAGGAATAGACATAAAAACCCTTAGCTCTGGATCAAAACTTTGTGGAAAGCATGCCCCACGGGGTGGCTAATGTAATTTCAGCACGTGGGTGCCCATCCCCCTCTTAAATCAGTTACACTTTCACATGTTTCCAATAAAGCACACTGTCCGGTCCATTAGTATAGGGTAGTGTATATGTTTTATCCAGTTTAGTTTTGTGTCATTTTTTTATTATTCATTTTACATATATTTAAAATATATAAAAAAAATATGTAGAAAAAATATACTACAGTATATATATATATATATATATATATATATATAAAAATAATAGTTATGTGGTGAAAGAAGAAAAATGATTTACCTTGCCTATAACAAATTGCTTGGCCGTTGTGTTGTTTACAAACTGCTCCATGAGGACATTCGACCTAAAGAACATTAAAATAATAATTTTACTCATACAGTAGAACCTCATTATAACGGACTAATAGGGGCTGAAGGTTGTCCGTTTTAATGAAAGTCCGGTTTATAACAAATAATTCATATAGGGCTCTAATACAGCAGGGTTTACATCAATGAAAGTACAATAGTTAGCTATAAAAAGTGATTATTATATAAAAAATAAAAAACAGACTTAAACATAGTAGGCTGAATTGAAAAAGATGTGTATTTATACACTGCATTAATCTTTAGAACAAGAAGGTACTGGTTCATGTTGATTGCTTACATTCATTGGTTTGAAAAAATAATTTATTTTCTGCTGGGTTGTTTGCTTCTTATTTCTTCAGTTAATAACTGACGGAGGTGCCGTAAGTGTTCATAATATGCAAACACATTTGCAAACAAATATGGTTGAACATGTAAAGCTCATCAGATAAAAATAAGCATCTTTTATTATTATTACATATTTTTTTCAAACTGTCCGTTATAAGCGATGTCCATTATAATGGGGTCCGTTATAATGAGGTTCTACTGTACCTCATGAGATTATAAAATTATATTTTAAAGAAAACCAACTAATCCTTATTGTAGATCACATATTATTAAAATCATTTATATAAGGTAAAATATTGTTTTCTTTTTATATTTCCTTCCTATATTTTATTATACAAATGACTAAATTTTAATATTTTTTTAGAAAATGTTTTAGAAAAGAATTATAATATAAGAATAAGAATTACGATGTAAGATTTTTTATGTAACGATTAGCTAAATTTGTAAAAGTTAATATTTAAATAATTAAAAAAATCATAATAATGATAATTTACAAAACTACAATGTTTGTTTATATTTACTATTATAGTTTTACAATCGTTCTTTGTTCTTCTCTACAAACCAACTATTTTTTTTCTTTTTTGTAAAAGTATTTAGAATGAGAGAATAATCTTGAAAAAGCCAATTTCTAAATAATTTTAATAATATTTCTGGAAAAAAAAAAGCCCAAGGTAATATAGAACGTAATTTATTAAATTATTATTAAATCATTTGATAATAATTAATGAAGTTCAATAATTACTGTAAGTTAAAATTACTTTTTTTTATTTCAATTAACTCAGAATCGATCAATAAAAATTAAAACTGGAGAGGATAAAAAGAATCAAACTACATTATCAACTGCTTCAACGGATCCTTTGAAATTCCAATTAAACAGATTCAACTAATTCAAATAAACTATTGAACTTTACCCTTTTGTGAATAAACCGAAAAATCTTTTACTTACTGCTGCACAGACATCCGGATCAGCTAACAAGTGAAAAACATTGGAATTATAAAATAAAAATGAATTAAGTTTTATAATGTATGAAGATACTGGTATTTATTAAAGTGTTTTACTGAAAATTTCACAATTGAAATTGTAATTCATTTTAAGTTTCTGAAAAATATTGTTAGGTTGGTATACGTGACATTAAGGTTTATTTCCAAAAGATTACCATATAAGATAGGAGTAAACTGAAGAATAAAAATCTAAAAAGCAGTATTATTTCAGATGCAACTATTGAATGACAAAGAATTATTGCAGTGCAGAATCCTAAAAGTAAGATATAAAACAGGAAAAAAATCGTATTATATTAATAAAGAAATACAGCAATGAACAACAATAAAAAAAATATATTAGATACATCAACATTGAAGATATGCAATAGCACAACAACAGAAATAAAGATGTCAAACATTATCAAAAACAAAATACAAATCATAAGCTAACTTCAAAGACATAATTTTCAGTTAGGGGAAGGTCTTGTATCTCGGTCATATGTGTACCTTGGACCTACGCTGATTTTTAGCGCTATCTGTTGGGTTGGCTAAAAATTAATACAAGTGGTGCATGGATTTGCTACCGTAGGCCTCTGACAAGTTGTTCTCGTTGATGAGGCATGCAATGTGTTGCTAGAAAAAATTGAAGTCACTTTTTACCTATTAAAAGTCAGTATTTTTGAATTAATACTTTTCCTTTTATAATTGTAATTATTTTTTTTTTTTGAAAATGGTAGACAGATCTCATAAATTATTGCTTTAGCTACATAAACATATTTTTCAAACATCATTTAGATTAAGCTCCAAATGGTTGGTAGCCATTGTTTGAAACATGACCAAGTGTTGTACCTTGAACCTAGTGAAAGTGTTGTACCTCGGACCGGTTCGAAGTACAACGCTATTGTTATAAATGGTACAAATGTATAAATTTTCATTCTTTCAAATAATTAAATAAATATTTACTTCTTAAAACTAAAGGTATGCCTATATTAGATAACTTTGCTTTCAAGAGCTTTAACACTGACGCATCTCTTATATCATCCCACGCCTTTGATAACACGCATCTTGATACAGGGTGTTTCAGAAATACTTTTATATATTTTGGGGGCGGGTTCCTAGCACCAAAACAAGAACAAATGTCCATATAAACATATGTCCGCAAATCCTACGGTTTCAATTATTATTGAAAGTATACTGCAATTCGTTTTAAGATACAATCCAACAAATCACATTTGCTGTTGCACTGATTGTCTCCTAAATAGCGTTATATTGTTGCCAAGGAGATTTGTTTCCATGTGTCATTGGTGAACATTTGTGTAGTAGTGAGTTAGTCTGTCTTCAACGTGTCAGTTGTGTAGTAGTGCGTTAAATGAAGCATGTTCCGTTGAACCATGGCAGGATATTCTTTTCGTGAGCAGGCAGATATCATTTTTAAGTACGCGGTCGCGCGAATGGTAACGGACACGAGGCTGCACGGTTGTATCAGATGAGGTTTTCAGACCACAATCAGTCGAGTCATCCAATATTTGCTGCTGTTTATCGTCGTGTTGCTGAGACAGGATCCGTAGCATCATGAACTATGAATCGAGGAAGACCAAGAGTCGCTCGTACGCCTAACCAGGAAGAACGCATTTTACAGGATATTGCAGAAGATCCGGTTATCAGGATACGACAGGTGGCTCGAGTATGTGACGCATCTCATACTACAGCATGGAGGGTATTTCAAGAGATGCTCCTGTATCCGAATCATCTGCAACGTGTGCAGGGTCTTTTGCCTGCCGATTACCTACCACGGGAGAACTTTTGTCGTTGGTTTGTTGCACAAACTGCCAATCCGTTGTTTGTCTCTTCGGTCTTGTTTACAGATGAGGCAACATTTGGACGAGATGGACTAACAAACTTTCACAACCAACATTTGTGAGCGTATGGAAAGCAGGCTAGTGATACAATTCAGGCTAGACATCAGCATCAGTTCAAGATTAATGTGTTTAAGATTAATGAGGTGACTGTCTAGTAGGTACATATGTTCTTCCAGCACGTCTGACCGGCGCTGTCTACAGAAACATGATTCAGAACACTCCTCCAGCCTTGCTACAGGATGTGCTCTTGTAAAGACGAAGAAACATGTGGTTTATGCATGATAGGGCTGAAGCACATTTTACCACATTATTCGAGATGCACTGGCTGATATCTATCATGACAGATAGATAGGTAGGAGAGGACCAGTTCCATGGCCTACACGTTCCCCCGACCTTAATCCTTTGGATTTTTATCTGTGGGGCCACCTCTCACAATTGGTTTATGCAGCAGACATTCCTAATGCAGAGACACTTTATCAACGTGTCATGGAAGCCTGCGAAACCGTTCGACACCGTATGGGAGTATTTGAAAGGGTGCGACAGACCATGATCCAACGAATGCATGCTTGTGCGGAAGTACGAGGAGGACATTTTGAACATGCAGAGTTGTTGAAAATTTCAACATTTGCTAATAATCTGACAATGTCTAACAGATGTGTCAGTATGTTCTTTCTTTAATAACTGAAAACCTTAGGATTTCCGGACATATGTTCTTATATGGACTTTTGTTCTTGTTTTAGTGTTAGGAACCCCCCCCCCCCCAAGTATGTAAAAGTATTTCTGAAACACCCTGTAATCATTATCCATTGTTTAACGAGACGAAACTTCTAAGAATATGTGACAATGACTTCAAGAGGAATGCACTGAAAGCTTTTAATTCATTTCTCACAAATCAAATCAAATCAGCTTTCAAATCAAATAAATGAGATATTATTTTAACTCATTATTTGATTTGAATCCAAAAACTAGAAAAAATAGAATTAAAAAATTTATATTAGAATTAAGAAACAACATAAATTTTTAAATGTTTCCAATTTTAATTATAAACCATCAACTTCAGAGGGCGCTCATCCACACGTCTTTTTTTTTGCACCATATTAACCAATAACGGCCACTCAATTGGTCCAGGAGGGATCCTAGAGTTTTTAATAATTTTTATTTCACCTCTGTGTAATCTCATGTATACCAGTAGTTCCACTAAGCTGAAGATGATCTAGCGGTATGCAGATCGAAATCGTCCTTGTCCTTATACTTGGTAAGTATTTTAAAAGGTACTATTTTTAACATGATCTTTAACCGGATTCAGAGTTTTAAATGTATCAATTTTTAAAATTTGTCTACATTGATATAGGCTATAATCTACAAGTGTCTAATGATTTGTAAACTAGCTTATTGCTATTCTACTAATTTATCTCTAATTCTCTTTCTTGTGTATATAATTAGTAAACTTACACTCACCTCCTCAACTCAAAAGAAATAAATACGATATTCATACATATATGGCGAATTTTCGGAATTTATTCGTTAATTCCTTTCTCTAGCCTAATGACTCAAAACTGGAAAACAAAGGATGTGCATGAATACAAAACAAAGTAAAGGAATAAATGTATCACATTTATTTGTTCAGACAATTATGCTTCGTTTAATGAATTAGCTTTATGTTGATTTTTTTTCATTATTACCATGTGATTTATTGTTTATAATTTATTTCCTTTGTTTTTATATTCTCGCTTGATATTTGTTATCAACAATCTTTAATATTTAATCATGTATATTATTCAAACGATTATGTTTTCTTTTGATGAAATTGGCTTTGTATTTATTATTCAATCTATGTGATACATTTGTTCCTTTACTTTGTTTTGTATTCATGAATTGGCTTTGTATTTATTATTTCAATCTATGTGATACATTTATTCCTTTACTTTGTTTTGTATTCATGGACATCCTTTGTTTTCCAGTTTTGAGTCATTAGGCTAGAGAAAGGAATTAACGAATAAATTCCAAAAATTCGCCATATATGTATGAATATCGTATTTATTTCTTTTGAGTTGAGGAGGTGAGTGTAAGTCTACTAATTTATGTTTGTTTTCAGGATAAAACACCAAGATGCCTCGAAGCAAAACAGGAATAAAAAGAAAGCCTATTGGAAGACATTGAGAAAGCAAGGGACTTAATTTTGGATAAAAACATCACAGTGTATGGTGCTGCAAAGCAAATGAATCTCTCTAAGACGACCTTGTTAAGACGCCTCAACCTCTTCAAGGAGTCAGGTTTGCAAAAGTTTTCATACACCAAAGACAATGATGTAAAAAAGTTTTCTTTTTTGATGAAGAAGATATAATGTTAGTTGATGACATTCAAAAAGCTGCTCAACTTCACTGACTTAACTTTAAAGATTTGCGAATATTAGCTTACAAGTTTCCCTTAAGAATTCTACTTTTCTAAAAGTTGTCTAAGCATACTTTTGTATAATGATATTAATTTTTATTCAAAATGAGTAACGTTCATTTATATTGAAAATCCTTTTTAAGGTACTTTCTTACCTACTTACTGTAGTTTAGCTACTATTATACTCAATACATGTTAATTTCCTTTTAATGTGAGTTTTGCTTCCAAATCCCAAACGTACTCCAAGGTAAAACATATGTAGGACCAAGATACAACACAGGTGATGTACTTCGGTCCTAGTGTAAAAGTCACAGAAAAAAATTGCTATATAAACACCATAATAATATAAAATAACAAAGTTATCATGGAAAATATTTCATCCTTTATTAATAATTAATATGTCAAACATAAATAATTAAAATGTCAAACGGTCCAAGGTACACACCTTCCCATACAGTTTGAAAAAAGAAAATTTAGTTTTTCGTAATTTTTATCCATTCTTTAAATAGAGATTTATGTTTAGATTTCATGTTTCTAAATAGAGATTCATGATCAATGAAAATAAAGCAAATTTTTATTAGAGCTTTTCTAGAATAAAATTCATTCTATCTTTATCCTCATTGCAATCATCATAATCTCAATAAGATAAGGTAACATTTTTCATTCTTTAACAAAGGAGAAATAATTTTTTGAGTGTTCAAAAAATTACGTTCTTTTATTTTTAAGATTCTCTCACTAGCGTGGAATAAAATTTCAGTAAAACAATGTTGAGTTAGTGTTTTAAAGAATAAAAATTAAGCTAATAGAAAAAGTGAAAGCCAAAGATTTAAAATTAAAAGCTTTTAAAGCATGGACAAATTTTAAATGGAGATTAACTCAATATTTAATAACAAGAAATAATTTTCTATTTAATGTGATATTAAAAAATAGAGCTGAAAATTATCAATATATAAATATTTTAAAAATAATTAGTTATACTGATATTAAAAATGTTTTACATTTCAATTATGATACTTTTTGATCTTATGCTTCATCATGTTCTTAATTCAATGTTTTATAAATATTCATCAATTTATTTTATTCTTTTCTCTCATATCCATCATTGGCAATCCTTTAGTTTCATTTCATTTCAGCTATTTTAATTATTTTACTTCAAAAATAACGAAATAGAGTTAGCAATAATCAGCAGTTTCGATTTCAATATTATTTCTTACTATAATATTCTTTCTATGTAAATGTTTTCGATTCTTTTGAGATGTAACCAAAAACAAAGGTTAGAATTATCCTGACAGCTTAATAAAATTCAACAAAACAAAGACAGAAAAAATTGAAAAGAATGATTGAAAGTTTACTTACAAACGGCTTTACAATATTGGGTTCCTTTGTAGAAATCACAAACCTGCCCAGGACCACATGAAAGCTGAAAGAACAAAGAAAATATCAAAAATATCAACTAATCATGATTTTGTACCAACTAAGAAAATATAATGCTTTAATGTATATGTCCTCTACATAATGTATTCTCAGGCGGCATTGTTTCTAATAATATTTGGGCTCTTACTGCCAATTTGCAGTAAACTCAGACAAGTTTGAGTTTCAAATTTTAACATTAAAAGCTATTCTGCTTTGTGCGAAAAATCTAACTTCCAATTTAATTTGGATTTGTTTTCACTAAGGCATGATTGGCATCTTGTAAAGTTGACTTTGACGAACGTGGCCTGCTCGCATTTTCTAGACAACGATCCACATCCCACCCTCTGCATATATTTAATCACGTTTAATCTTCGACCAGACAGTAGCGTACCAAGGGAAGGGGGGAGCGGGGGGGGGGGCGGTCAGCCAGCCTAGGGGGCCCCACCCGCCAGCCTATTTCCTTTTTTTTTTGGTTGTAAAAGCAAGCCTAGGGGGCCCCACCAGCCAGCTTATTTCCCTTTTTTTGGTTGTAAAAGCAAGATTTCTTTTTTTTTTTTTGGTTGTTGAATTGGAGATTCCGTTTTTTCTTTTTGGAATAATGGAACTCCCGCCCCGGGCCCCCAAAGGCGTTGGTACGCCACTGCGACCAGATAGTCTTTATGATAATAAGAGTTGGGTGAAGCCAACGACCTGTTTGGGAAAAAAACTTTACTTCAAAAAAAAAAAAAAAAAAAAAATCTCAACTAAGCTAGGGATCGTAGCAAGACATATCCTGAAATAAAAAGTAACCTATCAATCGTCTAGTCTTTAATGTGAATGTTTGGAAATTCAAATCCGTATTTGTACATTTCTAGAGTTCTAATGATATAGTTCTTTAATGCTATAGTGATTTTTTTTTTTTTAAATTTATTTGAATAACTAATTTTTTTTGAAGACCTGAAGAAAGTTTAAGAATTAAATTTTAAGTTATCAACTTAAGTCATGACTATTTTTCTCGGTTGAAATTGTAACATAATTTTGTACTTACACTGCATTTAGTTTGTGTACCTTTAAAAAAAAATAAGATTTACGTGAATTCATTCGATTAAACTTAAATACTGTACAACTATAAAATTTTAAATATACAAGTTTTTTTTAAATTTATATAATAGTAATTATGTAAATAACTTGTATCAGGAAGGGATTAACAATTTTGATATTGAAAAGAATCATTTTTTCAAGATCGGAAAAGGAAACTGGTGACATGTCCAGCTGGATTCCAAGAAGCAGCAGGTAAAAGTGAGGTATATGTTGTTGTTGTTTTGTTTTTTTTAAGCCCATTTAATTAATTCTGCATGAGACAGCAGACTGATATTTTGATGATTGAGACAGATTATTAAACCGGTAGATCTTGAGAGTTGGGTGCAATCCAGAAACAGAACTTAGTAATAAGAAAAAAAATCAAATAAGAAAAGATCTGATGATCAACAATGATATAGAAAACAGAAAGTTGTAGATATTAAGCAGTAATCGCGTATTAGCAATCAGCTGCCTCTCTTGGAATTTTAAAATTAATGCCATTTCACTAAGTCCTTGTATTTCTTTTTCGCCATTGTCAAATGAATACTTCTGGTGTATCGCTTACTGAGAATCTAACTTTTAAATATTAATTTGATAAATAAGTGTAATCTTGGCCATATTACAATAAGCGCAATGATTTTCAGAAACTACAGCCATGTATCATAGATTCTTTTGTACAGGGTAGTTAACATTAAAGTTCCTGTACATAGAGGGCTGTGGAGCGCGTTGTAAGATTCCAAATGGAAAGAAATTGCGAACAACAGCTACTTCTAACAATGCGCTTCCCGTTTATTGGGAAAAAAAAAAAAAATAGTGCAAGAAATGGCCAATAGATGGCGCTGTAGCAATAGATAACCACACCTACTGTAAAAACAATAACTATGAGTTAACCTAAAAGCAGAACTTAAATAATGCAGGTATTATTTTCAAAAGTAATACAAGCACTAACAAAAGACAAGAAGCAATTCGATCAAATTCTACTAGTTTCGAGCTATTTTATGCACGCGTTTTTTGTCGTACGACACACGACGGCAAAATCTCGCGCGTTTTTAGGTTACTTTTAGAGCCCTTTTTATGCAAACGTTTTTTGTCGCACGACACATGACGGTCGTAAAAAAAAACAATAATAAGTGCCGCCAGTGCCTTTTCTCATTGAAGAGCGGAAGATGAAGCTGTGGGTGATGTATATTGCCTATCGGCGCTTTGATGTGAAAAAACGGAAAAGAAGATGAGATGTACATCCCATCAACTCTGCTAGATTTATAAATGGGGCATTTCGAAACCTCTACGAAAAATTAACGGACTACAGGGACAAGTTTTGAAATTATTTTAAAATTTTTATTTTTAAATTTAATTATTATTTAATAAATTATTAATT
This sequence comes from Thereuonema tuberculata, assembly GCA_023159025.1. Lineage (NCBI taxonomy): Eukaryota > Metazoa > Arthropoda > Chilopoda > Scutigeromorpha > Scutigeridae > Thereuonema > Thereuonema tuberculata. Next base: position 244,469,842 of record JAFIDM010009631.1, read on the forward strand.
AATTAATAATTACTAAATTAAATTATTTCGTCTATAAAATGTTCAGTATCTAAATTATTAATTTCTTTTTGGAAAATGAGTGTGCAAATGGACTGAAATGATCAGAAACAGCGGATGCCAAATATCTAGACAAGAGGAGCGACAGAAAATCGCGCGTTTCCATAAAGGGGACCTTAGAATGCCATGTACTTAGAAAGATTGTCACACTTTTTGCCGCTAGCATTTTCTAGGACACGACGGCATGTCTTTCAAAACGCGACGTCAAAAAAAGGCGAGACAATGAATAAAATGGCCAACTTGTTCCAGTTGTTTTACAAAACGCGCGGCTTTTTGCTATCGTGTGTCGCGCGACAAAAAAACGCCTGCATATAATTGCTCTTAAAGTTTCGCTCCTCGTGCCGAGGCCGGAGCGAAGAGTTTCATCACTGGCCACATGTCGCTCTCTGATTGAAGGTCGCATCACGGTCATGCTTAATGTTATTTGCATAATGTTGACTCATAGCTCTATAAAAGGAAAGAAAGCTCCTCAAAAGCATTAGATGCTTACTGACACTTCACGATCAATGCTAACGTTGCAGGAAAAAGCGCTATTGGTGAAGTTGTTCTAAAAAACAATAACAATGCAGCTGCGGCTGTTAGAGACTTCCGGCGTCAGAATTGCGACTCTTCTCGAGCTAAAGATGTGGCTACAGCTGTCGTGGATTTGTCACTTCCATCTCCATGTGGTATTCCATCTTCATGTGTATCGTATCAGCTGTTTCCGGTGCAGTGGACACGCTGTATGCCACTTTAAGGCTGGTGATGTGTCAGGTATTGCCGTACTGCCAATACAAGATAAGGAGTATATAACAGCTAAAGCAAGGTGACGCAGAAATTCCTATTACATTTGTGCTCTAGTTCCCAGCGCGAATGACAATTGATATCTCTTGGCCATGGAACATTCTTTGGAGTGACTTAAGTCCAATTCTGCTTAAATGGGCAAGTGAATACCCACAACTGTCGCATATGAGCAATAGAAAACCCTCGTGTTATGCAAGAGGTCCCGTTGCGTTCTCCAAAAGTGACTGTGAGATATGGATTTACGATTAATGTCGTCATTGGGCCATATTTTTTTGAAGAGGTAACGCTAACTGGACCCCGCACCTGTTCCATAACCGGACAGCGGTATTATGACATTTTGGCGAATTTCGTGGTAACAGAGCTTCAACAACGCGAGTGTCTTCAACGCGAGTGTCTTCAACAACGCGAGTGTCCCACATCACCCGTTATGTTCAAAATTTGTTAAGGCAGTACTTTACAAATGAACGGGTTATCAGGCGTTATTCCCAGACAACATGGTCTCCGCGATCACCCGATCTCACCTCATGTCATTCCAGCAGACATATTGCGTTGTGTGGGAGAAAATGCCGTTTTGAGAATGGAAAACGTTGACAACAATGGTGGACACATTGAACAAATGTAACGCTTTTACGAACAGAAACTTTGATTTTAATAATCTTGTACTTTGATGAAAGCTATAAAGCAAAATATCCAATCGTAGATCTCTAATATTGGGAATCTTTATATAGTAGAAGCTGTAGATACATTTTTACCCGATTCCGAAGAAACTAAAAATACAGATTCCATAATTTCGGATATTTGATTTTTCCTCGAACCAAAATAAAAGTGAATTGAATATACGTGGGTTCCGCTTTATTTCAATAAAATAAAGAAAACTAGCAGAGTATCCGCTAGGAATTGGGTAATCTGGGTTGATTGTGTAACCAGTAATAAACCAGAACTCCCAACTCTAGAGATGGGATAAAACTTAATCCGTGTTTTCAACGTCATTACAGAATTACTTTGTATCCATCGCTCACGGATAAACGGGCCTGCTCGAATATGCTCATTGTAAAATGGCAGAGACAAATACTTTACCTTCCACTTACTATAAAATAAAAGCAAAAATGAACATTTTTTATTTTATAAAATAATGCGAACGAAGCATGAGATCCAATTTATAAAGTTTTATGACGCGATACCCCTCCATACATTGTATACTGTTCACTTTACTGTTGATATCATGGTATTTGTTAATGGTGTCCGCCATTTTGGTTACTTATTCTTAGCATTTGAAGCTGTGAATGTTTTCGTTTAGCTCGCTAGGATGGCTTGAGAGCAATGGATCATTGTATGGATATCCTGTGCTATAAGCAATGGACACAAAGCAGACATCGCTTACCGACAATGAAAATGATGAATAATATTCTAAATATCTTATTGAATCTTAAAAAAGCTGAACATAAATGATAACGGAAGATTTACAAAATAATTTTGATAGGCCGTTCTGGAGAGTTACTACTTGTTTAGTGTAGCACAATTTGTTTCCCAGCATCATGATTTCAATGTAATTAATCATTTGGTATTTTGAGAGAGAAATCTCACCAAATTCTATTTGTGTCAGAAAATTAAGCAAACATTAACGTATCAGAGCACTTTTAATTTGCCGTTTCACCTCTGCTAAGCAGAGACAGCTGAAAAAAAATACAAAAAACCTCAAGATATTAATTATTAACCTCAATTTTTAACCTTTTGGCGAGGAATCTCGCCGATTGTGTTGATCTAGAAACATCAATTGTTTTCAAATTTCAAATTTCGAAATTAAGGAAAACTTCTCATACTGAATTTGTTAATAATATATAACAGATAATTAGACTTATAATAATGTTCTCTTAAAAATATAAGCTAGTGGAGAAAAATTATTTGGATGATCATCGATGTCAGAATTGAGTCAGTGCGACAAAGTGTATGCAAAGCACAATCTATAATCTGGTTTATACGAGTATAATAGCGGTAATTTACATTTCAATTTAAAAGTTTCAGATAATAAATGAATAGTGTAAAAGTTCATTTGATAGGAAATAATTAAAGGAAGAAGAAAGTTCATTTAAAGGAAGTAATTCTTCCTTTAAAAATAAGATATAAAAATTACTGTATCTGCAATGCTTTTGAGTTTCTTTGAAAAACCATTTTGAGACAGAAAACGTGATTTAGGATTTGAAGATATTAATTAAGGGTTGTTTTATTGATTTAAATACTTACTTTCCTGTTCACAGTATGCGAAATCAGAATTATGAGTACACCGATAGCCAGGTGGGCATTCTACCTAAAATTAGAAAATTATAATAAACATAAATAAATAAATTATATGTGAAACAAATTCAAAATAAAAGTTTAGCTTTATTTTTTTAATTTTTGCTTTCAAACTTGAGGTAAACTTAATGCTATTTATAAGTTTTAAATTGATTTGATTAATTTAAATTAGATTTTTTTTTTAATTTCTATGGTAGTTTGTCTAATAATAAGTTCACTTTTTTATTTCTCTTGTAATTATAATTTATATCGTTTCAACAGGTTTTTGGGCTTTTGATTGCTAATCAATAGAAATACCTCCAAATTTTGAAAAAGAATTAATTATATTGCAATACAGTTTATTTTAAAAAATGAAGCATTTCTCTGGTTAAATTGTAACTATTTCATTTTGATATCTTCTCTTACCATTCTACAAGGATTTTCAACCACTATAGAAAAGAAATTTAAGAAGGAAAATATTAAATTAAGCATTGTTAACAAAATTCAACAAACATCAAAGAAAAATACTTCACATGATTGTACAGGATCTACAGATGTAATACTACAATGTTTTGAAGCACTAAAAGATTTCAGCTTCTTATAGCCATTTATAGTTTTTTCTCTTATTCACTAAAAACAATTTTATAAAACTGAATAACGACTTACTTGAATAATACAGATAAACTTTACTTCTCCTAGTAATAATTTTGAAATTAATTCACTGTTTTTTTTAAAACATATATAATGTTGATTATTTCCAATTTGAAAAGATTTAAAAATAAAAAATTAAAAAATCCAATTTATTTGTTCCGAAGTCCTTTTTTTGTTCTGTTAAAAAAAACAAAAAAACAATTGCAATATCCTAACACCGAATTTGAAAACTTACTAACATCTTAGTGATTTCTTTCTGCGTCGGTGAGAATTCCTATAGTCATTGATGCATTGATAACAATTTATATTTTGTTTGGTTCATTTTATTAACAATTCATTTACTCTTTAGGTAAGTAAAACCCAGTTTCTTTAAACATTACTTATCTTTCATAACTATTTTGTTGAAAAATATTATGTAGGTTTCTGTCTTGAAACACAAAACAAAGCATAACTTTTTAACCTGAACTAAATGAAAGTCCGAACAGTCATTACAATTTAAAATGTTCTAAGTCTATTCATGATAGTAAATTGGACAAAATAAAATCATTTCGAACTCCATTTTGGGCATCGTGTATACCTTAAACATGTGAAGAGTTTCATTTACCTTGGTTTATACAATGAGGTACATTATCACGGATCTCGCAGCGCTGAGAAGGTTCACATTTTATCTAAATTAAAAATAATCAAAACACATGAAATTAACTCTTTAAAAAGACTGAGAAAATTTAAAAATTGCAAACTACGACCAGCATTAGTAGCAGAATATAAAATCGGGAATCAGTAAATCAAATAAAAAAATAATAACAAATAATGACAAAGCACTTAGCAATTTTTTATTTTTAAAGTTATTAAAATAAAAAGATATAAAATGATATAAAATATCATAGATATCCGATCTTGTTTTTACAAATTTATCGCTCAAGTTTTGCAGCGCATATTTTGATGAGATTTTTCAAATTTCTTAACAATTTTTCTTAACAAAGGTTTGGAAGGAATGAAAAAGTAGAAGTTGAGAGGAGGTTGAGCATATTCTGTAGTTTTGTCAGGAATTATTTTTAAGTTTTTGAACCAAGACATTCACTGTTGCTTGATTGTCTATGTGCTGACCAAGAATCTAACAAAACTAATGATTTGCCCGGAACTGTATTTGCTAATACATTTTCAAGCCAAAATTTAAAGATATTTTTTGTAAATTTGTTGCTGTTGCTTAATGTGACAACAATATTTGATGGAGTATTGTCTTGAATTGTTTTAAGGACTCGAGGTCCGACATTAAAAACATGAATATAAATGTATGTTTTTATTTTTTTTAATCATTTTAATTTTTTTAATCATTTTAATCATTTTTAATCATTTTAATCAAACAAAGAAAAATAAAGATATTTTAAAAAATAATATTGTTAGGAAAAGAGACATTAAATTCTTTTGAACGGTTTTTGAAGGAGGTTACTTTTTGAAACTACTTACTCGCTCACAGCTTGCCTCACACACAGATCGCTCACAGCCTGCAAATGAAAAAAATAACCTTAGAAGTTCTTTTATTATTAATTTTTATGAATGAACAACACACTGATAACTAATTTTAATGATATTTAATGGCTATCAACATAATTTGAAATGGCAAATTGAGTAAACTAGAGCCAAAGTTTCAGTAAATGGTCATTGAAGTTGAAACACAATGCCTAGGCAAGCTTAATTGAAATTTAATGAGAGGCCATATACAAGAAAAATGAAGTAATGATTTGAACAAAAGAAACTAAATTACTGAGAAGCAGATCAAGAAAGAAAGTAGCTAAATAAAACACTGCTAATTAATGAGGGACAAAATGTTTTAAAATAGACATTACCATAGAGTCAAATCAAATAAATTGAAAGTGAACACAACAAATAAAATTATAATAAGAAACAGTAAAAAGAATGTTCAACAGCACCTGTTTACTTCCTCTAACGAAATTATAATTGGCTCTGAAAGTGAACTATGAAACTCAACATACACAAAGCTGCCTTCAGAAGAAATTTTAAGAGAAACAGTAATCAAAATGAAATGAGTTGATCATCTTTCTTGAGTAAAATGAAATACCTAGAAATCTTCCTGAATACAAATAGATGAACTGGAAGGATATAAGCAAGTTCAGTTTATAAAAATCAAATTATTCGAGAAATGCATTAAAATAAATGCTCTATTAAAAACTGATATTTTTTATGAATTTATGTATTAAAATAGATTTATGAAACTTCTTAAACTTCTTAATAAATAATCACATTTCTAATGGGATTTCAAAATAAAAACTTTGTAATACAAAAACTACTGCAAGAATTTTCCGAAATCCAGAATGGATTTAAAGAATCTTATTGGAAGAACAAAAAAATGCTTTTTAAGGGAAAATAAAGAAATTAAATAAAGAAGTTTAATCATTGAAAAATTGTAAAAAAAAATAAAAAATAATAATCACTGAAATGGTAAACAGTTTTAATGAATGAACAGGACTGTCTCAGTCAAGATTCCAGATGGGGTAATGTGAATTCAAGACGCTCTGCAACCAAATATTTTTTTTTTTAGACACATAATTTTTGCAGTAACAACAAACGTGAACAGTTATCGTCGTCTTACAACATAAAGAAACGAACACCTTACTTTAAATGATAGACACTGTACATATCTGTAAGACTTCAGTATTACGAATGAACTGATGAATCAGAAAGATAATTAAAGGTGCTTGAGGAGAAATTCGAAATTGCCTAACTATTTAAAGTAATAAGATCTTATCCTAGCTGATGCTAATTTACAACGATTAAAGCTATTATCCATTAAACCTTGTCAAAAATTAAACAAAATTTAAGATGTTATACATATTTGTCTTTTATCTTATTTGGTCTCTATGGGATTGTAGTAGCATTGTATCGGCATAGTGCTTTAGAAAGATACAAGTAGTTATTTATGTGAGAAAGCAAGCGGGAAAAAAAAAGCAGGACGGTAAAATCGAATCCTATAAAACTTGCCAGTCACGAGACGTCTGTAAATACAAAAGTTTAACATTCTGGTAGTTGACAACTAGTAACCGACTACTGTAACAGAGATTTTTGGTATTTTTTTTCTCGAAACTACCACAACTTACTAAATGGCCTTTATACACTAAAGAAATTTCGACAAACTAATCTTTTTAAACTTCTTATACAAAAATTAGCTCAATTTAATTGAGACATTTTCAGATGTAGGAATTTTGTGCGAATATAGAAAACATTAATAACAGACAAAATGAAGACAAAGTCAAATAAAAAAAAAGGGAAATATTTTTTTTAATTTTTATAATAGAAAACGGGAAAGGAAGATTTTTTTTCTTTTCCAGTAATTCTTGCTTCATATATATAGCAATAAAATTTTATCTTTTAAAAAAGTCACTTACTTTGCCAGCTACAGTGAGCATATCCTGCAAGATTTTCGCAAATCATTCCTGCTGGGCAAGGATGCTAAAATAGACGATTAAAAAAAAAAGATACAAAGAGAAAACTTCTACGTCAAAAGGAATTCCACAGACCCATTAAGAAATTAAGTAGCAGAATTTGATGTATAAAATAATAAATCAATTGAAAGACAGTACATTTGAAATCCTATTGTAATAATAAACGAGGTTATTTCATTAATTAATGAAACATAAATTATGAAATAAAAAGATCTTTCATTTAAACAACTTTTTAAAAAAAAAAAACAGTTATTTACACAATCACAGGGGCTCCAAGGAACTGAAAGAATATAAATAAAATATTGTATTTAGGAAAGTCACTATTTAATTTGTATCATCTAATTACCCAAATAATTTAACTGTTTAATATTTTTATAAATTAATTCAATGAATTGCAGTTAGTCAACTTATTCTATAATAAAGTTGCGTTCTATAATAGACAATTTTCTAGTTCAAATAGAAATTTAAGTAATGATGTAATATCTAAACTTTAAGTCCGTTAAAATTTATTGATTGATAGATAAATATTACAACGATAATGAATTGGCAGTTTCTGAAAGTTTCGAGAAAGATTAGAACAGCTGACACGAAATACTGTGTCTTGATTAATATGCCCTGGTTGACCATTGCTGAGGAATTCTATTAGTCAAAAAATTTTAGATGCAGAGACTGCAGTAGTCATATGCAATCAGTCAATTACTATTACTTCTAGGAATATAGATCATTCGTTTGTATTTAAATAATTAATATTAATTTTCTTACTTTCTTCCATACAAACTCCATACCCATTTACTATCATACAAGCATATCCCTTTTTGCATGAAATCTGTAATAGAATTGGAAGAGTTGTTAGTAGGTTTATTTAAATACAAGTAAAGTTATAAGTAAAGTTTAACTCTTAATATTAAATAATGACAGGAAACTTTAATGAAGAATTTTAAACTTTTCATTGAAAGCTATGAAGTAGATGCAGTTTCCTAACAAAAAAAAACAAAACAAAAACAAACAAAAACAATTACTTTATAATAAAAAAAAAGCAACACTGACATTTTTAAGTAGCTTAAAAAAAAAAAATCGTAAAATACTATTTCCAAATGACTAAAGCTGTAAATTGAAGAATTCTTTTCTTTATTGTATCGAAACAATAAACATCAATTTTGAATTCGTGGAGGCATTATCAACAGTCGACAGAAATTCTTTTCGCGTAAAATTGCCAATATTAATTCTTGAACCCCATAATAAATAGTCAAGTAATCCAAGTCAGTCATAAACGTTGACAGTATGTATTCAAAATTCAATCTGCACATGGGGAAGCTGAGATCACTTGTTAATAACATATGTCTTTGTCTGACTTCGCCATCTTTGCTGATACGACTGGAGTATTGCTTTTATGCAATAACAATATTAGTCGTTCTTTATTTCAATTGCTCTTTAATTTGAAATAAAAACAAAATTCGTATATCATGCATTTCTTAACTCAAATCTTTGAAATAGCAGTCAGAGAATAAATTATTGGAATTGTTTTTTTTCTGTAGATAATGTATTTACTCAAAATTGAACGTCAGTATTTGAAACCTTTGTTTTTTAACTAATGTCGTTTATTGCATCTAATGCCTGAATTACAAAAATAGTTTAACAGTTTTAAGAGATATAAGCTATAGACTCTTTCATTTCAATTACCAACTTTGCACGAATTTCTAAAAAAAAATCTTGCATTTATGAGATCTTTTAAAATTTCAAAATAAAGCCTCCTGAATCAAAATGATTTGGGAATAAAGTTTCATGACACAGTTATATGCCGAAGCTATGATAGTACAACATTATAAAACAGACAAGGAAAAAACGTTTTAATAATTGAGGTATTTATGGAAATTTATATAGTATGAATATTGCTGAAAACATTTTAATAAAAGCTAAGTTTGCTATTTTTAAAGAATAATCAAACTGATCAAAAATAATTAAAGTAAATATTATTACTTAAATTAAATATTTAATAATTAACTTTTTAAAGACTATATTCAAACTATATAAATAAAGAAAGTTTGTATGAAGAATATTTTTTATTTCAGTAATATCCAATAATTATATTTGCATTATTACAGGAGCCATAGTTAGCTACAAGATGCACATAGCTCAAGCAAAAATGACTAATAATCCACAAAACCATATATCCAATAGTATAACAGATGATATTTTATTTAACATTTTTAAAGGGTACTCACTCCAGTGCATGCATCAGGTGCATCTGAAAATAAAAAATTAATAATTTTAATAGTAATTAATGAAATACATATTTTTCTTTTCAAAAGCATTATTTTAACACAGTTTGAATAAACAGTAGCCTACTTAATAGTGTAAACGTTTCCGAAAATAAAAAAGTTTTGAAAATATGAGAGGTAATCATTACAATAACGACATCGGCTCTTAAAGATGCATAAGCTGTACGATAGAATTAGTGGGAAATTGATCTATCAACTATCCATTCCTTACTCAAGACCTTTCTATTAAAAGTGTCAAAACTATTCCAAAGTAACTGATTGAAAATTTTCTTATTTTAATAGAAAAGTGCGTTTTTTAAATTTCTATAGAGTCTCTATATTTGATAATTCTTGAACATTTAAAATTTTCTCTGTAAATGTTCTGATTATAAGGAAAATCTGAAAAATTAAATTAGTCGATACTTTCGTCTCTGGATAGTGCTTCATATCATTTCCTATTTAACATAAGGACTTCGATCAATCAGAAAATTCTGATGTGGAAAGAATAAATGTATGTAAGAAAAAGCTTTATATAAGTAAATATATTCTTAGGAAAATTTTATCAGCCAGGAGATTATGGCTTTTCCTACAACCTTGGCAGACTCTCAGAATTTTTTGCTATGATGACCTGTGCCGGTATTTGTTGGAAAGGAAATCCAGACATATGCATACCATGTTTTGTTCTTTTTCTGATAGTCAAGTAGCACTTGAACAATATCGCATAGAATCAAAGCATTTTTGGGATTGCCTACAAACTCTGAATCTATTTGCTAAACACAATAAATTATAGCTCATTTGGTTGCCAAGAAATAAAGGCTACATAGGCATTGAAAACGCAGACAACCTAGCCAAAAAGAGTGCTAAAATGCCTCTCATAGGACCTGAACCTGCTGTTGGCATTTCCAACAGTTGGTTAAGAAGATCCTAGCCAAAAATATGAGAGCCCGACATTTTCAACTGTGATACCAATTTCATTTCTCCAGTGTATTAAGCTAAATTAATTCAAACTGAGGTTAACTTCAATGTTTTTTATCTTACCTTTAGTAACACAGATCGTATTCCCACCAAATATAACACATTCCATACTGGAAGGGCATCGGACCTAAAATAATTTGCAATAACAACTTAATTAAATATCAAAAGTTCTGCCTTGATCCGCCAAATCTCTCAGAAAAAGCTGAAACAAACCTGGAAATTAAGTAGTAATTACCTCAGCAAGAGACATCAAACAGAATATCAAAAATAAATAAATCAGTCTAAAAGTTAAATATTTTAATAAACACCGAAACAATTGAATGTAAAGAAGCCAAAACCTAAGACATTTTTCGAATTTTTCTGAGAATTCCAGATACGTTTGTTTATGGTTTCTGAACTTTAAATCAGTTGGATTTACTTTATTTCAAATGACTGAATTGTGAGTAAATTCAACCTAAAGTTTCAGAAATTTGCAAAGTAATGGCGTATCTTGGATTTCCAAGTGTTTTTTTTTTTTTATTTTTTTTTATGTGGTTTTATTTTATTTTATTTTATTGTTGTTATTGTTCTTTCTCTTTTATTTTTATTAATATTTTTTAATAAATTGCTTCATTTATTGGCATTTTGAATATTTATTATAAGTATTACAGCTTTAATATAATATCTATTAACTATAAATCATCCGTATCATTGTGGTTACATTTGTAATTATTTCCAGCTTTATATACAGACTGGTTATAACCAAACAAGAGGTGTTTAGAGCTCTGTGTGGAAAGAACTATTAGACAAAATTCAATCAAATTTGGTGTGCATATTTTTCTAACCATGGGATTTCGATTTCTCGAATAATAAAACAATATAGTTCAGGAATTTTCCGCCAGGTTAAATTTGGCGCTAATGGTACTTTAATTTGCATATTAGATAGGTTGTCAAATAAATTTCGGCAGTACAGAGAAGATGAGAAACAAAGTACAATGTTTATTGTAATTTAGTGTGACGATCACAGATGCCGTTACTTTTAACTGTCCATAGGATACAATGTCACGGATTGTGATTTTACAAATGTTATCAAATTGCACACATTGAAATACGCCAGTCACCAATAAATCAGAATTACAGTTCTACATGCCTCTCCATGTTCTAAAGCCTGCATTAGATAATATGCTCGAAGGTAGCGAAATTCTTTCTTTTTCGACAACTATGTTAGGAACATCGCCCTGATAAGCAAGCCCCTTCAAATATCCCCAGCACCAGAAATCACAACGGGCCAAGTCTGGTGATCGTGGCGGCCATGCTCTTGGGAATGACAGGCTAATTACTCGTCATGGGGAAGTTGTGACACAATAACCTTTGCACATTTAAGCCAATATGAGGGAGTGCTCTATCTTGCATATAGATTGTGGTGTCCATTCAATATCTTTGCTGAAGTGCGGGAAGACAAAGTTTTGAAGCAGATCTCCATACCTAGAGGCATTAACAGAATATGTCACTGGTTTTTCTTCAAAAAAAAAAAAAAAAAAAAAGTAAGGTCCAATGATAAAGACTGCCATGAAATCAATCGCACTGTGATTTTTAGTTAATGCAAGGGAATTTCTTGATGAACGTGTGGGTTTTCTCCAGACCAAATATGGCAGTTGTGATTCAAGTGAAAATGGACCACGTCGGTCCATAGAATTCAGGGTCATGAATTGTCGATCATCATCCGAGCTGTGAATGACAAGGCAAATATTTTTTGCTTCTCACAATCACCAGGAAACAATTCATGACAATGAGATGTCCTATAGGAATAAAACTGCAATATTCTCCGCAAAATATTCCACACTGTAGAGTAGAGAATGTCTAATCGCCGTGATAGCGCACGCACACTACCACAGCCATAAGAATTATGCATTTTCTGCTCCGCTAAGGTCGTTGCATCTTTCGTTCTTAGGTTTCACCGGTTTGCGACCCTTTCTTGATTTCACTTGGAACGTTTCCGTTTCCTTAAAACCCAAAATCATTTCCTGAGATTACTAATGATCAGGACTTTAAACGTTGAAATTCCTTGAATGCAACACTAGCATTGCTGGTTCTTTGATAGTAAAGTTTTACGAGTAATGCGAGATCAGGTAATGAAGCACCATGACTTGTCGCTAATCCAAATTGACACAATACAAATTGCGACCCTTGATATACCTGAAAGTTGTTTCAGAACCTATCTAATATGCAAATTAAAGCGACATTAAAGCCAAATTTCATCTTAGCGGGAAATTTCTTAAATATTTGTTTTTTTATTTTATTTGAAGAATCAAAATCCCATCGTCAGGAATGTATGCACATCAAATTTGCTTGAATTTTGTCCAATAATTCCTTCTACACAGAGCTCTAAACTCCTTCTGTTTCATTATAATCATCCTATATATATAAATATATATATATATAAAATTTGCCGGACAGCTTTCTGAAATTTAAAAACCAAATTAATTTCAAAAAGCTGTTTCTGTGTAAGTATTAACATTCGAAT